>CAUJNA010000337.1:102500-140000 GCA_963377175.1 Effrenium voratum | reverse complement strand
AAACGGATCTTGCTGCAAAGTGCCACGCTGCAGACTTGATGCCCCTTGCGGGTCAGGCCTCGCCGGGAAACAGCTTGGCAGCCTGCGCCATATTGAGATATCAGATCTGATATTGTGTGTCGAAACATAGGCGTCCCATTCAAAATCGGTAATATCAATGATGCTCTGATTTGCGAGACTCGTCTGAAAGGCGTTGCATTCAGGTGTTCCCGTGGAGCGCTTTGTCCAAAAGCGCTGCTCTCTCTCCCTCTCTCTCTCTCTCTGTCTTTCTCTGTATTGTTCTCTCTTTTGTTCTTTGACTCTTTCTTTCCTTCCGTCCTTACTTCCTTCCTTTCAATTTTATTCTTTCTGTTTTTCCCCAACAGCTGAAAGCTATGGGGTTTTTGCCCATATGGCTCCGGGTTCGTCCCGGGCGGCTCTGAGGTAAGGTTCCGAGGAGAATTCCGGGGATGCGTGGCGCAATTCCGAGGAGGGTTCGGGGATGCATGGGGCGGTTCTGAAGGCCGTTCCGAGAGCAGTTCTGGGGATGCACCGCCGAGCGCTCGCGAATGTTTGCTCACGAAGTACCATCGCTATTTTTGGTAGTGTCCAAAGCTTAAAAACAAATGGCAGTGGCTCAAAAATCCTGTACCAAAATGGAACCTTGGTAAGTGGAAACATGGACCAACACTCGCGCAACCCCTCCTGTTTAATTTTGAGCCACATCCAAATGTTGCTAGCTTGAGCGCCAGTCGAGCGCCTGCTGGCTGGCGAGCGCAGGCCGGGCGCGCGCTCGGGTTGTATCTACTTGCAAGCCAGGCACCTCCGTTCTTTCTGGCAGTGTCTCGCCCTCTTGCTCTCTCTCCCCCCTCTCGCTCGCTTGCTCGCTCTCTCTCTCTCTCTCTCTCTGCCTCTCTCTCTCTCTCTGCCTGTCTCTCTCTCTCTCTCTCTCTCTCTCTCTCTCTCTCTCTCTCTCTCTCTCTGTTTCTCGCTCTGTTTCTGTCTCTCTCTCTCTCTCTCTCTCTCTCGCTGTGGCGTGCCGTGCCCTTCGACTAGGTGGGTGTCAAAATGCAGTTTCCTTAAAATGTTGGAAATACAAGTAGCTTGGGATGCCACTCACTATAGCAAGGACCCATTGCCCAATTGCAAGCTTGCAAAAGGCGTGCAAATACAGCCCAACTCGCTTGCAAGCACACACCAATCCGTCTCCTGTTTCCTTTTGCTTGGCCCAGTGCCAGCCCGAAGTTGGCGCTTCTGATGTGCTTGCTTGACCCTGATTGGTGTTGGCCTTCGGTTTGCTACGTCACTCTGTGCTTGCAAAGTTGCTGTTTGAGCTTCTCTGCCGAGCTTTTCACCGCCGCCCGCATCCGGAAACCTGGTATAGCATGTCGTGACTTGTAGTCGGGGTTCTGAGAACCTTTCAGCAGGGATGGCCCCGCCCCTAGAATCTTAATATCTCTGCTTGGGTATTGTCTGGCTGACCCAACCTGTCGACTCTGACCTTTTATAAGCCTTTCATGGCACACAAACCTAAAACAGCTTCAAGTCCTCTGCCTTTGACCGCGGGCTTGTAGAAAGCAAATGGCCAAGCTGCAGATGCAAATCCTTGGTGTCATTAAACAAACCATGCACCCCTGATCAATCACTAATCTAGAAGTTGCCCGTGTTGCTTCTAAGTCATCTCCAACCGCTACTCCATTTAAGTAGATGTTCGGCAGAGCCAGTCATCACTCATCCATATCTCTAGGTTCGAGTGCTTGGCTCACTCACTAAGCCCACCCGCCTTCTGTGCGGCGCCTGGCATAGCCAGGCACCATGTCAAAGTCTCAGCTCGTCAACCATCTGTACACTGGTTGAGTTGCACCACTGAAGCTGCTTTTCAAAATTGTGTTGCTGCATTCCCCTGATCCCGATGGCTTCTGAGTCATCTGGGTGGCATAATATGCCGCGCATGCTTCTCTTATGCTAAGTCCAAATACCAGCCAACAATTCACAGATCTAGAGTCGTGACAGATTTAACTTAACCGTGTGTCTTTCAACTTTGGCAAACGCACGAGGTTTTCCTCGATATCAAAAATACTCAGCTAGCTGGGAAGCAGAAACAGGGTGGCATTCAAGAGTTTGCTGCTCCTGTTTTCAAGACCATTGTTTTGTGGGCCGATTGTTTGCGCTGATCAAGCTTGCCCAGCGATTGACATCACAAACTACGACAACTGATAAGGTTGATGCTTGGAGGCCAGGCCCATGCCAGTTCTTGCCCGAGTTTCTACATTTCTGCCCCTACGAAATAGACTGCCAAGAAAACTGCAATCACTGAGCACAATGCAAGAGGAAACGCCTCTTCCATTTGGTTCAGACCCCTGGAAAAAAAACAAAAGAAATATTTCCAGTAGTGATAGATTCCTTTACAACTAACAGGGGAAAAAACAACATGAACAAAAACAGAAACATATGAGGAGCGGACGAAACACTTTACTTGGCCCTAGTACTTTTTTGAACGTTATCGTTTTTGGGGGAGACCTTATCGTTTTACAGTGTTTTCGAACTTTGGCAGATCCGGCTCGAAATCGCAACTTTTGTAGCATAATTCTAGTACGCGAAGTACACTTCCGCATCTCCAGCTCGAAAATCGCAACTTTGTAGTACAAGTCTAGTACGAGAAGTACACTTCCGCATCTCCAGCTCAAGAATCGCAACTTTGTAGTACAAGTCTAGTACGCGAAGTACACTTCCGCAGCTCCAGCTCGAAAATCGAAACTTTGTAGTACAAGTCTAGTACGCGAAGTACACTTCCGCAGCTCCAGCTCGAAAATCGCAACTTTGTAGTACAAGTCTAGTACGCAAAGTACACTTCCGCAGCTCCAGCTCGAAAATCGCAACTTTGTAGTACAAGTCTAGTACAGGAAGTACACTTCCACAGCGCTCCAGCTCGAAAATCGCAACTTTGTAGCACAAGTCTAGTACGCAAAGTACACTTCCGCAGCTCCAGCTCGAAAATCGAAACTTTGTAGTAGAAGTCTAGTACGCGAAGTACACTTCCGCAGCTCCAGCTCGAAAATCGCAACTTTGTAGTCCAAATCTAGTACGCAAAGTACACTTCCGCAGCTCCAGCTCGAAAATCGCAACTTTGTAGTACAAGTCTAGTACGGGAAGTTCACTTCCTCAGCTCCAGCTCGAAAATCGCAACTTTGTAGTACAAGTCTAGTACAGGAAGTTCACTTCCGCAGCTCCAGCTCGAAAGTCGCAACTTTGTAGTACAAGTCTAGTACGCGAAGTAAACTTCCGCAGCTCCAGCTCGAGAATCGCAACTTTGTAGTACAAGTCTAGTACAGGAAGTACACTTCCACAGCGTTGGTAGTACAAGTGTACACTTCCGCATCTCCCGCTCGAAAATCGCAACTTTGTAGTACAAGTCTAGTACGCAAAGTACACTTCCGCAGCTCGTCGCAACTTTGTAGTACAAGTCTAGTACACAAAGTACACTTCCGCAGCTCCAGCTCGAAAATCGCAACTTTGTAGTACAAGTCTAGTACGGGAAGTACACTTCCACAGCGCTCCAGCTCGAAAATCGCAACTTTGTAGTACAAGTCTAGTACGGGAATACACTTCCACAGCGCTCCAGCTCGAAAATCGCAACTTGTAGTACAAGTCTAGTACGCGAAGTACACTTCCGCAGCTCCAGCTCGAAAATCGCAACTTTGTAGTACAAGTCTAGTACGCGAAGTACACTTCCGCAGCTCCAGCTCGAAAATCGCAACTTTGTAGTACAAGTCTAGTACGGGAAGTACACTTCCACAGCGCTCCAGCTCGAAAATCGCAACCTTGTAGTACAAGTCTAGTACGCGAAGTACACTTCCGCAGCTCCAGCTCGAAAATCGCAACTTTGTAGCACAAGTCTAGTAAGCGAAGTACACTTCCGCAGCTCCAGCTCGAAAATCGCAACTTTGTAGTACAAGTCTCAGCTCCAGCTCGAAAGTCGCAAGATTGTAGTACAAGTCTAGTATGCGAAGTACACTTCCGCAGCTCCAGCTCGAAAATCGCAACTTTGTAGTACAAGTCTAGTACGGGAAGTACACTTCCACAGCGCTCCAGCTTGAAAATCGCAACTTTGTAGTACAAGTCCAGTACGCGAAGTACACTTCCGCATCTCCGCTCGAAAATCGAAACTTTGTAGTACAAGTCTAGTACGCGAAGTACAGTTCATCAGCTCCAGCTCGAGAATCGCAACTTTGTAGTACAAGTCTAGTACGCAAAGTACACTTCCGCAGCTCCAGCTCGAAAATCGCAACTTTGTAGAACAAGTCTAATACACGAAGTACACTTCCGCAGCTCCAGCTCGAAAATCGCAACTTTGTAGCACAAGTCTAGTAAGCGAAGTACACTTCCGCAGCTCCAGCTCGAAAATCGCAACTTTGTAGTACAAGTCTAGTACGCGAAGTACACTTCCGCAGCTCCAGCTCGAAAATCGCAACTTTGTAGTACAAGTCTAGTACGCGAAGTACACTTCCGCAGCTCCAGCTCGAAAATCGCAACTTTGTAGTACAAGTCTAGTACGCGAAGTACACTTCCGCAGCTCCAGCTCGAAAATCGCAACTTTGTAGTACAAGTCTAGTACGCGAAGTACACTTCCGCAGCTCCAGCTCGAAAATCGAAACTTTGTAGTACAAGTCTAGTACGCGAAGTACACTTCCGCAGCTCCAGCTCGAAAATCGCAACTTTGCAGTCTAGTACAAGTCTAGTACGCGAAGTACACTTCCGCAGCAGCGCTTTGTAGCACAAGTCTAGTGGAAGTAACTTCCGCAGCTCCAGCTCGAAAATCGCAACTTTGTAGTACAAGTCTAGTACAGCAAAGTAGCTTGAAAATCGCAACTTTGTAGTACAAGTCTAGTACGCAAAGTACACTTCCGCATCTCCCGCTCGAAAATCGCAACTTTGTAGTGCAAGTCTAGTACGGGAAGTACAGTTCCGCAGCTCCAGCTCGAAAATCGCAACTTTGTAGTACAAGTCTAGCACGTAAAGTACACTTCCGCAGCTCCAGCTCGAAAGTCGCAACTTTGTAGTACAAGTCTAGTACACGAAGTACACTTCCGCATCTCCAGCTCGAAAATCGCAACTTCTCAGTACAAGTGTTGTATTTACGAAGCACACCTTGGCAGCTCCAGCTCGAAAGTGGCGACTCGCCTTCTCGTTTTACGGTGGCCACGCAAGGGTCCCACCCTAGCTAAGTTGCAACTGCAGGGGTTATTATAGAGCCGTGTGTTAGCCAAGGGTTATCGTTTTTGGGGGAGACCTTATCGTTTTGCATGGTTTCGGCATGTGTTATGCAAAAACGTACCCGGCCTTGATAAAGTGGTCTTCGTGTGTTTTGTCCGTGGCTCATATATTCTTAAGCACATGGAAGGCCTGTTGAAACCACCAAGTACGCCCACCGAACCCGGCCTCCAGAGCTCTCTGCCTGCGGGACACACGCTTGATCGTACATCGCTTGAGCGTACCGCAGGGAACATCGGCCACAGACCCCTCACAGCAAGGCTCCCGTGCCACTTTCTGCTTGCTGGATTGGAACAAAACGTTTTGACAAAGGACGCGTGCGGTACAGCTGATCAAAGGCCTTTTGACCAGCAGGCCCTCGCACAAACCAATTTACTACCAAATTAATGTTTCCTTGGCAGTAGAGAGATAGGTCCTCGCTTCACTAGTTTCTGGACTTCACACAACTTTGGGAAATCCATTAAGAGTGCAACTCAGAACGTTTGGGCTTGTTGGGGCCAAGCAACTCAGGTGGAGGTGAATCAATGTACAAATTGCAGTAAAGCCCTCTTCGGCACAAAAATGCCGTGCAACAGCCGGACGGTTCCACAACCACTTTGTTTGTGCCTGTCTGTCCAGGTGTCTGTTCATGTGTTTCCGCGCGTGCGTGTGCGTGTGTGTGGGTGCGTGGGTGCGTGGGTGCGTGCGTGCGTGGGTGGGTGGGTGGGTGGGTTGGTGTGTGTTGGTGTGTGTGTGTTGGTGTGTGTGTTGGTGTGTGTGTGTGTGTGTTGGTGTGTGTGTGTGTTGGTGTGTGTGTTGGTGTGTGTGTGTGTGTGTTGGTGTGTGTGTTGGTGTGTGTGTGTTGGTGTGTGTGTTGGTGTGTGTGCTGGTGTGTGTGTTGGTGTGTGTGTGTTGGTGTGTGTGTTGGTGTGTGTGTTGGTGTGTGTGTTGGTGTGTGTGTTGGTGTGTGTGTTGGTGTTGGTGTGTGTGTGTGTTGGTGTGTGTGTGTGTTGGTGTGTGTGTGTGTGTTGGTGTGTGTTTGTGTGTGTTGGTGTGTGTGTTGGTGTGTGTGTGTTGGTGTGTGTGTTGGTGTGTGTGTGTGTGTTGGTGTGTGTGTTGGTGTGTGTGTTGGTGTGTGTGTTGGTGTGTGTGTTGGTGTGTGTGTGTTGGTGTGTGTGTTGGTGTGTGTGTTGGTGTGTGTGTTGGTGTGTGTTGGTGTGTGTGTGTGTGTTGGTGTGTGTGTGTTGGTGTGTGTGTGTTGGTGTGTGTGTTGGTGTGTGTGTTGGTGTGTGTGTGTGTTGGTGTGTGTGTGTTGGTGTGTGTGTGTTGGTGTGTGTGTTGTGTGTGTGTGTGGTGTGTGTGTGCGTGCGTGCGCGCGCGTGCGTGCGTGCGTGCGTGCGCGCGTGCAAGTGTGTGCATGGTTGGCAAGCATAGACATATATGCACGTGTTTTTTTTTAATGTGCGTGCAGTGATGGATCTCTTACTGAAACTTTGCAGGAAGGCCCAAATCAGGCTGTTTTCAAAGTCTGTCTGCAGTACGGAAAAACTGCACACCAGAGCCAGGATGAGTGCAAACCCGCCAGATGCAAACTGTGCACGCTGCTGTAAATGCCAAAGGAGGGTTGGGGAGACCAGGAAGGGATGCTCACTAGGGCGCATCTCCCATCCTGTCAGATTGTCCTTCAACTTTGAGGCCAAATGCTACGCATGTCGCTGCGCATGTTTCTGCCGTCTTCCGGAGGTGCTGATAGGAACATGTGCTCTGCAAAGATACGCAGAACTTCCATCTGCGTTAAAACGCCTAGAGTACATCAGCCGGAATTCTTCCCAGGTGCCTCGGTTTTATTTGGTCAGCCCTGTCTGTACCTGATTTGGCTCCAATACTCATCATGGAGGTGGATACAGAATTGTAAGGTCTCTACTATCCTCCTGTCAGCTTTCGTACTTGCTGGGAACAGGACATTTGGACTCAGACCTTTACAATTGTGATGGATGATGCAATTGTCACCAGCAAACACATCAGCGTGCCGCTGGCAGATGTTGTGCAACTGGCTTTCCAATGCCACGCCAACTTCTGAACGCGCAAAAGCACATTGCAAAGTTAATATCCATGCAGTGAACGCTTTTCAATCTGAGATGATCTACGCTTACACAAATCCATTTTGCAGCGGTCGCTTCTGCAGGCCAACCAATAGGCGCCTCGGGCTTCCCTTGTGCCACGACCATCGGCGTCAGCATGGCACCTGCGTTTCTATCGCCAACAGCAGCCTTTGCTACATCCGAGTGCGGCACAATCGCCGACATGCCCTTTGGCTGGAGCAAGCGAAGCAGAAGCCGATCTCTTGCATACTGTTGGCTGGCAACCACCAGCTTCTGTAGGGGTTGAAAAAAACAACGCACATCTATTGTCTGAAAAAACGCGCCAACTCACAAACCATGGGTTTGCCTCAGGATCGAAAGCACCCTTTTTGGATGGTGGTGTGAAGGAAACCAACCAGCTTAGCTTTGGGGTTCTGCAATTTTGAGGCTCGCCCTTATGATGCTGTGCCCGTGGCTGAAACTGTAACCACATTGCCCCTCTGCAGTTCCCTTTTGTCTGGTTGACGAGACCCTTCTGGCCGTTTGTTGAGTTGCTCCTGCCTGACTATCCAAATATCCTCGCAAAGCGTTTAATTACAAAGACCAAAGTGTATACAAACAATCAGCACCGGGGGTACGGTCTGTCAAGGAAAACTGTCATCACCAACACATCGGTATTCTTTATCATGTCAAAAAAACGTCAAATCATCCTTGTATGATACTGCTATAAAAAGAGTGCTCAGCCCATTCACAAGAAACTGACAATGGAGTTGGTTGCTAGGTACAAAGTGAATGCGAACGCCTAGTTTAACATGGCACAGCATCATATGGCTTGAGCTCAGCCCCGAAAACCATGATACTAATCCCCGTAGAATGCCCAACCCAAACTCAACCATTCTGCGCCCTGACGCGAACCTCTGTGAACCCCGCCCAAAGCCATATTAACACCAAGATAGCAGTTGCACCCAGTCTAAGCAATTCACATCACCCAAGGCCTGTCTTGGTCTTTTGAACGGGCTCTTTCTGCTTCAGCAAACATATTAATACGGTCTGCTGCAGTTGCCATGACCCGTTCATGCAACCAACCACCTCGGCATGTGCTCACAAGCATATGAACAATGCGGCATATGATTTTGCGAGTCATGCACACGCTACGCAGCAAAGAATTGCTATGCCTTGCAGCAAGGACCTACCAATTGGAAACCTTCTGGCGTCCCCCGTCGAGGCTGGTCGATGTTAAGCTTCCGAAGTGCGATGCGTTGCTTGGGGCGCAGATCCTCGCGGTTGTGCATTCTTCTTCGAGGAATGGCAAGTACCCAATGTGAAAGCAACAATAATTAGGTCTCAGAAGAGAAACGAACATTAAACGTCGAAAAACACACTTTGTGGGGTCCAACGCTCTACACATTAGCAAATGACGCAACTACAACGCTTTGACGCGCGGGCTGCCGCGCGCTTGAAAAGATGCCATTCGACCTCTGATTTATCAGCACCTTCTGAAGGCCAGCCGCTGTCTTCGACATTGTTGCGCTCCTGGGCCGACAACTCCCGGGTCCCCTAAAATGAGCCAGCGTCTATGGCAAGACTACAGAAGAAATAATGGAAAACTACGAGAAAACCACGGGAATCCTGCGCAAAGACGCTGGAAAGACTTCGGGAAAGCTTCCGCGAAGGGGGGAGGGGTGCCGCAATGAACGTTTCGTGAATAGCGGAATTTGAATATCTCCGGGCCGGGGGAGAGGCGGTGCTCGTATTTTCCAAACAAGAAGGAATTGCATTTTCTTTGCCTCGTCCCCAGGCCCGGGAAGTGGTCAGACCCCTCTTTACATCACAGGGATCTTCCCAAACCTGGAATTTCCCGCGTGGCGCAAATCCATGCTCCAAGGCACACAGCTGGCGACCCAGCCCCAACTTCATCTAGTTCCTGAACCCAGTCCTTGGCGCTTCACATGCCGCAGCCATACTCTAAGGGCAAGGGGCTCGGCTGGGGGTAGACGAAGTAATCTAAGGCGGGGCTAAGTCAAGCCCCAGCCCGAGTGCGGCTGCTGCGGCCCTTGGAAAGCTGCCTAGCCCCAGCCCCCGTGCCCTTGGACTACGTCTGTGGCCGTCCTTCGCCTGGCCCTGCAGTAAGAATGGAGATCAAAGGAAGCCTCAAAATCAAATAGCCCTGGCCGAGACGGGCAGCGCGTAGCGCTTACAATTCTTCTGGGGGAGGGCAAGGAGGAGCCAGAGTAAGCTATGGGAAGACTACGGGAGCACGAGCATGAATGCTGCAGAAGACTACGGAAAGGGGGAGGCTGTGGCACTACTACTCTTTCCCAAATGCTGGAGATATGCTGGAGGTTGTATTCGATTATTTTCGGAAGGTGGCACTACCAACTAGTGGACATACCTAGATTAGATTGCAGTGATATATTGAGTGTCAGCTGTAGCGGGTGCTGCCCATGTCATGACTGAGTTTGTGCGTTTGCTGATTCTATGCCTTGTTTGGCACTCAGCACGAGTCCGGAACTCGTCTTTCGAAGCTGGCAAGACGGGACTGGACGGGCTCATCATTCACATGCCTCAGCTCAAAAATAAGACCAACATAGCGGTGATGAAACAAGTTGAAACAGCCGCCCCGACATTGGCCTTATTCTGCTGAATTGAAAGTAAGGCCTTATAACAAGGGGTTATCCCTAATCCAGGTGTGGGGTGGGGGGGTCAGCTAGGGGGTACTTTAACATCCCATGAAAGTTAGGTCTGTGCAGTCCATGAGATGGTAGCTCAGTAATTTTGAGTATTCACAAACGATGAGTGCATGTGCGTGAGTTCCATCAACCGTGGCCAGCGGGCCGTCAGACACAACCGCTTCTGGCAAGCAGTTCTGCTCCAAGGATGGAGCCTGCAATCAGGTTCCGATTCATCAGGTGAGAGATTACGACGCCACTATTACTGTATCTGCTCAAGCTATGCACAAAAAGTGAATTGAGACTACTTGCTTGGCGGCTGCATGTTTCACCATCAGGTTCGTGCGGAGGCAAATTTTGAAGGGGTCGTTTCAAGCAGAAATGCCTGTCAATGTGTCCAACCGCGCTCCTGAAAGGACATCAGCATAATTCCCAGCTTCCCCATCCTCTCAATCCCGTGATTTGTAACATGAGCGTTTGAAATTGCCGGCACGTCTCCTTCAACGGGTGTTCCTCCCGTTGAGAAAGGCCACCGGAGTCCCGCCGTCACTCCTGGGGTGCCACGTGTAGGTCGTTGGTCTGTATTGTAGCTGTCACGGCGGGCCCGGCCTTGGCTGGCCGCTCCCGAATGGGATCTCGACAAAAGCTTCGGTCTGCTTCATGCTTGCAGTAAGAAAATGTGTTCAACAACATATGCCTGCTTCGTCTTTGCAACAACATAAACCTGTATCAACAATATGATTGCGCAGAAGCGATCAAACAAACTCAGGCTGGGCTTGTCCCAGGTACTTTTGCTCAAGTGCGGCGATGCCTTGTCCAACTACGAGCGCGCACCCTGTCCCTCGGACCAAACGAAGCATTGCCGTTCCAAATGATATGCCCAAGGCATAGGCGATTTCTGCAACAGCCTCTGGGAGTGACGCTGGGCAAACGCCACGCATACACACATGTGTATCTGTGCTGGCTTTCACAATCAAACCAAACGAACCTGTTCATGCGGGAGGGGGCCAAAGCTCATGACGACTCGCGTCAGGCCTGAGACCAGCCAGGCTTCCCCACGCAGCACGTCCACCAGAAGTTGGCCTCTTCCTCCTCAAAAGAGAGATGGGACTTGCCGCAATGGGGCCATGCGAGGTTAAAGGAGCCTCTATGATCTTCTTGTATTTTGTGGTGATTGGCCAAGGCCGCGTCAAGCGAACGTGAGGCAACTTTGTGCGGCCTGCAAAGGAAACACTACACCAAAACACACAGACACAACTCTCCAGACATGCACAAGTTACAGGTGTTGGCAGGCTGCATGTACATGTTCTGAAGCCTCAAGGCTGGAACAAAGCTCTCTCCCGCCAACCAACCAACCAACCAACCAACAAAACCCGACCCAAACCGAACCGAACCGAACCGAACCGAACCAATCCGACCCGACCCGACCCGACCCAACCCAACCCAAACCAAACCACACCAACCCGACCCGACCCAACCCAACCCACCCAGCTACCAACCCCCATCCATGCTCTCCAACAAATTGCTAAACCGTGGTCCAAACGTTCCAAGTGCTGCTTGTCACTGGATCCCTCGCCACTTCTTCTATCCCCAAACTCCTTGGCAATGGAGTCCGTCTCGGGGCGACCAGGTGAGGATGGTACATCCTGGCATGTGGACAAGCCCCTGATCTTCGGACACGAAAGTATTGAATCATTAGCTATGTCAGTGTCTGTTCATATCTCCACTTTGCATGCGTCTTTTGAATCTTTGGGCTTCGGATGTGATTGATTTCTTTTGTGCTTGTGTACGCTTGCAACCTGCACACACGGAGTACTGCAGATTTACTGCAAGTTAACAGTCAAGAGCTCCAGCAGCTGCAT
Source organism: Effrenium voratum (assembly GCA_963377175.1). NCBI lineage: Eukaryota > Dinophyceae > Suessiales > Symbiodiniaceae > Effrenium > Effrenium voratum. Next base: position 128,159 of record CAUJNA010000337.1, on the reverse strand, counting down.
CAAACTCGGAGAGGCACACGAGTTGTTGGTAGTGTGTTTGTGCCGGGACAGAATGTAACGTTGTTGGATTCAAGCTTCCCACATGGGCCCCAACAAATCAGCGGTATCATCAGGTCACCCCATATCCATGTTGACTCCTACTAAATCGGGCTAAAGCACAGAGTATTCAACATAAAAAAACAAAAGAGTTGTATATGTAGAATGCAATTGCGTTCAGTGATTCAACAAGCCGCTCAAATTGACGATATCTAACATGTGTCAGCATTATACGCATTTGTTCTGTACGCAACTAAATATATAACATATTAGTCGGCCAAATTACACCATCATAAGTCTGGTGACACGCGGATGAAGGGCAGGTTTGTTTCCCAATCTTATCAGCGTGGAGTCTCGGAAGCAAAAACATGGAGGACTGCTGGAGTGTTGGAGCCTAAAAGAGGGCCCATGAGAAGGGGGAGAATACATTTCCCATCGCATGAATAAAGCTCCGATTCAACCAGCAAAGGCCAGGGCCATCAACTGATGTGCAGGCGCAAAACGAACTGCTGCCATTCTTCTGGCAATCTGCCCTTTTGAGCTCGACATTGTTTGAGGTGTAAGCCCCAACACCTCAGGAAAACATATTCCAGAGAGATACAATTTCTTTGGAAGTCGTAAACACTGTAATTGAGGAACTGTGACTTTCTCACAAATTGGTGAGTTTATGGATGGTTTGCCTACCATCGGCTCAGGAAACAATTCAATTACATGATTTCTGAAGGCATGTGGGTACATGTCCAAACAGGGATTCTCTTTAAACCAACCTGAAGAAGGGTACCCTCCAACAAAAACAAAGACCCACACAAAAGCGGCATGAACACGGGTACCCGGAAGCGCCTGGACCTACATGTCAAGGCCTTTCCTCAAATGAAGTAGCAAACTGCCAATAAGGAAAAACAACTTTTTGCACTGTAAGAGTCAGCCAGTTGATTTGTCCAACACCCTCCTGTCATTTTTGAGCAAGGGCAGCTGCAAGCATGACAGAGCAAACCCCAAGCTGTTGATATGTGCAGGAGACTTTGCGAGCTCAAGCCAGAGTTGTCACTTCGTTTGGGGGGACGCCGAGCTTTTCCGAGCTTCGGTCTGTCTCCTCGTGTTTTGCTAAACTGCATCAGCTTGGCCACCAAAGGTTTACCACTCTCCGCGTCTGCATCTCATTGCATGCTCCCCAGGAGGGTTTCTCAATGCTGAGCAACTTGCCCGATTCCGAGTCCGTCTCATACGGAGGACACAGAAGCTCCTGCCACTGAACTCAGATTGACTTTTCTCGGAGGTGCAAGGGCTCTAGATCTCAAGCGAGAGGAGCATGACGGCTGGCCAGGTAACAAGGTGAAGTGTCACCTTCAAATTGACTGCGTCTGCCTAAGTTTAACTGACGTATATATATATATATATATATCTACCAGTTCCCTTTTACAACATCTGAGATGTCTTGATGCACTCGCCATAGGCCGTACCGATTCAAGGCAGTCCTGCGAACCATGTCCAATACGGTGCAAACATGTACGTTGCCCACATGATCCTGAATGTACTGTGCATGGGTCTTGACCGAGCAGGGGTGAATACTGCGCTTGGACTTATCTGTGCTGGACAATTCAGTCGCATCTAAGATTGTTTAAAGGGTTCACGACCAGCTGGCCAATTGATGAGTGTCTCAAGCAAATGGACAGCTTTTTCTTTTCCCAAGCTTTGCACGCAAGGCGTTGGGACAGACTCGTTTGATGCGCATGCCACTACAGTAATCCACTCCGCAAATCCTTTGCTATTTGAGAGTTGAGAGCTTGCTTTAAAATTGACTTGCATGATGCGACCACTAGTTACAAGCACGGCAAGCACAAGTGAAAAGCGCCAACTCCCCATATCTGCCTCAAAGTGTCTTAGTCAAGATCTGTTTGTTCGGTGACAGTAAGGCTATGCATGCTGCACGCCTCGCCCCTAGCACAACTCCTACGATGTATTTTCCCTAAGCTCCCTGCCTGAGGATCCACAACGTGCAGCACCTGGATTTGGCCCACCTCGAGACGCATTCCAGATTCCAATTCTGGGATCCAACGCGTGGTTTGTTTCTTGACCACGGCAGACAACTCTGCGGAAGCTCACTCGCCCTTCCGAATGAAATCTGCGCAATGATCACACTCATTTCAGCTGGAAAGGTGCTGAACATGGAATGCTCCATGTCAATGTGGCTTGGCCAGCTTGGCCCTTTCCAAATGGCAAAATGAAACCGATCCATGCTCCTCGCTGCTTGAATTGGATATCTTAGAAGGGGTAGCCTTGGGGCAAGGGGTAACGGGGCTGCACAAACCAACTGTTTCTTAAACTATTTGTAGCTCCCAGCCCGGCTCACACGCGCAACATTTCTTGGTCACGATGTAGCCTCGCACATGCGTTCAAGGTTCCACGGCGTTGCGCAGTTGACAGGGTGACTCCGCAATCTGGGCATGCCGCCTGTACTTAGGCACACCCAGCATTTCTGCATGCTCACTCGCCAAGAGACGCAGGACTCGGTATCTGAAAGCTGGCCAATCCTCCTGTGCATACTGGTTGTGGGTATGAAGATTCCAATATGCATCATGGTCACCAACAAAGCTCCTAGAGTATGGCTGTCCGTCCACCATGAATGAGCAACCCAAGGTTTTGCCATGCCGAACACGAACCAGCGGCAAATTTGGTATTCAGTCTCAGGCGGTGGTCCTAAAGGCTCAAAGCGTAACAAGATCAAATGCTGGCATCTGACAGCTCTCCCACGTCGAAGATGTCAAAGTCCGATGTGCCAGGCTCTGTCCCCCAGCTGCTACGTGATGCTGGCATGCACCTGGGAAGAACCGAAAACACCATGGATACCTCCTCCGGCAGCATTGCAGCCAGCATGTGTTCTGGAAGCATGGAGTTGCCGGCGAAGAATTGCACTTCACGCCGGCTGGCGCTTTCCTTACCAAAACAATGTCTCAGGGCCCGACCTCTTTTTAGCTCAGTTGACAAATGGCTGTGGCTCAAAAACATGGAGCCCAAAATGCACCTGGGTAGATGGAGCCAACTAAAGCCTGCGTAACCCTGGCTCTTCAATTTTGAGCCACACCCAGCTGCCCGAAAAGAAAAACACAAAAAGCGATCTCACCCAGGGCGATTGCAGGCCAAAGCTTTGGACGGCCCCTTTGTGCCGCGTTGGCGGTTCGGGACTCCCCGACTCGCCACCTCTCTCAGGGCCGAGTGTCCACCTTAGGCAGGAAGCCGTCGGCCTTCTCAAGGATCTGCTGCTTGGCGCGGAACAGGGTGTGGAAGGGCGGCAGCCTCAACCTCAGCCCCTCAGCCCACAAAGGGCTGCTTCCCTGAATTCGACCTGCGCAAACTCCTCTTGTAGGTTGGACTATGGTTGAAGTGAACAGAACAAGACAATCATGTCTTGCAGGGGCCAATGGCTTTTGACCAAATACCATATGCCTGAAAATGAAACTGACTCTAATGATGAAACTCGGACGCTGCCACTTGCTACAGGCGGTTCTCTTTGATTTGCGGCACCTGATTCCTGGGAGTCTTGACAGCTGTGGAATGACAAAGGGCAGCTTTCTCCATTATCTTTTTTTTCTGAAACACCACTTGTTTGATAGCACAACCGCCCTGCCTCACATGACAGCATGGTCAACTTGGGATTTCAGGCTCGGAGGACACCTGATGGATCCCTGGCACTTGTACCAAACCATTCAATGCGATGCGATAACAAACAGTAGCGACAAGTTTGGGATTGACCTCGTGTCCTGCGCCTCAGCCGGTTCTCAGAGGTGCCATGCAATGTTCAACATGGCCGTGGCACAACATGCTGTGCAGCATGGCGGTCGCTCTCAACAATAGCCTCCGCGCTTGTCAGCTACCCGAAGCATATCATTTCAAGTCATCAAGTAAAAAAGTTGATCAGGGATCCTTACATTATACACCTGAACATTGCCTTGTAAATGGTGTTTCCCTTTACTTTGGTGGAAAAAGCCATGTTTCAAATGGGCAAACTGTATCTTTTAAGGAGCCTTGTTGATCTTGGCACAAATCAGCCATGGAGACGTGTCAAAACAAGGAACTGACATGCAGCTGTGAGAAGAAGCTCAAGCCGCTCAACACAAACCAAGCAGCCAGCCTGTCAAGGAACCAACCAAAGCGAGCAGGCAAAGGCAGGCAGGCAGGCAGGCAGGCAGGCAGCCAGACAGGCAGGCAGCCAGGTAAGACAGACAGGCCAGGTAAAGACGGACAGGCAGCCAGGAAGGCTGACAGAGACGGCCAGAGGCAGAGACAGAGACAAACACGAACAAATGGAGACTGATACAACAAAACACACACACACACACACACACACACACACACGCAAACAAAGACATAGACAGAGAGGCAACTGACAAAGAGAAGCCACTAAGCACATGTCTGAATGTGCCCCTTGCTTTGACATATTCACAAAGTCTTCCCCCCTAGCGCGGAGGAAAGAAATCAGACAAATGGACACCCCCGCGCTGACAAGTGGCATATGACTAATTCTATCCCATGTCGGCACCCTTGCAAAACAGGACAATGATGGTGGTGGTGGTGGTGATGGTGATGATAACGATCCGACGAAGGAGGATGAGGAGGCTGATGGAAACATGGTTCTGGGTCAAACATAGGTTCCCAAAATGGAACCCTGGTAAATGGAAACATGGACTAAAACCTGCGGTCCCCTGGTGGTTTCATTTTGACCCACAACCACATGAAGTTGATGGCTGCTGACATGAAGTCCTAACTCCTTGCAGCTGCATTGGGCGCCTGACTCAACCGCATGCCCGGAGAGGTCCCTGAAGTTGATCGCTCGCTCAGCACTGCGTTCCTTTGTCATCGCCTTCAGCAGTTCATCCCACCTGGGCCGACATTGGCTGGTTGACGGCGAATGTGCGGGTCATTCTGCCAATTTCTTCTTCCCTGCTATGCAGCCAAGACTCGAGCCGCAGGCGAACAGCCCACAGCAGCACGAAGCCAAACAACGCATCAGTCAAACGCAAATTTCGTGATGTGCCAACCTGTAGCTTCATGTGGATTCCCTAAGCCATCTCCCAAATGGTACAGTTCATTTTGGCATACGGCCACCAAAAGCAAGCTGAAGGATCAAGGCATATCCAAGGAGCTGGTCGCCATTCAGCGCCTGCAATGCCCGACCAACCAGCTCGTGTTTCTGGCAGTCGTCTAGCTTGCCGAGAAAGCCACCCGCGTCGTCCATGGCTCGACTTGAAAGACTGGCAAATGCCAATGCGCTACACGTCCCTTTGACATAAGACCAGCTAACCTCAAAAGTGTTGGCATCATTCAGCTGAGCAATGTTTTTTTTGCCTCTTCTTTTAGTTTTTTCCGACTCTGGCCACAATCTCTCTTTGTGTCCGAAACTCATGCTGCTTGCAATCGCTCGGATGGATCAATCTACTGTTGTTCTTCTTTGCAAGCCACACCAAGTTGCTGCCTTGAACCTTCAGCGGATAGCTACAAGCTGTTGAACACAACTTATTTAGCTGCAAGAAGCGCTCAACGCGTCCATCACTGACCAGCATTACTGACCAGCGCACCAGCAGAGGTGGTGAACAGTTTGCGCTGGCAAGCAAAGCAACGATGTTCTGGCAGGCGGCAAACCGAACGATGTGAGAGCCAGGGTTCACATGTTTGTGGAAACATCTTCATTCGCCTGGTTTCGCTTGAGGGCATGTTGAAGTGTCGGTTCATGTCTTTTGTATCATCTTTGTTGCATCCAATGCGAAACTTGCCCTGCATTTGAAAACCGCCCTTTGCTGTTGAGTTGCGCCAACCATGCCCTGCAGCTAGATTAAATTCTGGGCTGTGACGCAAGACTCCGGCCCCTTCAGCTGATTGAACATCACATGTTCAGGACATCTCAAATCTGGAATTAATGGCTTGAAATCTGAAAATCCGTTACGACCAAGGAATCTGGAGTCAGGGGCGTTTCAGGGCACCACAACTTGCAAAACGCAGGCACAAAAGGGACATTGGCATAGAACCATGCTTTTTCCAATGTAAGTTTCAGGCACAAACACTACCAAAAGCATGAATAAGGTACGCTGTACAAATGAACGGACAAACAAACAAACAAAACATACACATTTGCGTATGCACACAAACGCATCTATACATACAAACAATCGAGCACCCAACCCACACACACACACATGAACGCCAACCAAATAAGAATCAAACAAACAGCACCGCAACCAAGCATCAACCCACCAAGCAACAAACGAGCGAGAGGACAAACAAAAAATCAAACAACTGGACGAATACCAGAATAAACAAAATAACTCAAGCCGCACACCCACAAAAACGACGCAGCACACACACACACACACGTCAAACCAAATCCAAACAAATAAAATTAAATCAAAGCAACACAAACTAAATCAACCTGAGCCACACACGTCACACACCACAACAAAATCATGTGTCGACCCTCTTGGCAGCATCTTTTTCAAATGAAGCAGCTGGCTGTTCTTGGACGGCTGTTCACTGCGACCCTAACTTTGTCAACTTTCACATGACAGGGCAAACCGTCGCTAGTGTGTGTTTCATGGTACGTACTACGTACCCCAGCCCTTTTACCCAAAGGGATGCCTCAAAGCGGGAACTGCCAGCGTGGGTTGCAGAGGGGGTCGAAAGCACACCATCCACTTTGAGAGCAAAACCCGCAACACCTAGAGAAACCTCGATCGAGAGCTGCTAAGTTACTTCTCGAACACCAAGATCGAAGCCTCTTATTAGCGTGAGTCACCCTGATTGCTCAGTAGCCATAGGCAGCGAAGGGAACACCGTGTGGCGTCTTGCTGGGGAACCAGATGAGTGACAATCAAAACCTGGTATTAAAATGGTCGACCCAGAACCATGTAAAGAATTAAGAACGCGGCCGCAACTATTTATGGCTGGGACTGTTCCTTACTAACCTTCACTTATCCGGGTTTGATTGTGACTCAGATGGACAAAAAATCGCACCGCTGGACGCCGGGAAGTTGGATGAGCGAAGCGAGATCTCAAGGATGCGAGGCTGGTGGCCCCAGCCTGCTCGCCCAAAAAAGAACAAAGGGGACGTGGAATCTGGGCTGCCCTCAGATCCCCTGCTAAAAGCTTGACTTTCAGTGGGTTACATAGAAATCTCCACTAAACCCTGAAAGGCTCAAAGGCTAAGGAACCGGATGGCTGGGAGCCACCAAGGAATGTGTGATCCGGCAGGATGAAGCCCCCCCCCTCAAAGAAACTGTGACACGAGAAGCGCAAGCCTGCACCGGTAGGTAGTGCTTGTTGGACAGCTTCACCCACTGCCCAGAAGTATCGACCTGGCAGTTACGATGCTCGCCACATGGCTGTGGTTGTCAAAACATATGGGATCCCGTTTTGGTTGGTACTAGTAGGTGAATTCACCACCCATTTTAGGCTTCCTATTTTAGTGGTTGGGTTGGGATGTTCACTGGGGGTACGGGATATTGACCCACCATACCCATGCTGCCTGCAGGCATCCAACCCTCACAGTATTGGACGAGTGCAAGTAGAAATGCGAGGTTGTCCCAACTGCACTTGTGACTGGACATGGGTTTCGGCAAAGCCCCTGAGCCATCACGCAACCTGAAGGCTCTGTCCACTCAAGCGAGGCTTTTTGCTGATGCGCCAAAAGGGCAGCGCCATGTGCCATGTCCACTAGAGATATGCGACACAAGTAAGCCTTCAGACTCCGTGAGATATGCAACTCGTGATGCGGCCCATAGTAAAACAAATGCCGCAATACACAAAAGGACTCCCATCAAATGGGGAAAATCTGTCAAGGACAAACTTGAACCTAGTGGTTGAGAGCAGAACGAGATGCGCCAGTGCCACTCCCATAGAAGCACCCTCAGTTCTCAGGAAAACAAGCAAACAAATATGGGTATGGTTCAAAATGAAGCCACGAGCAAACCACTGGTTTTCGTCATTGCTTCCACCAGGGCAAGCCATTTGGGGTACCTATTTTTGACCCACGCCCATGCCATAACGTCTTCCGCGCCCAGCCCGCCTTTCCAGTGACGAATTTACCGTCCTGTGCACCCAATCATGTCCTTCCTCGTTCGTTTGAAGTGTTGGATTGCGGACCCTCTATGCGCAAGGAGCTGTGCTATCATACACACCCAACAGGGATCCTTACATTATACACCTGAACATTGCCTTGTATATGGTGGTTTCCCTTTAATTTGGTGGAAAAAGCCATGTTTCAAATGGTTGCAAACGTATCTTTCAAGGAGCCCCCAAGAAAGGGGCGATCACTTTAAATCTATGCATCGATGGCCAATGGATATGCAAGCAACAGCTCGACTCTTCTCCAACCTGATACGGCTCCGAGGCTATCCTCTCCAGAGTGCCGAGGCACAAGGGGTCCACACAGGATGACAAGCCACAATGAACAAGACTCCCTGGCTCCTTTGGGCAAAATCTCGGGCTTTGTGTGAGAAGGTCGGCTGTTCGAATTTGTTAACATCTGCTTGGCGAGCTGTCCATCTGGAATGGGCATACTGGGCCTGGCCAAACAGTCACTGCGTATGTCCTGTATCAACATGGACACTTCAGTTTTAAACGGCGACATATGCTGCGCAAATCCGCTCTCCTAGAGAACCTAGACAGAGGTGGAGAACATTATGGTAGAGCAACAGCGCTGGTTTGGGTGATGCCAGAGATTTCAATCCACACACATCTGAAATATGCACATTGCGCCGAAACACACATGGCATGACTCCTCCTCAAGGGAACACCGACAATTTGCGTGTATGGGCAGTCCACAAATGCGTTCCGTAAAATGGGCTCCTAGCCGGCCCCCAGTTCAGAAAGGCTGCACACAGTGGCACTCGGGCAAAACCAATTGACGGCTATGATTGTGTATCTCTAATATATATATATATATATAACTATATACAATATAAATATACACACACGTACATGCACCACGGGTTGCAAGCTGGTTGTGTAAGCGAGAGGTGACTTAGACTTGTCGGGCCTACCTTTGCCTGCAACCCTTGCTGCTCCTTCCTCTATCAAACAGCTTGGCACACCGATCTGTCCGATTCAAACGGTTTCTCAGTATGGCCAAGTTGGCGGCCATGTTAATGTGGGGTTTTGTTGCTTCAGGGAGCAAAAGAAAGCTCAAAAACAAAACCTGATGTTTGCACCACCTCTCGCTGCGACAGTCAATTGCATGGCTGAAGAACTGCTCTGCGTTGGCTCACAGCTTACCCACATAAGCGCAAGCAAGAGTTCTAGGGGTACCTTCCCCATTTTTTCCAGGGATCCTTCTTTCCAGAAAACCTCCGGACACCCAGGGAAAACGGCCGGTTTTTGGAAAGCACGATGATTAAAAAGAGTGGGGAATCAACCCCTGGACGAGTACTGGCTTCTCCATGCGGGAGGTTCTCAAAATGGCGGACACCCTTTGGTTGGAGTGGAAGGAAAACCAGAAGGAAACCAACTGTTTTGGGGCAGCACTATTCTGAGAGGCACCCATACGCCCCCACATGGAACAGGGACTGAATGGGCTGTCCCCCTGACTTTACTTTGTCTGCGCTGGGTCTTTTTTGGGACATTGGCCGTTGGCGATCCCTCTTGTCTTCCCAAACCAGCCACAAACCAAAGGGAATGCACTCAGTTGCTCAAACCAGAACCAAAACGCTCCTGCAGGAACCGGTCGTGCTTGTCGTCCAAGTTAGGCGACTTGCGGATCCTTTGCATGACGGCTTGAAATAAACGGGTCAGCACTGATTTTGTGAAACAATAGTTTCCGGGTACACCACAGCAGCTGCCTTTTAAGTAATCTGAATGTTGAAACCCGGACATTCTCCTCACATCTCGGCAAAGCAGCACGACTGTTGTTTATCTTCTCAAGCATGGCAAATGCAAGGACATGTGCAGTGGTGTTAAGTAGGCGAACTAAACAAGCAATATCATCCAGCCAGAATGAGATACATCGATCCTTCTGTACTGATCTTCCCTGCCCAATGGCGTACAGCTCAGATCAAGCCCTCATCAAAAAACCAACCACTTCTGAACCTTTGCGTAGAAACACACGCTCTCGCAGCCCAACATCAAAAAATATTATAACGATCGGAATCTGCACAATCAAATGTGAATAGGCAGCTCATGCCTTTTGTTGATGGACAGGGGTGTCGCATCTCATCAACATGGATACGGCGCCTCTGGCCAATTGAGCCAATTGATCGAGCGTCTTCTGCTTTGTGGGGCCCGATCCAACCTGTAATTTCATAAATCGGCATGCTCCGTGGCATACTATGGCTGTGGGTCAAAACCAATGGTAGGAGCACCACCCATTTTGGTCTATTTTAGTGGGGATTGGGATGTTCACTGGGGGTACGGGATTTCACGAGAAGTGCATATGGCGGTGAGTCAGAACCAATGGTACCATGTTTGGGTAGGTGCACCACCCATTTTAGTCTATTTTAGTGGGGATTGCGATGTTTACTGGGGGTACGATTTGGATTTTGACCCATGGCCATATTTGTCCAGCACGAAAAGTCAAGAACGCCTCTCTCGCGCGCAGCTGAGCTCCCAGCTGTACTCCGGGGAAGGGCTGCGGCCTGGAAGGGCTGATGCAAGCGGAACCCGTCTTCTCTCGCCACGTCGGAGACCAAACGAGACGCCATGACTGGCCCATGATCCAAGCTGCGAGGCTCTAACATTGGCAGCGATTTTGCCTATGGACACACATCCGGCTATAAAGCACTCTGGCATGGCCCAAATGGATCAGAGAGCTTTCCTCCGCTGAGGTCACCGTGTTTTAACTATACGTCAACGACCCTTCCTTGAACCGTGGGTCTTGATGGACAAATAGCTGCTCTTAGCTGCTAATGGCTGCTATCCAGGCACACATTGCAGTTGATGGCTTTTATTCGATTCTTGCATTTCCTGGCTTAAGACGGCCTGTAAAGCTCTGGCCAAACAAGCCCAACACGACAGTTCAAGGTCAAACAGCTCCCTCCTTCGAGGCAGCAATCCATAGTTATGGAATTCTGAGGCTTGCTGCAAAACTTGGGTTTTACGCACCTTCCCCCCCCCCCCGCCCCCCGTTTCAGCACCTGCCTCCAGCTACCAGAATCTGGTGGGTAGCACATTCTGGGTTCCGCCTTTTGCCTTGAGTGCTTCATTTATGAAAGAAAGAAGGGGGCTCCGAGGGCGGGTATGTAAATCTATGGTGTAACTGGCTAGTAAGTATCTCAAACCAATAAGTTCAATAAGCTCAGGATCCTACAATGTGTGGTCCAAACTTTGCTCAGAGCACTCGGAAATCAGCAGCTGGGATGATTGAGAGGAGGTCAAATCTTGAAATGTGCTGGGAACCTGTTACAACCTGCCTGCAATACTCTTTTCCTTTCCTTCCTTCTTTCCTCCTTTCCTTCTTGCCTGTTTTGCTTTCTTCTTTCTGGCTTTCCTCCTTGCCTTGCTTTCTGCGTTCCTTGTTTCCTTTCCATGTGTCCGTTCAATCCTTCCTTCCCTTCCCTCCCTCCCTCCTTTCTTTCTTCCTTCCTTTCTTCCTTTCTTCCTTTCTTCCTTCTTGCCCTCTCTCCCTCTCTCCCTCTCTCCCTCTCTCCCTCCCTCCCTCCCTCCCTCCCTCCCTCCTTCCCTGAGCCAGGCCTCCCTTTCGCTTTTTACTGTGTTCCCTCGCTCCTTCCTGTTCCTCTGATCCTTCATTGAATCAGCACCAGCCAGCTAGGAATGCCCGCAAGTGCACGAGGCCCGTGCACGACAATGCGAAAGCTCTGGACTTGCCCAGGTATTATCGGCCTCGGCGAAGAGCTTTTCCAAAGAGCAACAGTCCACCACTCCTTTTGCGTCTGCAATCGTCTGCAACAAAAGTAACGCATCAGGGCTTCCTCAAACACACTGCTTTGAGTCTGCGGTGAGCTTTAAAGGCTAACAAAGAGAAGGTTGCTTCCAGTGTTGACGCCTACGCGCATGATGCCAATGACAGGAACTTGGTATCACAAAGGGCAATGTTCCGCACACGGGTGGTTGTAACTTCTGACACAGCTCGTCAACCTGTCAAGAGCCACTTTGATCATGCCTGTCCACACTCCAAGAATCGTGCTGCAGAAGGATAGGGTATCTGCTGTTTCTGTTTCTGAGCAAGATCTTGCTTAATATCAAGCCATGCTCAAAACAATGCAAACTGTTGCCCAAGTTCATTTTGCGCTACTTTACATCGGGTAGTTCACTAATCATACAGTAATACGTCGGGTTTCTGATCTGGCATGCCATGCAAGTATTGCGGTGACCTGGAATCCATCCAGCATTCCAATCAAACAATTGAGTCGCAATCAAAACCTGGTACTAAAATGGTCTACCCAGAACCATGTACAGGATTAAGAAGGCGGCCGCAGCTATTCATGGTTGGGATCCTCCCTTACTAACCTTCATCCACCCGGGTTTTGATTGTGGCTCAATTGAGGAGAACACTTCTAAACACTTCTAGGCTTCCAAGGACTGAACATATTGTTGGCACTTGTTGAATTTGCTCTCGTGGTTTGAAGGGGAATGTCTGGCGTCGCCAGTCCGTTGGGAACTGGGCTCCATCCCCAACACCTGAGGGGAACCACAAATTCCAACCTGCGACCAAGGAGTGTCCTGGCAAAAAAAAAGCTCAGGCGATATCCCCAACAGCATGCGGTGCTCTTTTTAGTGCTCGGCAGCCCTCGCAGAACCTCGTGGAACCCTCGTGCAACCCTGGTGGAACCCTGGTGGAACCCTCGTGGAACCCTACCTCAGGGCCGCCCCGGACCACCCCGGAGCCTATCTGGGCTGAGGCCCCAAAGCTTTCAGCGGTTGGGGATTGGATCACAGACAAGTCACTAGTGCCAACACCACACAGGAAACGGGTTCAGACAGCACGACAGCTGCGAAGCTTCCAACTGCCTTGCTGCCCAGAAGCAGACTCTTGGCCTTGGAACGGTCAATCCCTGGCCACTGAAAAGTACCCTTTTTGAACGCACCAGCTAACAGGGAAGTGCACAGACCCGTGTAAAAAGACTACTTTTTGTTGGAAAGGGCCTTGTTGCACTTCCATGTTAGTTGGTGGGAGGGTAATCAACCTCCTCGATTCTGAGCAGGGTGGCTTGCATTTAAGCTGGGACTCCTAGCTGGAACCTCCCCGATGGTACATCAACTACGAGATGATTCTGAACGCACTCTAATCGGTTCACATGTCCAAGAACGGTCAATCAAGGACATCTTCATCTAGGCGGTAGACTTCCAGCACTATTTGGGAGCCTCCAGAAGCATTGGACAACAATTCACAAGTCCTAACCAAGTGATTCCGGGAGCTATAAATCAAACTTGCTCAACAACTGCATCATAGCAAGCTTGTCCCTTGACAACGACCTTATAAGCCATGAGTGCTTGGTCATCACATACATTATATACATATGTGTATATATATATATATCGTAAGCATTATACAGTAGACATTTGACATATCATTGGAGCAACTCCTTACGCAAGACCTCTTGGCTCTACAGGCAGGGGCAAAGAGATCTTGACTGTCGTCTTCATATTCAGCAAGCAGTGGTCAGGGGTGCAATGGGCACCAGGTCGATTCTTGCCGTTCACTATAGGCTGCATGAATCGCAGGGCCATAGCTCCTCAACGATCGGCTTGCCGAGCCCAAAACAAACAGCACGGCCTCCAAGCAAATCCCCCAAAATCAAGTGCCCCGCCGGAGACGTCGTCGCTGTGGCCAATGCTGCGGTTGGTACCGATGCTTGTGCCGGTGTTGGCAGCACTGCCTTTAGTGCAGGTGATGGTGACAGCGATTGCCCGGGAATTCCCGTTGGTGTGGGCGCCGGAACGGTGAGCGCCGGTGAGGCCAGCGATTCCCCGGCGGCTCGTGCTGGCGTGGGGGCAGGTGCGCTCAGCCCTGGTGTAGCCGCAGGAGATGATTGAGCTGAAGCTAGGTTCTTTGCGAGCTTCAAGCGGTTCTCCCCTCGGTCCTGGCCGGGAAGTTGGAGGAAGTTGGGCTCAAGCCCTCTGCTACAAAATGTAGACGACGCAGTAACTCCCGTCCAACTTATTGCTTTATAAATGTCAATTGGTCTTCATCCTGTCTAGCCAGAGGAATCAATCAAGCATGTAGCCGCCAGCTACAAATGGCATCTTGGATTCAAGCATGACGCATGCCCTCTTGCCACATTCTTCCCATGCGGACTAGGCGACTCGTTTGCTCGCGTATCCGGCGAGTCACTGGCGCGCGTTGCAAACCCAGCACTGGCCAGCACTAACTTAAACGTGCGCAATTGACGTTGGCACGTTCTGCGACTCATTTGCATTGCGCATCACTGCATTCAAGTGGGCCTGGGCAGCACTGCGCACATGCCTGCCCAGCATCGCACCTGCTCAACTAGCCTGCGCGTCGTGCATGCTTGCCAAAGGACCATCACACCCACTCAACTGCGTCCGCACAGCGCTCCGCTCACCCCACTTGATAAGCACACACGCCCCAGTGAGCCTGTGCAGCGTCACACCCGCTCAACTGAGCCCACGTAGCACTGCGCACAGTCTTGCAGAATCGGAAGTCCTCCCAGAGCTTACAGTTTACGCATCGACACGTCCAGGGGACTGCTCACACTCTGCTTGCGGGAAACCTGGGCGGAATGCTGCTCGAAGCCTGCGGTAAGCAGGCGCGTGTACATTTGCAAGAGAGTAACGGTCGTCCTGTGCAGGCGCCTGGCCTATCATCGCCGCGTACTAATTTCAAGGCCTTTCAAGGTAACACTCAAGCACACACACACACACACACATACAAAGACAAACACCAATGCAAATGAGTACAACCACAAACGGAAACAAACCATGCTGTAGTCAAATACAACCAGGCACACCCACAAAGACAAACAACTACTTATACACAAGTCACAAATACCGCAAAAGAAACCACACAACAAAACACAGCATCACCGGCATTGCACACTTTGCAGCACCACCCATGCACAGCTGTGAGGTTGGTTCCGCGTTAGCCCTGCCTCGACATGCTGCAGTCATTGCAGTCCCTAAATCAACATTAAAAAAAACAACAACACTGTTGACGCTGCTGAAGCATCTCAAACGCAGCTGGCATCACGGCGTGCAGCCTCCTACAAGGAGAGCAGTGAAAGGTCACGTCCGTGACCATGAAGAATTGTAAACGAGGTCCAGGGCGACTGCAACAAAACAGCGCCAAGCATCCAACATAGATTACGCGTGCAAATGCAAACACACAGCAAGCAATCAAAGCGCGATAGGCAGAGTGCGTAGTCTTAGCGAGGGTGCACATGCAAGTTAGCGAGGTTACATCGATGCTTCATGAAAGTACCGTGCGCTACACTGCAAGTGTAGTCAGAGAGCCCATGTATCATGTCTCGCCATTCGCAAATGAGTACTCTACCAAGCATGACAAGCTTCACACACAAATCTTGGCACACTAGAAAAGGCAAAGACAAATATTGACATATTACCGTACCAAACAACTCTACCAGACATGGCGAGGTAGCGAAGGCTGGCTGCGCTCTGCGCTCGGCAAGTCTCCTGCACCGGTACTGGCGGCGGCTCGACGAAGGCCTGCGTGGAATAGCGAAAAGGACTTCTGGGTGAAGGGAAACCAAAAGACCACTGAAATGGGGGTCTAACATAAAATTACACACCCATATGGATATGTCTCAAAATTCGGGGATCTGCAAAAAGGTGGGCTTCCTTCATATGGCTTGCATGGTGCTATTTGTCTAAAGGTTGCTTGATGCTAAGGCTAGCTGCTCGGTCGTGCTATCAAACACAAGGCAATGCCACATCATATCCTTACTCCTCACACACAATAGAACATCGACATCTACAGCTGCAACTCACTGACTCAATGCCCGTACACAAGTTGCGTTTGCAGGTGCCATGTTAGTTGGAGGAAGGGTACTTGTCTGCGAGGTCTTGTTTTAGACTGTCAGACCTCAAATGCCCAGTGGCCATGGGAAAACTGGGCACCACTGGGCAACTGGGTACTTGTCTGCGACTTCTTTTCTTAGACCTTGCTAAGGCCTGCAGCGGCTTCTGCTGTCCGTCAAAGTCTTCGACCCCTGCCGCTGCCTCTTCTTCCGGCACCACCACAGGTTCTGCCTCCTGCGTGTGCGGCTCACGGCATGGACTGGATCTGGATTGCCATGCAACCCTTGATCACATGCCACAACAATTCCATACCCAGGGCAACAAAGAAGCCACCAAGAGCAACCAGCAGTTGTTTGGCTTGTGTCGAGAGCTTCAGTTGACAAGATGTGGGCGGAGCCATGAGGAGACATTGGGATGGCTGAACTTTGAGCCTGCGATTTGGGAATGAGGGCTAGGTCGCGCCTATCAGAATCCCAGGTGAGGCCATCCAAGTGCTTAAACATGACCGGAAACCAGATTCGGATTGGCTGGACAATGATACATGTTTAAAGCAAACATTTCAAGCCACGAGAACTCCCCCAAGAGAATCCAATAGATCATACAGGAACAGTGATTGTAAGAACGAATCTCTGCATCCCCACTTTGCACGTTCCCAAACATCCCATTCAGCCTTCTGCAGCTCTAGCGGCCGAGGAGGCGGTAGCTCCACTTGTTCTGGAACTGTAACCTGACTGAAACCCATGAATGCTTGTGAGAGCACTCGGGCATATGGGAGTGTCGCCCATAAAAATGTAGCCCCCTGTTAAATTTAGGAATCTGTTTGAATGACCAGCAAAAGGACACCGGCCCATTCCGTGGCAAACTGAACTATTGCTATTCTACAAAACACTGATGGATCGCAGATCACGGGACAAAACACGGTGGATTGACGTTTCTTAGTGTGGAGCAATCTTGCATATGTGTTTGTCTCGTGGAAGCATGCTCCCAAACAATGCAACCTGAGCCAGCAAAAATGAATGGGATGGATACACCTACTGGGATCACGTCTTTGACGTTGGAAGCGATGAGCAAACCTCGCTCAAATGATCTCAGACATTTGTTGTTTTTAGTAAATTAGCACATATCAGCATGATGCTTAGACATTGCATCCGCATGCCATGCAAATCTCCATTCAGGTATCTTGAAAGGCAATCCTCAGTCCATCTATAGAGATCCACTCAAGTCATACCTTTGAAGCGCCGCACCCTGCCTGCACTTTGTACTGCTGCACAGGCGCTGCTTCCTACCCAGGTGCTGAGAATGAGAAAATCTCACGTGAACTGGCACCAACCTCTCAAGCCTCAGCAAACATGAGCTGATAGCCTCAATCCTTTTCATGTTGCCACCCAAGGAGTCAGCGACATCAGCAAAGCACGACTTTGGCTGATCGACGTGTATGGCGCCTCACGTACACACGTTCCGTGCTAAGATTGCCAAGCACATGTCCTGTAATCACCCTTATGTTTTGCTCGTCTGCAAACCGGCCACAAACATCTCATGACATTCCAGCGGTTCACTACTGCAGACATCCCTTGTGGACGTTTTTGTCCAGCGGAGCGCAAGTATGGTGGAAGTTAATGAGCTGCTCCAAGTATCCGAGCGTACATCAGTCCTTCCCTCATAGTCATGCAAGCTGGCAAAAGAGTCTTGTAAGCGTAAACTGAGCACAGTATACAGTGTACCCTAAGCGCGCTCAACATATTTCACAGCGTCGCCTTGCTTCGAACTTCTGATGTAACTGCATATTCAGCAAAACGCAAACCTGCAGGCATTTGCCACATAAGCCAAAGCCATACCCAAGCGTGGAGCTACCTCTCCTGAATTTGCAATAGGCAGACTCGCCATTTTGCAGTGATAGCCATGTCCACTTGACCTCCTTAGCAACTGAAGCAACTAATTAACTACTGTATCTTGTTCTTGCATCTTTCAACAAACAAGATCAATCGATCCACTCATCAGTCCAAAAGGCAGCTATAATAAGGGCTCGCCACATTGGTCCCTAAACCATACTGGATATTGGCCCCAACTCAGTACCTTGCACGCAAAGCTCAAAAGGGCCCAAGGAGAGCTCACCATTGGAGCGATTTTCGCATCCCCGATGCTGGCTGCCATTCAACAAGCTTCATGTTTGAAGCGCAATCTCGAACCATGTGTATCAAAATCATTTTTGGCACATTTATCACGGCACTCTTAACCATCGACGGCGAGCAGGTTTGCACAACCACGACACGCTCACGCACAAAGAACGCCTTCTACTTTTCAATCGCAGGATCTCCTTATACATGTCTCGGCACCCTCCACATACAAGAGAAGGCTCACCGCCCTACAAGGTGCTTAACTTTTGCTCATCGATTGGGCATCCCCCAAGCGGCTTCCATACATGTTCCAGTTGACTCCACAGCACTGAAGCAAAAGGCAACACACTTAAATGACGACCTCTTCAGTTTCATTTGGGTATGGGGCAAAATTAGAGCACCAGGATCCGGACCGCAGGTTTTAGTCCTTCTTTCCATTTACCAGGGCAAGCCATTTGGGGGTTGCCCTATTTTCGACCACGACAGCATCATTTCTCTTTCCCGCCTCCTCTCCCTCAGAGTCCACCTCCCGCACAAGGCGGCCTATGAGTGCGGGAATCAGGGCCCTCCGTTGGACGTGCGGGCGGATCGCGTGGACTTTTGGCCTCAAGGCCAAGACCTGGTTCTAGGCTACCCCAGAGACAGTCCGGAAAACACGACATGTCTGACCTGGTTCTAGGCTACCCATGTTTCCCTTGCTGATTCTCCTGAGCGACGAACAAAGACAGAACACGCATTCCTGTAGTGCACATACCTCGAAACCAGACGTGCCAAAGCTATTCTGATTTTCCCAAAGGACCTTGCTTTGGACAGGAATTCACACTGCCCCCACCCTCAATCCTCTCAATGAGCTGTGTTGTGCCTCTGGCATGGCTCCCTGTGAGCTGTGATTTGCAATGTCGTGTCAACTGAAGGCTGAGGGCATGCCCCAACTGAATATAGCGCCCTGTGCCATGGAAACGTGACGTGTGGGGGACTATCCCACAGTCCCTCCACCGCTGTCCCTCCCAGAAAAGAAGATATGGCCATGGGCCAAAACCCAAATCGGACCTCCAGTGAACATCCCAATCCAACCACTAAAATAGGAAGCCTAAAATGGGTGGTGAATTCACCTACCCCAAAATGGGATCCCACTGGTTTTGACAACCACAGCCCGCCATGTGTCCCAGAAGTGCCAAAAGTTAAGAACGCAGTCTTTGGCCACTCTCCTGGCGCCACAGCAGCCGGCGCGCCAGCACCCAGAAGTGACTCCTCGTGTTACGATCGGCCCTTGGCGGAGATACTGTTCGTGCGATGGCATGGAGCCAGCCTTGCTGAATACCTTTCATATGTGAGAGAACAGGCTGACAGACAAGGTGATCGTGAACTAGGGAACAACGCAAGCATTTTCAAGAGGCTCCAAACGGCTTGGATCCATCTTTTTGTCGTATTAGTATTTATCACTAAGGTGATATTTGCCTGCTAAGGCCAAGCAACGAGCTCACCCGTTAAGGGTCCTTGATCTCATCTGAGCAGAGCAAGCAATGAGCATGACCCTTGTGAAGGTACTCGTCTCCAAGAAGGGAACCACCACATCTGCCCGCCACCCAAAACTCCAAGGGGTTCGAGAATCCACATTGATGGTACCAACCGGCTGGAACAAACATAGTTGACACGCCTGCCGAAGCCGTGGGCCTGAAAACAATGAGCAAAGCAGCTGGGCATAGAATGAAACCGGCGTCCCTTGATATGGCAGACAACCACAAATCGATCCAAGTTGGACTTGGACCACCGTCACGCGCAAGGCTCGCCAAGTACAGGTACAGTCAAAAGAAACGTCTTGCCCAGCAGGCCAGTGTGGCACTTGTGTTTGCGAGCATTACATGCTAAACCTTGCCCAAGAGGGCTGCCCGCAAAGCTTCCATCGGTCAGCAAACCAGAACGCTCTTCCTTCCCGCCAGCTGTGCAGCGATAATCGTTTACCCCACTCAACCGATTCAGAGGCTCACCTTGCCTTTGACCCTCTTCCGGTGCACAAGATGCTCCGTTTAACATGAGGTTCCTATTCAGGTTGCTCGGCTTTCTTGGTTGTGATAAAGCTGGAGACTGTCCGTGCGTCCTCATCGTTCACAAACCTCAGATCTTGACAATCGCTGTCTTGACAATGGCAACAGCATCATTGTCGCTTCAAGCAGAAGGGCCTTTTCGTTCATTGGTCTTCGTGACTGAAAGCAGGGGGTCCCCTACTTCAAATTGGGCTGTTCTACTTTAGTATTGTGCACCCCGGGTTTTGGACACATTTCCTTGTTTGAAGACCATTGTTCTTTGGGGGAGAGACATCCTGGCACCACAATTTGACAATGGATGACAGGCTGATATAACTTCCCCCAACAGTTCGGCGCCAAATCAAGCTCGATATGCAACTGCACAGTAGTTGTGCTCTGCATGCCAAGGCTTGCTGTCGGCAGTCTTTTTGGCATTTGAATCCACACACCATGAAAGTCGTACACAAGTAAATATCTTCCTGAAGTACTAGGAACTGTCCCAATTGACAAATGCTCTCCACACCAATGAACAATACCGAACACCTGCACTCCACGCTGAAAAAGTTCAATGCCACCAGGCCACACAGCGCCAGTCGGGCCATAATCCTCCTCCCCTTCCTGTCATGGGTATGGACACCTGTCTTTGTTGCTGAAGAAAGCAGCGCTGCCAATCTCAGCCTCAACCGGGATAGTGTTCCGAAGCCCCATTTGTACGTTAGCAGGACAGCTGTTCATACAATTGCATCCTTCCCAGCTGATCTACCAACTCATGGGAAGTAGTTGCATACCAGGCACAACTTGCCCAAAGGAGCTTGGATCCTGAATGTCAAGTCCTGTTCAAGGCGCCACACCGTGTGGGATGAAAGTCAGCGTATTGCGAGGTCCAAGCGCAGCTATGCGCTGTCATGGTTTGGCCCCTGTGTCCCGTTGCTTCGAGCTGAAGAGGAGCACCGCTTGATAGATCAGACAGAATCACACAACTTGCCAACTGCTGAGATTGCAAACCACGCAATTCGTTGAAACTGACTTTGGTCACTGGGTAACACAAAGAACATATGTGCCAAAATAAATCCTCAAGTGGGCCAGGTCATGTGCGCATTCTGCCTGGCTGTCTGATTTAGGAAGAAACAAGGCGGCCACAAGTTGCAACAATCTTTCTGACAAGAAGTGCCACTATTGTCAAAAGCTAAGGGTGCATGTGGTAAACTGGGGCTAAATGGCTGTGGGTCAAAAATAGGGTAGCCCCAAAATGGATGAATCCCTGGCAAAGGGACACATGGACTAAAACCTGCGGTCCATATCCGGTTTAATTTTGACCCATATTTAAATGGCTTCCTGTGGGCTCAAGATGGCTCAATTGACTGAGTGATCCCCCGCTTGAACCGATTTTCACCGCTTTGCCCTCCTCCGCCTTCGATCGCGTAGGGGCGGCTTTCTGCTCCTAGGCTTGGCGGAATCGGATATCAGAAACCAAGCCGCGCCGAGCGTGGTATCTCAACTCCTCGTTTCGTTCTTTTTCCTTCTTCCTGCCTCCCCTCTTCGCCTACTTTTCTCTTTGCTCCGTCCGCTACAGCTACTGCACGTCATGACCATTCCCTGGAATTCCCGACCCAAGCATGTTTCCTGCAAAGGCGGCCTCGCTACAAAGGATATAGGCGTGCACAACGGACATGCGCTCCCAGGACCTTGGCTGGCTTTCACAAATGAAGGATAACAAGGAACAGTGTTTCAGGGGTGGAGTGTGCTAAACAGGTGGCACAAAGTGCCCGGACTAGCTCTTACAAAAAGGGGCCAGGTTGCTCATGTTCAGTCATTGTCAACAAACCATGGCATCAACAGTTTTGACTACTTAGGGCAACCATCAGGGAGAAACGAACTAGCTCTCCACATACACCGGTTTGCCGGCCCCCATGTGCGCGGCTTCTGCCTTGCTTTAGGATAGGAACATTTGTAGGTTGATTCCGGTTGGGCTTGTGTTGTGCCAATATTTTTCTAGGCCCCGTGTGTTTCGGGTAGGTCGGGCCAGGTGTAGAATGTTGCCGTGGCAGGTGTTTGGCTTAGGGCCATCTGAGGGCTGGTTCAGGACCGATGGATGTTGGGTGGGGTTGAATGGTATTCAACATTGTCATTGCGTTGGGTTGGAGATTTAATTAATCCCTTTGATTTTGGGGTCATACCCAATAACAACGGGGGCGTATGAATATGAAGAAACACCCAGTGTGTCCAAAATCTTGCCTGAAGGGTCTCGATCTTCACAACCTGCTCGGCCGGAGTCCTGACCCAATCTGGGATGGATCCTACCAAGAACGGGTGTGGGAATTGCAATCACAGTCACTTCTTCACTTCTGAAGAGCAGATATTCAAAACTAAATGTGCTCGGGCAAAAGCTCTAGGATGTTTGCGATGGCATCCCAGGAATGGACATCAGTTTTCAAACAAGACCGGCCCAAAACTATCCGAATGGATCCCCATGCTACATCCGCACCGTAGTATGTGGCGACTGTGTAAATGGGGGCCAGCATCGGCGCGTGACCAAAAACGGCCATTGTGATAATCCCGAAGCCTGCATGGACTTGCATTCGCAGCAAACATACATGGCATGACTCACGACAGGCTGCGACAACTCGTGACAACCCTTGATACTGCTCTGATCCACGACAACTTGTTCGCCGAGAGAACAAAGGACACCGTTAATTCTGGGGATTTTCCATGACACAAAGAATGACTGTTGCTTGCGGCTGTTCCCGGGCATGGTCAAGGCAAAAGACCTCCCCTTTAGCCTGAGGAATGGAGGTTTTACTGCCATTGCGTGGTGGACAATTTGGAGCTGCTTGCACACGTGCGAAATCCCCAAATTCCTGGAAGACGCCGTCCCCTCACCGAAGGTCAGAGCATCAACCTTCTGGGGCCGTGTGTCCCAAACGGCTGCCCGACTCTTGACGCCGTTTGCGGAAAGGCGGTTGCCCTTGTCTAGGTCCTCCAGTAGAGAGGCTAGCACAAGGGTACCCTGTTTCCTGCAGTCTATGTTAGTAGGGGAACCCTCCCCCAAAAAAGGGTAAAAAGGCACTACTGGGGAACCTAGTTGTGGTTCTTGTGGTACAAGTAAGGGTAAATCTCTTGATATTGCATGAGCACAACAGCCGAACGGACCACTCTGGCGTCTGGTGACTGTGTCCTCGAGCCCACAGCAAACCTCAGCATGCGCATTCAAGAATCTGCCCAGCATTTCTGCACAGCACCCTCAAACTCCCACCTATTCAAAAAGAACAAATTGAATTCCGGAAGCCACATATATATATATATACACATACTATAAATTATCGTATACAGTGTGTACTTCTTTTTGCTTACACATCAGCCCAGAACGGTACCCCGCAGCAACCCAGAGGCCGGCCTTCGCCTTACGGCCTTGGGATGAGCAATGAATGGCTCTTCAGCCTTACAAATCGAAACTGCATTCAGAGAAATGAGAACGCTGACGATGTATGACACATTGTTGTGTCAACCCAATTACGACGACATCAAACTCAAGCAAACTAGCATCCGCGAGCAAAGAACTTGGTGCAAAATAGCTTTGTTGGCTTCCCCAAGGAATGACAACAAGGCAAGCGGGTGGAACGTCCCTGACCCACTGCCAATCAAGCGATCAGCCCCAGCAGTAAAGCGATTCTGGCCATGAACCCAGGCTGCTGATAGCCGGCCACGCAAGGAACATCGAATACAATGGGAGGCAAACGCGCCAGAGTTCACTGGGATTCATTTTACCCTCCAAGTCTGCGAAGTCACGAAGATCGAAACCTTGTCATTGTCAGGCCCTTGTATCTTTCTGTCACTCCAGACCCTAATTCACGGCTGGCCTTGCTTGAGACCGGCACTGGTTCGGCGGGGGCGCGGCGAGTCGGAAAAGCCCACTGGAGCCTCGGCACCAAACTATTCCCCGCTCGTCCCGATCCACGTGTCCGCCATCCGCCGTTTTTTCAGCGGATCTGTCGCTTCATGAAACAAGCAACGGCTCGCGTGAAGCTGTAGCTACTTCAAAGCAACACGGCGATGCGCAGTGTGTATCTCTGCATGACTGAGCTTGTGACAACCAGGCCCAACCAAGTGCGTGGCATATGTTCATTGTAAATGGCAAACAAGCGCTACGCCGTTCTCCGTATCTTTGGCATGTTGACAAACTTCCAAATGTGTCCCGGCCTGGCGTGGTCGACTCAGTGCTCTCGAACTGACGCACCAGTGGTGGCAGCGGAGGTGCCTGGCCAGCTGCCCCCCTCAGATACCCAGTGGCCATGGGAAAAAAGGGCACCCTTCTTTTGGTTGGTTGACTTTAAAGGGACACCCTTCCCAAACAAAAAAGGGGAAAAAGGACACCACTGGGCAACTGGGTCCCACACATGCAGTGGCTTTCAGGGGTATCCAAAAGATTCAGCTCCATGTTTGTGTGAGACTTCTCGTGCCACGAACTTGGAAGTTGTCCTCTTCCACTTATGTTCTCAATCACGGAATGGTCCTATAATTTATTAATGCTGTTCAATTTCTTTGGCCAAAGGCTATACAAAAGAAACTAAACGAGTTCATCCCAAGGATTCACCCAGAACCTGGTATATTGTACCTATGATGTGGGAAAAGCTGTATGGGTATCCAGTTTTGCAATCCATCCTTCGCCATTTGTAATCCTCATCATTTTCGGATGCAAAAGGCAATCCACGTATTTTTGAGAGGCTTCGCAAGAGGCCCAATTCAGAGGAAATGTCTGATCCGAGACTCTGGTTGTAAAGCAAGGTGGGCCAACCGAGACGCCTTACACCAGTATTGGTATGTGCTGCGGTTTTGTTTTGGGACTACAGCTTCTTTTGGTGTGTTCAAAAGTACTGAAGGAGTGCCATAATTTTGCCAAGATCAACAGCAATTGGTGACTGACAATGACAATGGCATTGGGAGTCCTTGTGTTGCTGATGTGCCAATGACACGTGGATCCGCAGTTGTCTAGCATATTCGTCCTCTCTGTTTGGAGATCAAACTCGAGAGGAAGGCGAGTTGGGAGCCGGACCTGGCCTGCGATTCGGGCTTCCCGGGCTTCGCAATTTCGGCGTCGCTGATGCTAGCAGCCAGCGGCGCAAGGCCTGAAAGACACACAACTCGCAGCCACACATGGTGCCAACGCAAGTTGCCACCCCTTGTTTCATCTTGCGAGTGATCATCTTGAGGGGCACAACCAACCAAAGATTTTGACCATAATTTTGGCTCAGCGTTCCTGCGGTTTGCAGGACACCCCAACTTCTGAGCAAGGTGATTGCACGACAGCGCATAAAGGCCTACTGTATGTCATGGTGACCTGGCTGCCTTGGGAAACAAGCCAGCTTAGACTTCTGCCGGCGGGAGGGAAACCGGAGGAGGGAATCATGCATGTCAGATCAGTGAAAGAGATCAAAACATGGTACGCCTCAATGTACTGCAACTTATGTTTTTTCTCGGTTTCTTGTTTTACTTGGTTGGCCAGGCAGGTCAATCTTGGCAAGCTTGGAGAGGCCGCATTACGCCGTGGAATC
>CAUJNA010000337.1:75000-97500 GCA_963377175.1 Effrenium voratum | reverse complement strand
GGATTCTATAGCCTGAGATGCTTATTTCTTCAAGTTGTTAAAGCGTCCTGACAACTGGATCCATGTCAACCCATGGCCCTCCTTCTATTTCACTGAACAGGCACGGCTTTTTCTCTGATGTTGACAGGCCACACGGTGACTCACTACTCACTGACTCACTACTCACTGACACACTCGGGGCACTTGATTCGTTTCTCGTTGGGCGTGATGCCCGCAGAGAGCTGGCCGGCAGCGTTGCCGTACCTCGGGCCGACGGGAGATCGTGGCCTTCGAGTGGCCTTCGCCAAAGACAAACGAGACTTGCGGTAGGGCCGCCATCAGAGGGCTGTGAGTCAAAAATAGATACCCAACATGCAACGTAAATGGAAACAAGGACTAACACCTGCGTTCCCCTGATGGTTTAATTTTGAACCATACCCACATGAGTGATCAGCGAAGTGCAAAAATGGCGTTTCAACCTGACAACGCGAAGCACGCAATTTCCCAAGCAAACCATTAGCTCAAAGGCGGCCAATAAGTCACTGCACCAGGGTAGGTTGAGGATCCAAAGAACCAGCTGCAAGACTTTCGCCTGAAGAAAAAAGGCCACAGCCCAAAGGAGACCAGGCCAGGCAAATGCAGCTAATGTTGCACCTGGTTTAATATCGGTAGTCTGAATTATGTCAAGCTTCCCCGGCTTAAACACGACCCCCCCCCACTGTTTCGGTACCATGATTTATGTCAAGTTCGAACCCTAAAACATCCCGTTGAACAAAATCTGACTCAAAATTCGCAATATGGGCAACTGATTTCTCCTCTCAGCTTCCTGGCTCAGTCCTAGTAGTAAAGCTCTGCAAATCTTTGGTTGCTCAAATTCCTCACAATTCCTGATCATCAACATTATTTGCTTAAATCCATCCAAAAACAAGCCCCAAACAGTCCTGCAATGGGGGTTGCCCACAAGGGGGGTTGGTCCTCTTTAAGGGGCACTGTTTGGGTACCATGTTTAATGTTTAGTTTTAGGGTGGCAACCCAAAAGGAAGTGCTGGCAATACTAAACCAAGTAGTGGCAGCCCAAAAGGAAGTGCTGGCAATACTAAACTAAGTAGTGGCAACCCAACAGGAACTGCTGGCAATACTAAACCAAGTAGTGGCAATCCAACAGGAAGTGCTGGCAATACTAAACAAAGTAGTGGCAATACCAAAGCAATACTCAAGTCACCCGCCGAATCCGTATTCAGGATCCCCAGGACTGTTTTGACTGTTCCAGGGGGGGGGGGGGGGGGGGGGGGGGGACCCCCACAGTAAACAAGGTCCAACATTAGCGTGAACGGTTGTGCCAACAGCCTTATCCAGTACCGGCTGTCAACCTGAATGAATGACATAGGCCAAGGCCAGCACTACACAAACTGGGTGCATGTGTGAGTTCCGAGTCATGGCGCAGGCATGGCAGGCTGGCTTTTGCTAGGGGAGAGAAGCTGATTACTGGGCCAAAGGCGAAACTGGCAACTCATGGGGTAAGTCATGACATCATCATTAGAGTTGGGTCCAGATATAGAATTTATATTTTAGTGGTTGCTTCACTTTGAGTCACTGGTAAAATGTGAAATGTATCCTAAGTCTACCCCAGAAATGAAGTAAGTCATGGCGCTTTGCCTTGCTTTTGCTGCAGACATCCGAGGGTCACAGCAAGGGAGCATCAGAAGGCACCTGTTGCATGCCTCGTGAGATGTGTCCATGCCATGAACAGAAGCTCAGTTGTTCTGTGCCCCTGGGAAAAATAGAAAGGGAACCCTTTTTTGGGAAGACCAAATTTTTGGTATACCAAATTTTAAGTGGGGCAGCCAACAAAAAGGGGAAAAGAATTGGTGCCACTGAAGAACTCAGGTTCTGGCACCATTCCCTGGAACACGAACGAGGCGCTAAGGGCGAAACATCCTTTGGAAGGCCTGGCAAAGCGAGCTCAAGGCAGGAACGGGCGCAGGAACTCACGACACTACAGCCCACATCCTGGAGGCTGCGTTCTGGGTACACACAAATTATTCTATATACTATGTCATATTGCATATACATACATATACATACAGCAACTCCCTGCATGTCGTGCATCCTGGAAAAAAAACCGGCAACGCGCACGTTTTTGGCAGCAAACTGATGAAAGCTAGGGCCATTTGTGAATCCTACGCCAAAGAACCTCAGATCCAGTGTTTGGACGTCCGAGAACTATCGAGCAGTTTGCAGTTGACATAGAGGGCCTGAGCACTGAACTGGTGGGCAAGGTGTTGACAACAATAAGTGCCCTGGAAACTTGCTGGCAAGAATCTGGACAAAATGGATCAATGTACTGGAAAACGTGAGTACTCACAAAACGGATTTTGTTCTATGCCTCCGACATATTGGCAAGGCCTGTCTTCCATCCGCCATTGCCATGCCACAAGCAGCTGGGCCTCTTCATGCTGCTTGCTGCTTCGCCAGTCGAAGACACGGTTGTAGATGATCTTGGCAACACCAAAATGCAATGACTATTCTCAGGAGTGCAGGGAGAGTGCAACAACTCGCAACCTGCAAGCAGGAATCACCTTCATGAAGCACCGATTTCGTGGTTGAGGTCTGCTTACCCCCATGTACCCCAGTCATGACAGAGTTTCATCGCGCAAACGCTCTTTGTGGCAATAAGGCTCCCCGGCAGAATCCATGATACTCTGCTGGTTGGGCGCGGTGGTGAAGCAGCGAACGCCCCTGCGAGGGCAATCTCGTCTCTTTCTGCAGACAATACATGTGTCCTCAATGTTGCGATTAAGTTTGCTTTATCCGAGGTGGGCTCGATTGTCTTGCGGGCTAGCCAAGCGAACAAAGGCACAACACAAGAGACATACATCACCACCTCTTGAGGCTACTAACAGCAGCAAAGCGCTTACAACGGGTTGAGTCAGGCTCTCAAATGCTTCTTGCATACGTATTTCCTCCCTGCTTGCCGCCGTTGTCGTAGGACGGCCCCTGCTCTGTGAAAGCTCCCGCCAAGAACGCTGGCATTTCAGCGAATTTCGGTGAACTAATCCCACCAAGACGGGTGCGGAAGCCGCACTCGCATACTATGACACTCTGTCAGTCCTAACATGTCCCAACAGAACTAATTGATGACTTACGCCATTGCACTAAGCAAATCAATTTCTCCGGAAGCACCCGACGGATCCTTGCTGAGCGGTCAAAGGCAACCATCTTCCGGGGCACATCTCAAGTCACTGGTTGATGATAGACACTTGATACTCTGAGCATGCGGCTGCATCACCTGTACTTAAATGTGCCCTCGCCATTGTTGATTCACAAAACCAATCATAAAAGGTTGTGTTTTGTGTAAGCCACCATCCCTCCGCCATGTCATGCCCAGCCGTGTCTCCGCTTCCAAGCTGCAAAACCCTTGGCCCCCTCTTCCATTTCGTTCAAGCTGGCCCTTGGGCAAGGGGTCCAGTTTCAAGAGCCCATTGTCATTAGCGGTTCGATGCAAGCAGCCCGGAGTTCGCTTGACTTGCGGCCCTTGTTTGGGCCTGGAAGGATTGACCAGACTGATGCCACAAGATACGCCAAGCAACAGCGACTCTGCGAAACGGCCATCCAGCCTGGGAACTTCTTGGCGCCTCTCGACACGCTCCTGGGTGAAAAAAGCGGTGCGTTCCAGCAACTGAGGAACAACACCATTTACAACAAGCAACGTGCCCACAAGGCTTCAACCAGGAACACATAAAGTCTCCATGATCCTTAAAAAATGGGTCCATGACCCCTGAATTTTGGGTAATGACCCCAATTTTAAGGGTCATGGAGACTCCAGGCAGATCGCTAACGTGTTGCCACTCAACCTTGCAAAACAATAGCATCATGCTGGAATTGCATGTCACCACACATCAGCCTAGCAGAGCTTGATCAATTTTCGAAGCCGCTTTCACAGGCAAGACAGCCAAAAGGCGGGACAGGAAATAACAAGTTTTCTCTAAGCGAGCCGCAGGAAGAGTACTTAGCATGCAACCGGCAGAGTTAGATATTTTCGGCAACATCAAGGCCAGCCGAAGATATGCTTTAGAATGTGCCCAAGCTTTATAGCAAAGACATCAGCTAGACCCCGAAAGATAGTGGCTCTGAGTAGAAGTACATCGATCGACCAGTCGGCTTGCTGGTGTAAAAACAACTTAGACTCATGTCAGATCGAGCTTCAAACAGCATGCCCAACTTGCTGAAGCACCTTAGCAAGCAAACACATCTGCCAGAAGGGCTGCAAATCACCCATGGATGGTTTCACAAAGTTGAAGCACGGAAAAGCCCAACAGTCCAAGGCGCAAGGTAGTAAGCTTGCTTGTCCCTGCAACCGACTGCAAGTACTGCTATTCAAAATTAGTGACTAGCTGCGGTTTCTTCGAACTCTATGCGCTCTTCGCAATCGGGAGGCAACCTCTTGGCCAAGTCCATTGCCTCTCTACGTCCTTGTGCCTCAGCTTGCACGCTGAACAAATAAAAGCTCCATTCCATGCAAACCCGCTCTCGGGAGAAAGCTATGATACCGGGATGCAACGGCACGCGGGACGAGTAGCTACACCAAGAAGTAGCTTTCGCCAATTGCCTGGACTCGATCTGGGGCCCGGACACTTGCGGGCGCTTCGGCTGGAACCACCTGCCGGAACTGATGGATCCGCAGCGAAGTCGGTGGCTGGAAGAGCTACTTGGTCTCCAGGAAGGCAACTCTCGTGAGTTCCGACCGAAGCGCTAAGCACAGTGGATATAATATTATCTATCCGGAAGGGTAGTGCAATCATGCTCACTTGCCAGCACCAATGCGTGGGGCACATCTGCCATGTCCTGTTGCCTGATATCCTTATGTTATGTGAGAATTCACACACACACACACGTCTCGGCACAATTTCAAAAAGGTCCTCACACATGTCCAAGTCATAGTCTCTGACAGATCAGTCAGCCCAAAGACTTGCAATGAGTTGTCATGTTCATTGCCCAAGAGCCACTGAGAACATGTCCGACTCATACTGACCACGGGGGCTGTGGCCCAGTTGAGTGCCCTTGGATGAGACTTCGCGATTCAAGGGATGCCCAAGAACGGCCTCGCCCAAAAGCTAGGTCACCGCAAACTGCCCAAGTAAACGATCTTATGAAGCAAACTATCTAGAAATATTTATCTGCCTAGCCGATCCGTAAGACTGGAATGCCACGGGCTAGAGCGGTTGCCGGCGTCTCATCTGACACCTTCTACTTGACATATATAACCGGGCACAACATGCATACTGATGGCCCTTCGTCACGGATTGAGCACTTCGGATCTCCGCACAGCTGGGGAGCAGTATCCCTTTTCTGCGCCAGGCCAGTTACATTGACATGCCAAAACCTGACCAACTCGTGGATACTTGGCGTCTGCCAAGCCTCGAATCCCAGCGCACAGCGGTTTTATCCAAGCGCAACCGTGGCAAGGAGACTTCACCGTGACCTCTTACACCTAGATGATGGCATGCCAGCAGGAGCGGTCAGCGGCCTTCAAATAAAAGCCGTCCAAAATTGGTCGGACCTGTAAAGCAATGTAACATCGTTTGCGGTGTGGTCGGCCCTTGATTTTGGACACGCCTCAACAAGGGATTTGCCCTGGTGTGACTTGTTGAAGATGAAACCATGAACCCAGCCTCACACGGGTTCATCGTCCATTCTCCAACTGGTCACATCAGCAAGCTAGCAAATAGGTTCGTCAGCTGACAAAACCTCTTCAATGAATCCTTCAATTGGATTCCTTTCACGGTCCCTACTTTCCGAAGGAGCAACTAGGTAGGCCATCCCATTTGCATGGCGTTCTCTCATGCAGTTCAGGGCCCTGATGTTCAGCCCCAATCTAGCGCAAACAACCAGAGGTTTTGCCAGTGACTTCATCTCGATGGCATTGCTGGCCACCCTGCAAGGCATCTGGTAAGGCGAAAGGGCAACTTTCATCTGGTGAGTCCCTCCTTACATGCGAAGCCACCAATCTTACGAAAGTCTTCATTGCCAACTTCCCACACTGATTTACCGCGCTTCGCCGTTATGGGTGATCAAAGTGCCTCCCTTTTAAAGAGCTCCGGGTGCGTTTGGTTCCAAGAAGCCAATACTTCATTGCTCCAAACTTGCTCTCTGGAAAACTCATGGCCGAGGGGGTTGCCACTTCCAACTTCCAACTGCAGGTGAGTTGCATGTGGCTTTATGATGTCGCTGGTTCGATGGGATAATAAAGGATGATCGTCAACTACTGGATGTGGCGTTGATTGCCTTTTCCGCAAACATATCAGTGGTCATTGTTATTTGGCCCTCTCGCACAGCCTATGTATTCGGTCTAGGCCGCTTCACACCGCGACCTGAGGCAAAGCAAGTGGCTGCTTTGTCAAATGCACAATGTCAAGCAGAACAGCAAGTTCAGCCTCATGGGCCATGTCTCGTGATTGAGTCAGAGTTGATGCAAGGGCGACATGACTTGTCTTGCATGCAAATTGTCTTGACAGAAATGAGTTAGACGGATGTCACTCGCGAAACGCCAAACATCCAAGCAATGCAGCAAACCTCAGAGTTTCAGGGATAACTTATTGACTTTAACGGCATGGTCTTTGCTCAAGCGATAGCTGGCTCACTCTGTCAGGAAGTTCGTGGTAGCTTCCACCTCTCCCTGCCCAGTCTTCAAGCCAGGCTTGGCGCGCCTTCACTTTGAAGCAACTGCTTTCGGAAGGAGATGTTGGTGAGAACGCGCCCTCGATTTTGCGCCAGCACCTGCGAAGCTCAGCAATCAGATCGTAGACGATCGCATGGCCAAGCCCACACAAGCAACATCAATGCCTGGCTATGCACAGCAAAGCTAGGAATCGTCAAACACAAACATGAGCCCCTGACTTGAGTGGAGTGGTCAAACAAGATCCATAATTTTGATTACCGCTAAAATGGGCTTCCCAAACCGTGCAAAGTCAGGAAACAGCGGCAGCAAAGCTCTGCCGAACTGGCAGGCACATAGATCCTGTGTTGCGCAGTGGCAAAGGAACATGGTTCAGACGCGGACGTACGAGTTCTCAGTGTGGCTCAATTTGAAGGATGTCACTGGCTGGTCTTACCCCGGGATCGCTATAGACCCCGGTTTGCAAAAAGATAAGGTCGCTACCACGGCCACTTTTCCCGTCCACTTTCCTTTTGATTCCCCTTAAACTTGATTGCACATTATTCAAGCTTCTGCGGACCCTTCCGCATCCTGGCCCGCCTGCTGTTGGCAACTGCTCTTCTAGTAAGCGTTGAGATTCTTGTATGAAGCAACACCCTTCCTTTCTGCTGCTACTGTAATCGGTTCCTGGCGCTTTTCCAGGCACAAACTGAAACTGGTCATATTAAAACACAAAGCTTCCGCCAACCTTCCGCTAAACAAATCCGTTGAGCGCGTGAGCCGCGGTAGCATGTTCAAGAATCATGCCCTTCTCCCTAGTACATTGAATTTACGCGCACAACACACCGCTCATCTAATGAGAGCTCTGAACCAGAAAACAACGCAACATCCCAAGATTCAGTCCGCCACGATGGCGTTGCACGTTTCCATATTCAGCAACAAGGCCTCATTTCACCATGATTAGAGTTCGGCCCAGTTGTGGAATGTATATTTTAGTGTTTGCTTCACTTTGAGTCACTGGTAAAATGTAAAATGTATCCTAAGTCTACCCCAGTCACATCATACGGTACGAATTCCAGGCCTTGCAGGCCTCCAAAAGAGTCATGCCCTCCACTTCCATCATGACCTCGGCTTTCGACAGCACAACTGGCGACATGGCCATGGGTCAAAGTCCCGTACCCCCAGTGAACATCCCAATCCAACCACTAAAATACAAAATGGGTGGTGAATTTACCTACCCCAAAATGGGTTCCACTGGTTTTGACAACCACAGCCACATCCTTGGACGGTTTAGGCCCTCAATGGGCAACAACGATCCGGCCCTGTGCCAAGGGTGGTTTCGTTTTTGTTGCCCTGGCGCTCAGCGCTTTGGAGCGATTTATGGCTTCAATGGCTCGCCAGCCACGCTTGACACACAGCAGCTGAAGCGGACTCCTAGGCAGACCTGCACAAAGGTTTCCGAATCGTCAGTTCAAGCAGCCCCATTCCCAGACTGATCGTGCCTTGGTCAGACTTTACACTGCAAGTTCACGTCTTGTTGATAACGGGAAATGAAAGAACACCGGAAAGGCAAAGTCTTAAAGAGGCAAGCTAAGTCTGGCTGCAGGCAAAGACCGAAGCTTCTGCTTGCGTGTTGGCAGACCCTGTTCGCGCAGGTGGATCATCCGGACAGTCCCATTCCAGTTCGGGTCACGTGGGCGGTGTATTTAACCGCACGTGCGCGGTTCGTTCGAGCATGCGTACGCGGCATGCCAAAATGGACCTTCGACATGGCCAATCTGCAAAATCGACTGGATGTGGAGCCCTGAATTTTAGGCACTCCCCGTTTGCCAAACAAAGGAAACTGCAGCCGGACCAGCCATCCAATCCCTACGACGAGGCTAGTGACTGCGGCTAGTAGAATCCCATTGGGCACCCGGATTCGAAGGATATGCCTCATGTTCCGCTCACATGCAGCCGGGGAGCAGCAGCACAAATGGCAGCCGCACGGTTTACCTGGGGCGAATAGCTTGTTTCACAAACATGACTCGCCAGGATGTGTTGAAAGCCACCGATTGAGCAGGCATCTGCCCAAAAAACGAGTTCATATTAGATGCAACTTGAGGATGGAATAGTCTGCATTCCCAGCATCTCGGCGAGTTTGTCAGCATCCTCAAATCTGCCGACCAGACTCTGACTAGATTGGAGATAGCTGGAATCCAAGTATCAACGAGCCCGAGAAGGGCGTAACTCTGTTTCTGGAAAGCGAACGTGCATCAAGTCGCCAACCAAACACGGACCCCCTGTAATGAACGTGTGATTCTCACACCAAGCTCCGAAAAGAAACGGGGGTTGGGGCCAGCTGCATCCACCATGGAAGCGCGGAAACCTCGTCAGCCTGCCAATGGAACAAGGGGTGGCTTGGCAAAGGTGTGCCAAGTGGCTCCCTTCAAGCAGTTGATCAGGATCCTCTTCTTTTCAGATTTAGCCCAGGTAGCCATCTCCAGCGCCACAGACAAAGGAGTTCCCTCATCTCTACCTGCACGCTGATTTGCATATTGGGCAGGATACAACTAAGATCAACTACGTCATGCTTGAAAATCTGCTTTGACTGTGTTGCGCGCCCTTTCTAATTGTTCCTTGCCGCCGCGGCATTCAATCAAGCTGTCTCGGTGGATTCACAAGTTCGGCGCCCAATTCCCGAAAAAAACAAAAAACAAAAAACAACTCGCCACGGCTCACGCGACATTCGACCAGATCCAGGTGAGCAGCAGGTGATGGCGTAGCGAGGGTTGTCCAAGGCGTAGCAAATTTCCAGTCGGCCCCTCTGTGCCGCAAGCGCCCGAGCTTCTTCCAGCTGCTTCCGCTTTTCGAGCTCTGGCCCGCCTGGATGACTGGAACCAAGCTCCGCAGAATTATTTTTTCTGTCCGCAACGTACTATTGGGGTCATTCTTTTGACGGTTTCTGGGGGTTGTCAAAGTCAGAACATGGGGTTATTTCCCTTTAACCCACCGCCTAGAGGGCTGACTTTGATCATGGTAAAAGAATGAAGCCAGTACTAGCAGTTTCATTCGTCCCATTCAAAGTGGCTGTGATGAGTTTACCACGTGGTCATGTCATGTCAGTCTCCCGGCCCAAGCACTCAAAGCACATTACCCGCGACACACTGCAGCTCGATGCTGATGGTTTGAATGTCACAAACAAAAACGAAACGGGAACAAATCCCACAAACCCTCATTGTTACCATCTCCCCTGAGGTATGGAAGCTGATACGGTGCCCGCTTGAAAGGAACATGGTCCTGAACATCAGAGCCTCCGTCCCTGCTGAGGTCCTGTCACCAAATAAGCTAACCCCAGCAAACCAGGAACAAATGGAGTGACCAAAATTGCAAACCTGTTCCCAGGACACGAAGGAGCCGGAACTCGAGAGCTCCTGACGCTCTCCACTGCAGCTGAGGGGCACAGCACCAAGGCTCCCGCCTTGGTTGCTGTTGACCCCCCTGCAAAACGTGTAACTTTTTGGGGCTTTAGTGGAAAACCCTTGATTTCCCCCAAAAAGATAACATGTAAAGATCCAACCCAATAGCAGTCAAGCCGCGATGCCACGGTCCAGGCAGCCCTGCAGCCACTGCCAGGTGTCATCCATGGCGCCGATCAGCAGCCTTGGACCGGCGGGGGGGGGGGGAAGCTTCCATTTGGTGAAGACCCCCCGAGCAAAAATAAACATAAGTCCAGTGGTGATAAACTCCGTTTAGAAAGCAAATGGAAGGAAGTGGGAGCTCCGGAAAGTGTGCTGCTGAGGATCTTCCGAAGGACGTGACACCGCGTCCAGATTTTTTCTCTGCGCGGTTGCTTGCTGATGATTAGTTTCGGCTTCTGGCATGTCCTGCACGCGGGGCTGCATCAAGAAACCGCCACTGCTTCCTTGAATTTGGGATGCGCAATCTTTGTTTGGCGGTTGCCCCTCTTCGTTCAACAATATTTGCCAAATCCGACTTGTCCGGCAGCTCCAGCTCGAGAATAACCATCAACATGATTTCAAAGTGCAACTTGTGCATTATACAACTTGTGCCAAATGCACTTCATCTCAAGGTGCAATTGTTCAGGGCGATAGTCATCAAAAATATGAGTGCGGTAGCTCAAGCTGAATCGCAGCCTTCCAGTACATGGTACACGAAGGCAAGCGTCAACACCTACCGTAACCCTGTCGTATTTGTATTGTTGTCACTTTGTCGCGCCGCTTGTCTAGCCAGGTCGATTTGAACGCTGCTGCCTAGCAAAGGCGAGTAGAAGA
Source organism: Effrenium voratum (assembly GCA_963377175.1). Classification (NCBI taxonomy): domain Eukaryota; class Dinophyceae; order Suessiales; family Symbiodiniaceae; genus Effrenium; species Effrenium voratum. Next base: position 86,592 of record CAUJNA010000337.1, on the reverse strand, counting down.
AGGTGGTCGATGAACTACAGCCCAGGCATTGTGCTGTTTGCTTCACCTGCCTGCGTCAGGCCAGACCCCAGAGGCCGGGTGATGCTGCTTTTATGGCATCTCCTGTATGCTGAGTGTGCGAGGTTGGTTTCAACTCCAATATACCAATCAAGGTCAGCGACTCCATCATTGAAATTGATAGGTTGACACAAACTCCAAGCTCCACATGTTTGAGTCTGAGAGTTTCAGCCGGCACTCTGAAGAGCAAACAGCCCGTGTGATGATCAAGGTCATCTATGGCTCCCTCAAACAAGTGCGGAGCCAAAGAAGGGCATCCTCACTTTGTCTTGTCCAGCAAACGCTTCAGTTTAAGAAAGCACAAAATTTCCCCCGCGTCCCTCAGTCAGGCGGCCATGGCAGCAGTTCCGCAGGCTGCGGCACTGGTGGCACGCTAGGCCCATCGCGGTCCCAGACGTCGAAGCTGTGCGTCAAGGCCTGCGACTGTGACTTAGGCTGAAGAACTCCAAGAACTCTAAGAACTCTCGTGCGAGTTTGAGCAAGGCCCGAAAAGCCAAAAAGAGAAGACTTTGCGGTTCTGGGGTAGTCGAAATCCTCTGAGAGAGGCCTGGCCAAAACCTGACAGCACAATTTGGGGCTAGTTTGGGTCCACGATGGCCCAGGGTATGTCCGTGAGAATCCCCGGCTTCTGGGTGCCATACGGCGAATTTCCCTCGGCCTGGTCCAAGGCGCGCAGCTTCGAGCTCCAAGTGCTGCGAAGTTCATCGCTCATCTGGGAACCTCCGGGCGTGGCGTTGCGACGGCTTGCTTCTTGCCTTGACTTCCCAGAGCGCAAAAGGAAAAACATCGACCAGAGCGACCGGAGCCGATTCTGGAAACACGCAGAATACTCAAGAAGAAACTGAGATCAAGGAGTGCTATGTGATTGTCAAGCAAACCTTGCCCTCAGATTTTGGCTGCTCAAGGCTTATGCAAGCTTGGCTGCAAAACTGCCCCGCCCAACAAAATGACAATGGATCCATTGAACCAGTTGGTTCCATCTGTTGATGAAGGGCTATGGCAATCCAACACATTCCGTCTGGAGCTCCCTTGCGCTCCAAATATCGTGGCTAGAATTGAATTGGCGGCTGATTTCGGGATCCAACGTTGACGGCCTTGTTAATCTCCGTCTGAACCAAAGTACTCAGCAGTGATCAACCATCAAATTCCACAGAGGCTTTCCCTGTTTCCCTGTTTGATCTACAGTTACCGCTTTGGAAACACTGCCATCCATTTTGCAGAAAGTCGCCCGCGTCGTACTAAGCTGCCGGCAGCCCCTGCAGCGCCATTGAGCTGACGCCAGTTTCCGCATTCCTCCGCGGCCTTCCCAGTCCCCGCAGCTGTCGCAGGTGGAGGTGTAGCAGCTGTGGCAAAGGCGCTCGATGCCTCAGCTGATCATCAAGTTGTGCCGAATCTATCAGTAGTTCCTCTTTGGAGAGATTTTGAAAGGGGATTAACAAGGACACCACCCATTTGGAGGTTACCTCATTTAGAGACACGCCCAAAGGACACCGTGGGATCGGCGGCAGGCTAGCAGATTGTTGACATTTGCTGCCTCTGGTCATTCGTTGTCTGTTTCGTTCAGTGCGCTTCTGACCCCAGGACACTGGCCGAAGAAAAACAAAGCATTCCCAGCAGTAGGGGTGCTAGATCTTCAATCTGTCCCGTGCTCTGGCTCAGCCTTTTATTAGGGTCAAAGCGTCCACCTTGTGTCAGCTTGGCATCCCAAATGGGGGGGAATGGGGGGGGCATACGTACTACATCTTGTTTGGGCAAATTATTGCCTCGCAAAGAGGATCCTGACCCATGAAGATTCCTTTCTTCAAAATTGGCAGAAATATCTGTCCCTGAGAATGTGTCAGAATTGGAATACCCTCCTGTTTCTTCTTGGTTTCCCTTGAAACCAACCCCGAGAAGTGTACCCTCAACAAACACACCCCAAAAAATGCGCTTGCAAGGAGGGGAAACCTTCACACTTGCAAGGACTGCCTTTAAATGTAGGCAGGACGTCGGAGGAACACCCATAACATATTCACACTATACTTGACTTCGGTGTACTTCATGTTGTTTGGAATCCATGGGTCTGACAAACAGGGGCGTGCGTCAGCACCATATTCCGCTAACCCCGTTCCAAATTCAAGCCTCCACTTCGACTATTGGAGGATGGTGGTGGTGGTGGTGCTTGGGATTTGATCGGAGTTAGACATTCTTCCGGAAGGGATTTGACTGCTTTCTGCGGGGGCGTGTGTTTGTGTGTGCCCGGCTTTGACTGGGTGTGGGCTTGGGCCCGTCAGGGGCTTGAAGCAGGGCTTGAGGTTTTGGGTCTCCCGGATGGGACGTTTCTGGATTGAAACGTAATGATACTAATACTAAAACTAATAGAAATAATAAATATCCCTTTTGGAAACCAATCAGACTCCCTCGCGCGCACAGCTGTGCACACAGACCCACCCCACCCACTGTACCCATAGACCCACCCCACCCCACTTTTTACACACAGACCTATACACACAGACCCCTTCTAGAAGCCAGTCGAATCCCGTCTAAAACCAGCTCAACTCCGGAAAAAAAGCAATCAAATCCTCCCTAGAAACCGGCCAGTCCCCCTCTAGAAGCCAGTCAAGCCGGTCCAACCGGCCAAGCCAAAATTGTCTAGGAACCGGTCAAATTCCCCTCTGCAAGTCCAGTAAAATCCCCAGAAACCGGTCAAATTCCCCTCGAGAAACCAGACAAATCTAAAAATCGGGGTCAAGTGCCCCCTAAAAACCGAACAAATTCCTTACATATTGCCTCAGGCTTAGCTTGGCCCCACGCGTTCTTCCTGCGAGTCCTCAGGACTGGATGCGCGCTGCCTTTCTCCTTTCTCCCCTTCTTCCCGGCGGCGTCGGCGGCGTCGGCTCTCGGGGACCGCGGTCTTCTCCTTCTTGACCTCCACCTTCGGTCACCTTCGCCTGGTTGATCCCAGGCTTCACTTCTGGCTCCATCGGCATTTCTTCCCTTCACTTCTGGCTTAGCCTTCGGCTTGACCTCTGGCTCCTTCGTGCGGATGACAGTTCAGTTTCTTCAAGCCGGGTGAAAACGAGCGAACACACCCACCCTCTATCTTGCAAACCAGCTCGCGCATTTCGGCGCCGACTCACTCACTCAGACAAACACAACACTTCAAGGCAAACCAAATCACAGTACAACATGTTCATCTAGCCGGCTGGTAGAAGTGGGGGGTGTAACAATCCCAAGCTGCCCCAGCACCGAAGGTCTTTCTCTTCGCCACGACATTGTATGCAGCGAGGAGCACTATCCTAGGCAGGGAGCAGTCCATCTCAAAATAGCGTGATCAAACGTGCGGAGCTCACGTTCACTAAGTAAAGCAACGTCTAGTTTGAGTGGAGGCCCACAGAATCCTGCAGCCTTCCTGATGACACACCCCGCACCCGACATGTGCTCCCTTTGACCAGGGTCTGTAAATCTTATGACTCCGCATCACGTGCCTGACATTCTGCACGATTTCCTGGAGGCATCACGCGCGGGGAGGCTTGGGGACCTGTGAAATACAATCATAGTTTGCATGTTTTGGCTGCACAGGCTGCTAAAACATGCAACACCATCTTCATGAACCGTTCTGTGATGAGTCCTTGCTGCCATTTCTTTCTGAAATCCAAAAACAGAAGCAGGACCATGCCCTGCGTTCCATGTGCAGAAAGCACATCAACAATTCGACGCAAGCATACGAAGGACGTCGAAGGGCAATTGAAGATAATGTTTACCCCTGATCGACAACCTTGATGTTTCAAACGGCATGCAATTATACATTTGCATTTTCCGGCCAGCTGGCAATAGCTTTTGTAAGTTAAATTAAGTTGTTCATTTGTGTTGCGTATTTTTTGTGGGGCAAGGGACAGTCAAAAGAGGTGGGGGGGGGGCAGGGTTTGGTGGGCGCTAACAGGTGACTAGGATTTGTTTGGCCAAACCTTGTGGGTCCCTTCGAAGTCTCATATTGGAAGGAAATCAGCAAAAAAGCACAGTCTTTATCAAGGGGGGCTTTTAATCAGGGGGAAACATCATGCAGAAGCATAATGTGGTGCTGGCTTCTGCCAACAAAACATATCAAGCAATAGGCAAGACAAATAAAGCCTTGGTGGCAAGACTCGCAGTTCCAGCAAATCCAGTGGCCGTCTGCATCTTTAAGCTTCATGCCCCGCGTCCATCTTCCACAGTCATCGCCTTGGGCGAATCTTTGGAAACATGGTGGCAGTACTGGATTTTGCTTAGATTTGGAAGCGGAACACCACAGAAGCCGCAGGCTAGCGCTTTCTGCAAGAACAATTGGAGCAGGACCCGGGATGACCCGGGACCTACACACACACACAGTAAAAGCAATGCGCCAATGAAACGGGACGCCTTGTCAATTGCAGCAAGGCAAAGCCAAACATGAGCAACCGTCTTGGAAGGAAACCCTAAATTCCCGTCAGCTGCTGATTGGTTGGCAGGCGTTTGATTGGGACTGGCAATCATTCCTTTTGCACCACAATATTGGAATGTCGGGATGGTAGGTGGAAAATGCTAGGAAGCCCTTTGCATCACAAATCATTGGACATCCCAAGCCGCAGAGCCTTTACGCAGAAACACATGTCTCGCCGTGGCAGTGACTGGGTGGAACTTGGTCACGCAACACAGGGCTACACGTGACACGGCAAATGTGAACTCTGCCAAGCTGCAGGCAGACACTTCGCACACCTCGCAGTACCAGCCTCAGCATGGCGGGCCAAATCCAAATGCGCTGTGAAGCTCTAAGAAAGCTGGAAGCTAGCAGGCAGTAAACGTTTGCAGCCACTCCCGGAAGCATGCAGCTGTCCATATCGTCTTCCAAAGCCTGTACTGGTAAGAAGGACGATTCCGAGTTTTTTGACACACACACACACAAAACAATGACACAACGAATTGCACCTGTAAGTTACAGGAGTTCAACCGTTGCAAACTGGTCTGTCATGACCGCCAGGAGGCCGTCACATGGCACGTAGCACTGCTTACAGGGCCACTTCTCCTGCGCGCAGCATGAGAACAGTGGCAATACAATCCAGGGTTCATGAGTTTATATCTATAGAATCTATAGACTCCAGCTATCGTTTGAGAGTTTCCCAACGATTGTGAGATGTTGAGCGCTGTAATTAGCGCGAATCAGGTTGACTTCATGACGGAGGGCTTCAATGGCGTTCCTGTCCCCAGCCTCATTCATCTGATCCCATCTGGACCTATCTGGGAGAATATGGTACACGATGCTTCTCTATTCCTATTCCATACCCCGCCCGCTAAGGCACCCGGGGGGGGGTACTCTCAACCTGCTGGGTTTGAGCCTTCAGGTGACCAACTTGTGACTAGGTATGACTCTGGTCTGACGTGGGTCTAAACTGGGTCTTCGGCTAACGTAGTGGTCACAAGACAAGGTTCTCACAAAGCGCTGGAACTAGTCATGCCAGGGCGACCTCCAGTATCCCCCAGTGTTGTAGTGCGTGTGAACATGTCCATTTTTGTTTTGGGGGGTGCAGTCTCTTGCAATCAGACTCCCCTACTCGAAGATCATATCCTCTCTCGGCAGACTTGGGGATGCTGTCAAACCTCTGTACCCAACACACATGGCTGTGGGTCAAAAATAGATACCCAGAATGGAACCCTGGTAAATGGAACCAAAAACGTTAACCTGCGGTCTCCTGGTGGCTTAATTTTCACCCACACCCTCATAACTGTTGGCAATATGTTTGGACTCACTGGATCAATCAATGTTTTCATTCGCGGGATATGAGTGCGAGGGACCTGTGCTGACCCAGCCTAGGTGCAAGTAGTCACATGAGCTGAGAGAGGGTGGGGAAAATGCAGAATGTTGTGGTAGTACTTAAGACCATGCATATAGACACGCAAGGGAGATTGAGCGCACAGCAAGTCCAGCAAGCATCGAGCACAAACAAAACAAACACGCACAGTTTGCGGTTAGTGAGCAACAAGCACGCATGCGTGGCTGATATCCTGGCGTGCGGTTGCTATATGATTGGCCTATGTCAAGAGGGATCCTTTCTCCTTGAGCTCAAGGACCATCCTAAATACAAAAAGCGATAGGTCAGGGCCCTGGGAGAAGCCGACACCTTCCAAATGCTAACATGGCTGCCATTTTCCCAAGGGGATCATGTAGATTTAATTGCTTATCCACGTCTCATGCCTCTCGGAACCATTGAAGTTCTTTCCAAAGAGTGATTGGAAACCACTCTAAAAATCAGGTGATTTATCGTGTGTATCAACTTGAGCGCAATAAGTGTGCTAATAGGGAAGCTTCTTGTAACAAAGGCCATACATTGATTCGTCCTGGGTCACTCCGAGTGAGCAATGGTCTAGGAACCTGAAATAACGTTTAAGGGCTTGATAACCGACATGCGGGTATGGCAATATGGCCATGGGTCACAAGCCCGTACCCTTAGTGAACATCCCAACCCCCACTAAAATAGACTAAAATGGGTGGTGCACCTACCCCAAAATGGTAACATTGGTTTTGACCCACAGCCATATGGCTCCTTTCTCGGTGCCCATGGAACACATGCTGTGCGGTCCTTGGCCTTCGGTGTGTCCGCCATGCGCAGCTTGCGAGCCAAATGCTCACTGGACGGTACCTGCGTGCCTGTCTAAAAAGCGACAATGCAAGCCTTCCCCTGTGTAGACCCTCTTCTCTTAGATGAACAAGCCCAAGTACGCGTCGGCTAGCAATTGAAGCAGCGGCTGTCAAGATGCTTGTGGATGTAGGCGTGATTGCAAGCCGTATACACGAAACCTTGGCATATCCCTGATGTCTACTTACTCTCAGACAACAGGCTATCAAAACGTCACCCAAATGTGACCATGCCCTGGCAAACATCAATGGTTGAACCTTGGGATGACGTTCAAGTCAGTTCATGCAGAAACAGGCAGCCCTGCCAAGGTGTAGCGCACCCACTGACACACTTTATGGGCTGAAAGGACTAGAAGCCAAACATTTGGAGGGGCCAGCTTCCACCCCCTTTTTCGCACTGGCACGAGCCTGCGACAAGTCCAGGCCTGCCAAAACGACCGCTCTGCTCGAGTCCGATTTTGTTCCGTTTTAAAAGCTGTGCACTGAAAGGGCTTGAAGCTACCCTCAACCAAAGCCCAACCAAAGCTCAACCGAGAGTATGTTGCAACCCAGAAAGGCAACTTTGTGATTGGTATTGGCATACCAGCATCATAGGCACAATGTGCTGTAAGATGACAGGCATCAACTGCACAGTTTTTGTGATTAGGGGGTTTTGCGCTGTGTCACTCACCTTGGCCATTCTCCAAAGCCAACGTTTCTGCTCGCTGACGCTAATACACGGCCGACACATGCCACGGACAAATCCATTGTTCCGCAAGCAATCAATGGACATTGGACAGTTGGGGCAGTCCCCGGATTCGTGTCATACATAACGCCGGGTTGTGATAGATTTTCCAGGTCCTTTCCAAATCAACGTTAGAGCACTGGCATAAGCGATGATGCTGTTGATCCCACATCCACCACCTGTCCCATCAAGAGGGATGTTGCCCTAGGACCATCTATGACTCCACGGGTTCATCGTGGCAGGCCTGGCAGCTCGGCGCGCCCCTGGCATCTGTCTTGCGAATGGCCCATGTGCCCGACCCTTAGAACTCAATGCACCTCAGGACTCAGGGCCTCAGGTTGTCAACCCCCCTTACCATCCACTTACCCACACATAGGCATACCCACCCGGCATGCTGCAATAGCTTGCTATCCATTGACACGGGCTGAACTGCAGCCCCGGGGAACTATGGAAAGGGCCTCTGAATCAAGGGCGTCCCCTAGGCTTCAAAGATGGACCAGGAACCCAGGGTCAATGAAACCCTTTCATTCACGTCCAAAAAGCCCACAGCTTTAGCCAACAAGACCCCCCTGACTACAATTGGTTGATGGCGCCCGTTGTCATCAACATGACGTCAAGCAAGTGTTTTTGATTGCTGCACGTTCCCGTGTAGACAGACGTGAAAAGCCAGAAACGCGAATATGCGGCTGTGGGTCAAAACCCTGTGCCCTGGTGAACATCAAAATAGGTGGTACATGGGTGTTGATCCGCCCCAAAATGGAGGCATAGGGAATGACCCATGGCCATGTTCGAACAGCTTCCAATGGCTTTGAGTTCAAAGAGCTGAAGTGGTTTTTTCTTTGGTGCAGATTTCCAGAATGCCGTGCTAATATCATCCCGACTCAAAGAACCTCGAGGCGAAAGACAAACAAATCTGTCAGATTGTCAGCACCCACCGAATCAAATAAGCGAACCGCAAGGTGCTATAAGCCTCCCCGCCAACCCCCACACACAATCGAACTTATTTGAGTGAATGTCCCAACCCACACACACACAATCGAACTTATGTTTTCGCATGCATCTCATACCCAAACGCTGAATCAGCTTGGCAAGCTGATTGAACAGAAGTTCACAAGATATAGCGCGGACCTTTCTCATTTTTTCTAGCATCCTTGCACAACAAATGGAGTCTCATCAATCGACTGTCAAGCTTTGGATGTAGGGATCACAAAGGCTCAAAACGGTGTGAACTAATTCAACTGCATGCCACCCCTCTTGCCCAACATCTGACGAATTGTTGCTTTATTCGATCCGGCCAACATGCAAGGAAGCAAGGTGTGCTTAAATGTGGACTGAACTGGCCCTGTTGCAATTGACGAGGAAGCACTGGGGAAACCATAAAGACAGCCAAAAGGGCACGAGTAAGCAGAGCTCCTTGTCGCGTTCATTTCATACTCCTTCCCACAGACCAGTTACTTTTTCCATAAAATCCTCAAGTATCATCTCCGGCACCCTGCTTTAAGAATCCGACAAAAGCCTCCTGGAAATCGTTTGCATAGAAAGAAACACTACTTCCTCGTTCACTCAGATATAGAGCTGATGGTTGTGTGCACATATAAAGTATATATAGTGTGTATATGTACACATTATATATGCTCCCTCCCCCCTGCGATCCGCTTCTTTGGTGGGTTTGCTCTTCAGATGCGCAGGTGTCTTGCTCCTTCAGACGAGCAGATTTGGGCAATTGCAGATGCAGAAAGAGTTTGAGCTTGAGAGAGGTCGAAGGATATGCAAATGATGTGTGGTCGTCAGCACGCATGCAATCACGGCACTGGCACAAGATCAGACTGCACATGTTTCCCCCCCTCCAGAGATGCTCTTGCCACTTTTGGACATATGCGGACATTGCATACTTGACCAGTTCCCCGCTCTTGGACCGCAGATTGGTACCTCGAAACCAGTCTCGACTCGCACTGGGCGGGCGGGTCTGATGCGGGCACGCATCTGCTTTGTGCCGGCACGGACCTTCTGATTCTTCTTTAGGCGGTCCTTGAGGAAACGCCATGCCCTGTCCACATGTTGCGTTCCCGCCTTCACGCTCAGCTTCTTGCCGTCGGACAGCGTGTGGTGGGTGACACGCACGTAGCGCGGATTCTGCCATGTCTTCTTGCCGGCCTTGTTCTTCTTCAAAATCTTGCAGTGGACCACTGCATTCACTGCATCATGAAATACCCCAGGCACTTTCATCTCGTAGCTTTTGGCCGCATCCGTGTGAAGAACGACCCGTCGATCTTTCAAGCGCCTCTCAGCTACTTTCCGGATTGCTTCAGGACCCGGGGGGTCGTCCGTCGGACTGTCAGTGCTGGGCTAAGGCGACTCAGCACCAGAGTCTGAGGTTGACCACGACCCGCGTGACGGCTGCAGAAAGGAAGTGTCACGTACTTGCTTGCCGGGGCACGTAATCTTGGGAGGACGTACTAGTACTTCATGGAAGGTACCAGTACCTCATGTATTCTTCAAGATTGAAGATGCTCTGGTACCCTTTCAGGGAATCTTCAATCCATGGGATAACTGGGTGTCACACCTTCTAAGATTGAAGATGGATTAAAGATTCCCTGAAAAAGTCCCAGGGTATCTTCAATCTTCAATCCAGGAGGTACTTGTACCTTCCAGGTACAGTACCTCCTGAGGATTGAGGATGGATTGCAAGATGGCCTTCACGTGGCAGCAGCCAAATGGACCACGAAAAGGCGGATCGCAGTGGGGGGGGGGGGGGGGGGGGTATTACCATACATATATATATATATATATGTATACATATACATATATATATATATACATATGTATATTATTGCTATACGTACACTCATCACATTGGACGTTGCCCTGTCCCCATGCCTGCCGCTCCTCCACCACGCGCCGCTTGGTCCAAAGCCCGGTGCCACTGCGGGGGCCTCCGAAGCCGAGCTTTCGGATGCCCTGCGCTTTGCCAAGCGTCTGATTGGAGCACGGCACCGATTTGTCCTACTAAAGCGGAGACACGAAAGGTAGGGAGTCCCGTGTAGCGTTTTTTTTTGTATTTTTTATGAACAGTGGAACGTCCCCGAGACAAGGTCTGGAGGTGTTGGTGCTAAATCTGAGGTACCCCCAGCACCGTATATCTGCGCATAGCCCACTATGAAGCTGAGCGTGCACTCAGTGTCCCGTATCAACTTCGGAATACACCACGACTTGACTGGGAGGACCGGTCTTGAAACACAAGAGCAAAACGAAGTGTGAAGCGAAGCAAGCGAAAAAGAGCGGCGAGAAGCCGGAAAAAGGAGCGAAGCTGCCGACCAGGCAGAGGGGCCAGAGCGGACCAGGGGAAAGTCGAAGGGGGGGGGGGGCGGGCGATATTTCACTGGTTTTGCGGCCGGGCTGACCAGACCCCCTCAGTCTAGCCTTGCTCACACAAGGACAAACTCAAGCTAGCTTCCTTGAGGCTACCTTTCGTGATATATCTATCATACAACTTACTAACTCTGTATTATGTACTTGTCTACAATTTTCTAGTTGGCAGTCCCAGCCTAGGTAGGTGCCACACACAAATGCCTTCCTGAACCGTAATTGTGGCCATTCTTGCCCCCAAACATTCCAACTGCACTTGTCAATCTCGAAATTGTGCCTGCTCCACCATAGAAGACCTGCGGAAGAGATGCCTCGCGCACAATCGGCAACCCGCAAAGATTGCAATGGCAAGTTACCTTTCCTTACCCCTCTTCCCCGAAAAGCGGCATGCAACACCATTTTAATGCAGTGAAGCACGGTCCGATTGAGAACGACTACAGGAAAGCTGTTACAACAAGAGCTTGACAGCACAACCAATTTCATAGACGGTTGCAGCAGAAACATGCATCAACGCCCTGTCTTGCTCTTGCAGCCTTTAAGATGCTGGCAAACAAGAAACCAATGGTTGTATGATGCCGTATGGCTCATGTAGATTCCAATGACGGGCTTCCTGTTGGCTTCCCCCATCCAAAGGCCCCCAAAAACGTTTGAACCAAACTTTCCCCGACACAAACACATGAGGTCGTTGCATACAGTCACCAAAAAAGCCATGTGCAACCATGTGCAATTTTGTTGAGCAAACACTGCAGCTTTCCGCACTCAGCCGCCTATAAGGGATTGGAATTGCAGCCCTCGCCAGGCCTCCTGCTGCCATGGT
>CAUJNA010000337.1:20000-70000 GCA_963377175.1 Effrenium voratum | reverse complement strand
CTTCATGCAAAGGCTCCCCAACGTTGCAAGAAAAACTACAGCAGTGTGACAACCCATCTGCTCCTTAGCAACTGCACCTGCTCATGTACAGTGGGCATGGATCACATAACTAATTCTGGCCGCGAGAAGAGTCACATTTTGAGAGAACTGAGCCAGTTCAAACCAACACAAAAAAACCCAACCTTGCAACTTTTCGAAACAACAATGATCACTTTGCTGCAAAAAAACAACAAAAAACAGCCATCACGAGCCCCGAGTATTGCCGCCACTGTTGCGTCTTTGCGTCTCGGTACTTTCGCACGCGCCGGTCTGGTGACTGTGATCCACTGAACAATGGGACAATTCAGACGCTTATTGATACTCAGAGCGCAATATCTTGCAGTCTACCGCAAAAAAAATCGGTCAGGAGTCAGCACGTTCAGCTTCCTGACGGGCTTGATGGGCTGGCTCCTGGCAAGACGTTGCGTGCAAGTCGCCCACGGCCGAATGATGTTGTATGCAAGGGAAGCTCTTTGTATCTCTTTGTTTGGTAAATTCGCCTAAGAATCATGCCTCCTTCCGAAGACCCAGGCATCATCCATTTGGGAAGCTGAAACTCGCCGACTGACCTGTGGTTTGGACATCTTGCTGCAGCTGCAACATCTCAGCAACAAGGTTGGCTCGTAGCAAGCTCCATCTGGCCTTCTGCGTTCAACAGCTCTGGCCTGAAAGGTATGGACCGCCAGGGCCTATGTTAGACTTCGCTTGTTGGATATCAGCCCCGAATTCAGCCGCGTGGGCTGTTCTCATTTGGAAGAGAACTCTCGAATGGTCCAAACATTCATCAACTGGCTGTGGGTCAAAAATAGGTACCCAGAAATGGGACCCTGGCAAATGGAAAAGTAGAGTAAAACCTGCGGTCCCCGGGTGACTTAATTTGACCCATACCCAACTGGTGTAACTGTGAACTGGCACAACTGCCGCCCTAGGACATGCGCCTATGGTATTTGTTCTTGATGCAATCTTCAGGTGGACCCACGAGACATGAAACTGGCACCTTGGATTTGGCAATCGATCACAATGCTCAGCAACGGTTGCAAGGCAGCTATGCCAAGTTCTGCGAAATTTAGCCAATTTGTGGCACCGCCAGCTCCCTTGCTAGAGGGAAAACGCACATCCTCCCGTCTGGCCTGATGCAGTCGGCGATCGCGAGGCCTCAAACAACATATTTGGACGATTCTAAGAGGTGGCCACTGGCACGCGCAAAATTCTTTGGCTGCGCAGCAGTATCGAGCATGCATGCTGGAACAGGGGTGGCAACGCTCTGGTGGACTGATTCAAATGCATGGCGCCAGCTCCAGCTAAGCAGTGAACGTGGAAGGATGATTGTATTGACCTTGACTGGTACAATGATTGCTGCAACTCCTGATATGTTGGGCTGATGCTGCGTGCATGATCAGAGTTCGTTGACCAATCTGAGCATGTCTGAGCATGCAAACGTCGCTCCCAGCCTCGCCGACCCGGCTATGCTTGCGCTTGTAATCGCGGGCATCCTGCCGCAGTCAAGTTCAAGGGTCGACTCTCAATCCTGCATGCTTGGCTTGCAGCCTCTTTCAATGGCAGCTGAGGTCATGGCCAGACGGCTATGCTTGCTCTTCATTGGTTCAGATTTTTTTAGTGCAGCTAGACAAGGAATAGGAGCCTGATTCCCAGGTGCGGAATACGGACCGTGCTCAGTGCGAAGAGTTTTCCGAATCCGGTGCCGCTGCGGTTGTTCAGCGCAAGCGAAATCGGACAGTCCCCTCCTCTCGGACGGTGCGCCGTCGCTGCTCCAGCATCTGCTGCCTGGTCAAACAAAAATCCAAAGCCCCCCCCCCAGATTTATATCCAACCTTATGGACTCTTAGGACGAGGATATAACTCAGTATGCATAGTTTCTGACCGTATCAATCATTGCGCAACCTAGAATGGAAGCTAACTTAGTTGCGACTCGCCAAATGGTTCATATGACGGGCCCTGCTTTTCGCTCTGTATATGTGTTGCATGTGGACTATGTATATATATATATATGCACATGAGCTGGATCCAAGATGTTTTAAACAACAATTATGATAGTTCCTACGCCGCTCGCACGCCCTACTCGCACACTCCACTCGTACACTCGTCAAAAACCACTCGCTCTCTATTTGGCAAAACCTATTTACAACCTCTTGGCACCAGCTAGCATATATAGCATATATGTATATATATATATATATATGTATGTATATATATATATATGCTATATATACATAATATATATATAAGGACTTACTTGCCCAGTGGTCATGGGAGGGAAGGACTTCTAACGAAAACAATTGCCGCTAGGCACCTGGAAGTTGCTTGGGACCGCAACGCAACGCCCGAAGCCAATCCCAATAATGCAACGTCTTTCAACAGATGCATTGGGCTGCAAGGGGAATCCCTTTCAGTAAGGGTGTTTCACTCGCATCAGGGCTAAGGTTTGTTTCTTTCGTGAAGATGCTGTAAATATGAGATGCTCGCAACTTGATCACTGTCCAGAATCATATCTCAGAAGCAAACATGTTGCAAACGTGCCTTTGCATGCTCCAAAGGGCCTGTCTCCATGCTCTCCTCACCAACCACGATAAGCATGTTCAACAGGAAGGCAGGCAAACGGGTAAACAAAGCCAACCCTCCCGTCCCTAAGAGAAAGCCATGCAACTTGAAACCAGCAGAACACCCGCTGGACTGCAGGCTTTGACGCCACCCCAGGGCCTTTCCGGACTCAGCCGAGGGCTCAGGGCGAAGCGCGGCGAGCCTAGTCGGCGTAACCGGAGGCCCGGAGGTCTGTTCCCATATTGGCAACTTGCCAGCTCACTCCACCCCAACTATCCATCCAAATGGGTGTGGCTCAAAATTAAACAGGGGGGGGTTCCGCAGGTTTTGGCCTTTGTTTCCACTTGCTAGGGTTCCATTTTGGTACCGGTTTTTGAGCCACTGCCAAATCACCAAAGGGGCCTCAACCTACCAAGTTTTAGACATAAATAACCACCCAATTTTGACAAGCCACTCCCTTTGGCACACCAGTCGGCGCCCGGCATGGAGCATCCACAAAAGGTACAGAACATGTCATAAACATCTATGGAAACATCCTTCCCAGATGGGCACTTGGCGCCCTTTGTTTCTCTGGCAGCCGGGAGACTCCACAACTTCAGGCAAGGAGCGACGGCATCAAAGTAAGTAAACATGGTTTCCGTTGCCTGGAGCTCACAACTCCTTCTAATTCGCAAGTCTTGGGAATGTCTTGACATCTCAGACGCAGGCAGCTAACGTATGATGCTGAAGGCATAATTCAAGAGGTGCTGACGAGGATGTGTTGTATATACCACAAGGTCTGAACCCGTTAAGAGTTTCCAGCTGGGAATGTGATGTACTGCTGGGTGTATAACAGTACAGGTGTCGTGCGTTCTTGGTGTCTATGCCTTCAAACCTTGCAGCTGAGCAGCTCAAGGCCGCGCTTCTGTTTCGTCGCTTGTTTTCACGCTCCCACGGAGTTCAGGGTATCGGATCAATTTCCTGGTCTAAAACAACTTTCGAAAAATGAAAACTGATCGAACACATAGGTCAGATTGTCTGTTTTGGCAGAAGATACAGAGTGTAGGCACCCCACGTTTCCATCAGGTAAGAAATTCTTGCCACGTATCGCCTTCTTACGCGAGCAGAAGCTCAAAGGGCTTAGCTGGACAACAGCACATTTTCGTCTCACTTGTCCACCACCCGTGCCGCAGGCTATTGTCATTACTCTCATCATTGATATCGTCTTTCTTGTCTTTGTGTTACTAAGAAATTTTGATATGTGATCATAGTGTCATTGTCATTATGGTTATCACTACGGCTGATATCCGTTCCATTGCCATTACAGTGACGTTCGTGCCGTCGTCGTCGTCATCATCATCATGATCATCATGATCATCATCATGATCATGATAATGATCATGATCATGATCATGATCATCATCATCAACATCATCATCATCATCATCATCATCATCATCATCATCATCATCATCATCATCATCATCATCGGTAGCAGCATCAGCATCATTATCATTATTATTTCGTTCTCACTACTATCATGTATTCTCGGACCCATAGCGGATCACCAACCCACAAAATTGTATTATTGCTGTTGCCCACCCTCCGTGGCATGAAACCACCATGACAGGCCGGCATAAAAGCGAGGCAGCGTGACGTCCTAGGCTGGCAACACCGCCCACATAGGCTCTTCCCGCTGAGATCGCTCGCGGCAGTACTAGACTCTCGACCTAAGATAAAAAGCAGTGTCCAATCCAACACCTTCCATTCACCCTGTGATGACAGATGGTTGAGCAAGTCTTTCTGAAGGATGTGCTGCGGCTTTCCGGTGTGAAAGCAACACCGATGTCGCGTCAGCCGGTCAAGCTCTGCGGCCTCTTGGGAAACTCTTGATGGCCGTAAGTCGATATATATATATTATAATATATTAGTGAGTAATGACCCTGCAAGCTTCAACATGATGATGACCTTGACCGCACTCACTGCATAAGTTAGGCATTTAGTTGTCTGATTCATCAGGCTGGTGGCAAAGCAACTACAGCGGAAACACCTGCGGCAAAAAAGGCGACAGTGGATATGCACAACGTTCATCAGGGATCCTTACATTATACACCTGAACATTGCCTTGTAAGTGGTGGTTTCCCTTTATTTTGGCGGAAAACAGCCATGTTTCAAATGGGCAAACTGTAGATCTTTTGAGGAGCCCTGTTCATCCACATCATCTTGGATGCTCTGCCAGGGCTCATGGAAAGGCTGCCAAAGGAAGATCGCCTGAAAGTTTTGTCCGGGCTCTTAACTCGACTGGGCATCAAGACCTTGCATGATTAGAGTTAGGCCCAGTTATAGAATGTATATTTTTTAGTGTTTGCTTCACCTTGAGTCACTGGTAAAATGTAAAATGTATCACAAATCTACCCCAGCTTATACCTTGAATGTTTTGGGGAGCTGCGCCTCAAGTTGGATCCCCAAACAGATCAAACCATGTTCCCCCGTGCGTGCAGCTCGGACTCCTGACCCTTGACAAGCCCCTCAATGAGTCACGTGCCTGCGGCTGCCGCCGAGGGTGAGTCGGGCACCTGTGGAGAGCAGTTGCCAGAAAGCAGTAGCCAACAAATACCGCACAAATACCGCTTTCTTCTTGACAAGGTGCAACTTTGTTGGTGTCGGTTGATTCCATCTGCAAGCCAACACGACAGGGGATAGACAAAAGATGAATCACTTCTGACCAGCAACTCGAGAGTGGGCCGCTCACGGTTCACTGGAACGATCAGGGCTGGACCAGCCACTCGATTGACCATGTCTATGTCATCCAGCGGCGACGCCACATATTAGCTGTTGAGCGAATTTGCGCCATGAAACGGAGCTACTGAAGATCCCGAACAATCAAATATTGCACCTGGGGAATAGAGACAAGCGGGTGGCCCGAAGAAAAAAAGCAACCGTAAGAAAGACAAGCACCCCTCCCTGGCAGCCCAAAATCATGTTCAAACAAATTGTCCGGACACATCAAAACAGAATCAAAACAATGTTTTGAGCCCGAATGTTCAGCTTTCCCACAGTTATGTGTCCTTCAAATACTGCCCACAAGCAAACCGGCAATTCAGGCCCCCAAACTTGAGCCGAAGGCTTTATTTCAGGGGCCCTACAATGAAGTCTTGTTGCCTGGCCTCCCTGAACAAATTAGCTGCCTCTTGGCTAGTTGAGTACTTAGACAGCCCAGGTGATGCCGGCGAAGCTTCAGGCCTTGTTTGATCTGGGCCTGCTGCCCAAAATCAACGATTTTGTTGAGCTTCTTTCCCAAGCGCATAATTCCTTACATGTGTGTCTTGTTTAAGACAGCCCGCAATTCAACGAACAAAGGGGTAGTACTTCAGGGCCCCAATTTGACTTTACTTCAGGGCCCTTACAAGAAAGACTTGTTACCTGCTCCCCCGTCAAAGTCTCAAAGGACAGCTCCAGCAATACAATACTATCAACTGGAAACTCAAATCCAAATCTCAAAGGGAGTTTCCAAGATGTTGTTCCAGGTACCCCGATTCTTATCGAGGAGGGGGGCCCCCTTTTACGAATCCCAGTGTGCACAATAGGGCCACTATGGGCCACTGAACACTGGCCCCATAAGTCTGCAATGCTCAATTGAACCCACAGCAAGGGGAATAACAGCCAGTTTCCGGCTTCAACTCGCAGTTTACTTCTAGGTCCTCCAGATTTGAGAGCTTAGAATAAGGGTACCCGATTTTTTCCTGTTTTGTCTATTTTAGTATGGGACCCCTCCCAACCAACAAAGAAACGGTCAAAGGCCACCTAGCTGGACCTAGACTTCGGCTCAACCGCGCCTGGCATGTCCCGATTGGCGGCGCTGGCCGCGGCCGCGCGGCCGCCGCGGCTGCAGTGGCTGCGGCCGCGGTCACCGTCTCAGAGACAGAGCCGTGAAACGCTGCCGGCCGGTGGAGGGTGCGAGCCAAGGGATGTGTCACACATGTCAAATGCGAACCCCTCCAAGTGGCTGGCCTGTTGAAAAAAAAGGTCCTTGGATTTGACACCAGCCAAGACTCAGCCTCCTGTTTGCAGCTATGTGATATTCTGAAAGCTTCGGGCTGCATGACTGGCCCAACTTGGCGCTTTCGAACAGATCTTTCCAGCTCGAATGCTCGGATGTGGAGTCGATTGTCGCCTTGTCTGGCTTGTTTGCGGCCAAATGCCAAGCCATGACAAATCTCCCTTTGGCAAACAGGCACCACTGTTGGATTCGCAAACCCATCAAGCGGGGGCTTGAACGTTTCAACCAAGACGATGGCTGGAAGCATCTGCTGGTTCGAAGCTGACAGCTTGACATGATACCTCCGAAGCAAAGGGCTTCTCCGTGAACCCTCTTACTATCCACAAAGTGCAGCAACTTAAGAAATCAAATACAAGAACTTGGTCGGAGCCAAGTTGCATAAACAAAAACACTGAATGTAATACCCAAAGGACCCAGAAATAAAAAGGTTAACCTTTTGGCACCTCCACTAAAAATGGACCAAAACGGGAAAACCAAAAGGTCAAAAGGTCGATTCGCTTTGAACAACTGAGTGTATCTCTTGCAATCACGGCATGGTTCAACAGCTGAGACCCACACTGGCGCACTTCCAGGTGGTGGCGCGACTCCTCACCGTTAGGAGGGGAGACCCGCAAAGAGACAAGAACCAAAGACCCAAAGATCCAAAGCAAACTAGTAAACTGGTAATCCTCTTGGGTTCTTTTTGGATTTGTAACTATTAGTAATCCTCTTGGGTTCTCTTTGGATTCGGAAGTAGTAATCCTCTTGAGGGTTCTTTTGGCAATGCTGATGTGTTTGACACCCCACACCTGCCTTGTGTGACATTGCGCTCACAACCCACAGCCCATTCTAGCTGCGAGGAATGACATGGTATTCCTCTGACACGGGAAGGCAAGTGCGTGATCCAGCATGCAAAGCGCTGCTAAACGGATTGAGGCCGGACCATTGCCTGGTGGCCGCGGTGCGCTATCCTGGCCACGAGATCAAGCACAGGTGACACGATGAGGACCACAGGACCGGCACGGCACCTGATCCTACTTTACAACAGTTGAATATGTAACCCCCGCGATTAAAAGGAGAGAAGAAAACACATGCCTTCTGAACTGCAAGTTACAGTGCTAAAACTACGTTCTCAACTTCCTTGGCGTGTTCTACAGCTGACCGAATCGTCTTGTCTTCATGCAGCAGAGTGGGGGATGTTACTGCTGGAATGCAACCGCATCCACTCTGGTTGTGCTGCTCCAGCGTGTGTTGTAGGTACAATGAAACAGTGTGCTCCACGTGGGAGGGGCAGTGTGTGTGTGTGTGTGTGTGTGAGTGTGCGTTTGCACGTACCAGTGTTTGATCATTGTTGATCAGCACGCAATCAAACAGCTAATAGGCGTGCAGTCACCTCTTTTGAAGCCTACTTGTAGGTTCTTGCATTCCAAGACTGTTCTCTGCACCGGACCCGCACACGGCAAGCAAACCACAAAGACAAATTTCATGTTTTTCCTGGGTAATAAATCCGGCCTGCGGCCGAGCCCGCTGTATGAACAGACCATCCACGTCGAACTCCTCCTGCAATGCTTGCACCCAGCCAAGGTGCTTATACTTGAGAATCAAACGTTGAGAAGAAAACAATAGCCAAGGCTCAGGAATAGCTTTCTCTTCCGGCACCCAAACAGTACCAGCATCCTCGACATTCTGCCCGTCCCGACAAGACTACACTTGCCAGCATACCAGCCTGAGCCTTAGCCTCCAGGCCTTGATTTTGGGGAAGCGTGAGAAAACGGCAGGGATTCCACACCCTGTGGATTCATATGCCTTCCTGTGGCTGTCTCAAGCCCTTGTCGGAATGAAGCTGCAACCAAAAGCACCGGAAGAAGAGAACGCAACTGGCAAGGAAGCGAAACCTTCGGGGACTCGCGCAAAGAGCCCTGGCTGAGGGTCCGAGCCAGGCCAAATATCAGGGGCCTTCACAAACCTTCCTGTAGGCAACCGGAGCTGCACAAAGCTGATAGAAAGTCAGCAGGTCAATACCGGAAAGGCGGCTAAACATTGTCAGGTGAGAAAGTCAGCAATGGAACCAACAACTGGCCAAGTAACATCAGGAAAAAACAAGCAGCACGCTGGATCAAACTAACTGATTTAATCACACACACACACAGCGGCTGGAACACCGTAACTGAGACTGACGTAAGCTACTGGAAACAGGGCAAATAGAACCAAAAACCCCAGATTTTCCAACATGTTCTCCTCCTCCAGCTGCCCTTCCTCGCTGTCCTGGCCACGTAATGAACGTGAGAGCTTGGGAAGAGCACAATGAGATAGCACCAAAATCCTGAAGGACCATCTTGACCTTCAAAATGAACAGTTGTTCGATTTGCAAGGTGGACAGATCATCATAAAACAGAGCCTTCCGCAGCCCAGCACAGCACAGCACAGCACAGCACAGCACAGCACAGCACAGCACAGCACAGCACAGCACAGCACAGCACAGCACAGCACAGCACAGCACAGCACACACCACACACCACACACCCACCCACCCACCCACCCACCCAGCCACCCACCCAGCCACCCAGCCACCCAGCCACCCAGCCACCCACCCACTCACCCACCCACCCGCCCGCCCGCCCGCCCGCCCGCCCGCCCGCCCGCCCGCCCGCACACACCACACACCACACACCACACACCACACACCGCACACCGCACACCGCACACCGCACACCGCACACCGCACACCGCACACCACACACCACACAACCACACAACCACAAGTGCCATGGAGCCGGTCCACAGGGAGGTAGTGGTCAGAGCGAGTGGTTCTGTGTGTGTGTGTGTGTGTGTTATGTGGTATGATACGTGATATATTGTGGGTGGCGTGCGGTGTGGTGTGGTGTGGTGTGGTGTGTTGTGTTGTGATGTGGTGCGGTGCAGTGCGGTGCGGAGTGGTGTGGTGCTTTGTGGTGTGGTGTGGTGTGTTGTGGTGCGGTGCGGTGCGGTAGGCTGTGGCGTGGCGTGGCGTGGTGTGGTGTGGTGTGGTGCGTTGCGGTGCGGTGCGGTGCAGTGCAGTGCGGTGCGGTGCGGTGCGTTGCGGTGTGTGTGTGTGTAGTGTAGTGTAGTGTAGTGTAGTGTAGTGTAGTGTAGTGTAGTGTAGTTTAGTGTAGTGTAGTGTAGTGTAGTGTAGTGTAGTGTAGTGTAGTGTAGTGTAGTGTAGTGTAGTGTAGTGTAGTCGTGTAGTGTAGTGTAGTGTAGTCGTGTGGTGTAGCGTAGTCGTGCAGTGTAGTGTAGTGTAGTGTAGTGTAGTGTAGTGTAGTGTAGTGTAGTGTAGTGTAGTGTAGTGTAGTGTAGTGTAGTGTAGTGTAGTTATAGTGTAGTTCTAGTGTAGTTATAGTGTAGTTGGTGTGTGTATGTGTGTTCGGGCGTGTTGTATGAGAGTGTGTGAGTGTGTGAGTGTGTGTGTGTGAGTGTGAGTGTGTGTGTGTGTGTGTGTCTGTGTGTGTGTGTGTTCGGGCGTGTTGCGTGTGGTGCCTCAACACGGGTTCTCCCGAAGGGAAAACTAGAGGTGAACATGAACACGCAACATGTACACAATGGCTTGATCTACCGCCTGTGTTTTTTTGCTTCAAGAGCAAGCAACTTCCCAACAAAATCAAGACACTCCTGCAAGTCCATCGATGGATCACTTTGTTACTCCTTACACAGCTACGTACAAACACAGTGTCACCACATCATATGTTAACTTGCCCGAACCAAACCTAACCCAGCACGACACCAGCACTATGCCAAGCAAACCTTTGGATCAAAACTTCTCAATGCGAGTTACAAGCCCTGCGAAGCCGCTGGCCATGGGTCAACATCCAGATCGTACCCCCAAACATCCCAATCCAACCACTAAAATAGGAAGCTTAACATGGGTGGTGAATTCACCTACCCCGAGATGGGATCCCATTGGCTTTGACAACCACAGCCCACTCGCTCCTTGGGATCCGTCAGGAAGGTCCGGTTCGGCAGCGGCGGGGGGTCCGGCGGGGGCTCCGGCGCTTTCGCCGCCCGCGGCGGCGCGGGCGCGGCCCAGGGCGCGTCGGACACGGCGCCGTGGCGGCCCTCGGCGTGGGCCTGACGCCTGGCGAAACCGGAAACAGAGCCGTGGTCGAATGGGCCATGGGAAAGCATCGTTTGCGGGTATTTCAGGAGAATCATCATTCCAGCTTAGAAGAAGGGTACCTGTTTTTGTTTTTTGTCAGTTTTGTCTATTTTAGCCCACAGGGCAAAACGGGCACTGGGGAAACTAGGAAACAGAGACTTGCTTCGAATGGTCTGCCAGTTTGTGGGTTTCAGAGGTCCGGGTGCATGCGGGTTTGGGATGGGTTTCTGATTTTAGGCTTCTAGGGGGTCCAGGACAAAGGTGATCGGCATCCTGGCGTGAATCAGCAAGCCAACAAGTGACAAACAAAATCACAGTAACGACAATACAAGTGAGAATGAATAACAATCAACATCAGATGCATGAAATGATACAAACATGACAGAGAAGGATGCATGGTAACTGTTCAGTAACTCCGAGTACTCGCGACCAAAGGACAATATTATTGAACCAATAGCTTTGAAGACAGTAATGAGACGCTACAAGATACAGCCACCAGACTATCCCTCAACAGCTTCCGTTGCAAACCATGCTACGCTTGGCGTGGTTCTTGCATTGGCCTTGTTGCACCGCCCAGGAACAAGGATCTGGAAAAAATCCTTCCAGGGCCAACCATTGCCCATTCCCCAGGACGGTACCAAGCGATTCCAGATTCCACCGATCACACAAAGGTAGCAAACAACTTCCACCATGCAATGCCTGGTAGAAAACTGCAGCGATCGATGCCAGAAAGCAACGAGATCCGAGGGCTTGTGGCCATGCTTTTCGTCACCAATTCGTCACCTTAGCACCACGCCTGGGAGGAGCAAACTCAAAGTCCCGCTTCCTCTGCGCGAAGAGTACCGCTGCAGTGGCCGCAGAGACCCCAGAGTTAGAGGCCTGGCCAATTGGCTGATCCAAATCTGGTTGGGAAGGAAGGCACTGGAGGCACTTGAAGCACAAAGACACACAAGTGATTTGCATGCGTGTCAATCGGTTGATCGTGTTTACAACGTGCATGTGTAATTACAATGTATGCATTACAAATACATGCATGCCAAGGCTTGGAACATAGTGCCAAGACCGGCGAACCATTTGGTCGACCCAATCAAGACATGTGATTCCAACTGCAACGTGCCATTTCGCAAAATGATGCCGAGCCCCTGGTCTCTTATCCGGGGTGCCTGTTTTTAAGATTTGTGCACGGACCGTATCCCATTTTGCCGAAGGGACACTGGTTTTTGTAGACGGGAGGCTCCGCTTGGCTGTGATACGTTGATCAGACACACTGAAATCCTCGTCAATTTCTGACTTCAGGACTGGCTGCTCCCAAACCGCTAGTGCCCGATTATTGCCAGGAGTGCTACTAATTCCCAAATCTCGCAATGTGTCTGACCATGATGCTTGCTTCCCTTGTAGTTAGGTCCTTCAGGCAGGTTTCGCCCGCCTCCAGCGCCGCCGCCCGGGCTGCGCCGTAGAGGTCGGAGCCGACGCCGGACTGCGACACATCCCGCGCCGCCAGCCGCGCCGCGCCCAGGATGTCGCTGCTGCCCACCCCGGACACGGAGAACTCCCCGGCCGCGCTGTGCGCCTGGTCTGTCAGGTTCCACGCTAATTGGTGGGAGATGTTCATTGTCTTGTAATGATGGACCCTTGCAGCCCCTTCAATGGATGTGCTTCTGGTTTGCTTTGCCACGCACTGATTGCCGCCCTTGGAATGACGACACAGTGGGAGCCAAGAAGCTGCGGCAAGCATGTCGCCGCCCTTTGGAGCGAAGAGATCCGCCATGTGTGCTCCCGCCACGGAGCTTTGCCTCGGAAGGGCCGAACAAAATACAAAGGCACTTCGGAGGTGCTCGGCCAAATCCTTGCCTCCACGAATCGAAAGACTATGATGACAACTACAAGGAACAATGACCCTGGGCCGACAGCATATCCAGGAAGAAACATGCGCTCTCTTCAACATAGCTCCCTTTCGTTGGACGGGATCCTGATGACTCGCTTGCCTTCCAGAGAATCTTGAAAGGCACCTCTATGACCACTGCCACTTTGCACAGAGACACAAGGTGACTCAATTCCGAGCAAAGCTTTAAGACTCAATTCCCGACTTGACCCTGAGTCAAATTTGCGGGCGGCCACTCTGGTCTTCTCAGAACGACCTCGGGAAGCCCCCGGATTTCAGCCGGTTCAAGTCCATCAATCTCAATGCAGCTAAGAGAAGAGGACATGCATGATCTCTGCTCGGCCAAACAAGCTTGAACAGGGATCCTTACATGAAAAACACCTGAACATTGCAACTTGTACATGGTGGTTTCCAGCTGTATTTTGGTGTTGAAAAAGCCACATGCTTCAAATGGGCAAGCAAAATGGATGTATCTTTTAAGGAGCCCTTTTGAAGCTGGAAGACAGTGTCTCACCAAAGGGCCAAAGGACAGCATACGCCCAACGATTGCAAGGATCCGTCTTACAACTGACCGAGTGCGTGGAACAGCTGCTTTTGGTAGAACTTGCATTCATGGAAGCTGGCAACTTGTTTTGCAAACACTTTGCACTTCATAGATGGTCATGCCTTGTGCAAAGCCTGGCTTCCTGCACACGATTGCTCAAATTCCAAAACGCGGCTTGCTTGCGCCACGCTGCACACCAGAGCGCGAGGTCTCAGCGGCAGCTCTGTTGGCAATGGCCAAAAGGTCGGAGCCACCCACCGAAGAGGCGTCTCCCTGGCCACACAGCGGGATGGGAACAGTCGCCAAGCGTGAGGAATGAAGGGTCATGCAGGATGGCGTTGATGGTCTGGGGCTCATGTGCTAGACTAGAGTAACCATCGAACGCTATGAAAACATCCGAGGGAGCCCAACAGCACGACAAGGAGCGGAACATAATCCAAAGCACTCACACTTTGGGCTCCAAACGGCTTGGACAGGTGGCACCTGAAGGAAATGCAAATAATCATCATCATCATCATCATCATCATCATCATCATCATCATCAGCATCATCATCATCATCATCATCATCATCATCAGCATCATCATCATCATCATCATCATCATCATCATCATCATCATCATCATCAGCAGCAGCAGCAGAAGCAACGGCAGCGGCAGCACTTCAGCGAACAAGTTGATGTCGGAAGGAAAGGACGATTGCAAGCGCTTTTCACGGGCAACAACTCAGGAACTCTCATCCACTCAGCCTGAGCCGCCCGAGCAGCCACTGCCAAGAGGTCGCCATCGGAAACGACGGAAGGCTCCTGATGAGAAGGCCCAAGACGAATAAATCGTCCGTCATTGTCCACTGCGAAACGGCGAGTTGACTGGACAAGACAAGTTCAGACTGATACTGACTGAAGAAGAGAAACCTGGTCCAAACAGATTCAAGTTTGCCAATGCAGCGGGGAGGGATTCTTCCTGTTGTATGCGGTGTGAAGCACCCGGACCTCCAGTTTGCCTTTGGCATGCCATGCAGCTCGTGTATTGGATAGGTCTATGTTCGTCGAGTTCCTTCCCCAGCTCCCACCTCTGCAGCCTTCTGAGCTGCGGCGAACAAATCGCTCTCGGAGACCACTGAAGGCTCCTGACGTGCGAGCGTTTCCTTGCTCTCCGAACAACAAATTCTGCGATTTGTGAACAACAATATCAAGATTGGAGCAACCTGCACGGGATTGAGGTCGCGGCCTCCAGGATACATTCTCTGTGCTGCCATATTAGCAACTTTGTAGCCTACAAATTGAATGACGTACGTGTCTTGTAGCATCCAATTTATGATGCATTCAACATCTCACATATGCAGACAGCTCAACCTCTGAAGAAACTGTTTAGTTCGGAAGTTCCCTTTCCTGCTTGACCCTTTCAGGCCACATTGTCTGCAGTAGCCAGCGGCGGTTGCAGAGCATTTGACCACTTGTGACATGGCGGGTTCAACTGCGGGTACCTAGCAAGGACCCGGAAGCAAAAGGTTAACCTTTTGGGGCCATGACTAAAAATGGGATCCCAAAACGGGAAAACCAAAGGGTCAAAAGGTCGATTCGCTTTGGACCACTAAGTACTAGCAACCTATGTCTGAATCGCGGCTTACCACAAATTCGCCTCCGTCTCCGCGCCTTCGGCGGCGCTTTGGCCTGCGTCTTGGGCTTCGGCTGCGCGGTGAAGACCTCCTGGAGGTTGGTGCCGCCCAGGGAGGACTGGACGCCCGAGCGCGAGGCCTGGTGGACTCAACGCCTCACTGGTTTTAGTGCTACCTTCCCCATTCTTTCCAGGGATCCGAATCTTTCGAGAAAACCTCCGGAAACCCAGGGAAACGGCCGGTTTTTGAAAAGAACAATGGTTGAAAAGAATGGGGAATCAACCTTAGAATGGTGTCTTCCACCCGTGCAAGGTGCCAAAGAACGAATACCAAAGCATCTCGGAGCGAATCAAAGGAACATGACAAATGCAGAAACACCCTTTGAGCTTCTTGGGATCTATCTGCTCCTGCTCAATCCGTGACCCAGAAAAAAAAAACAATGCCACATTTTGATTTCCTTGAAGTGATGAGCGTTTGCGACAGGAAAGGTGGGACAAAGACACACAGGGCTGCTCAACTCGACCCATGCTCTTCGATGAGCTGAATCACTGAATCGGAGCCAAACACGCAAAAGATCTGAGCAAGCCTCAACCAATCCCCAAGCAGTGGAATTGGCGTCATTGCTGTGAGCATAGCTGTGGTAGCACATGTGCCGAGTTCCACTCGTCATGCGCTCCGCAGGTGTGCGATGTGCTCCGCTTCAAGACCCTTACAGGCGCATGTGCCAAAGCTCTGATCCTAAGATATCTTGAGCAAGCGCCCATATGCAGGACTGCTTTTGAGCGAAATCCTGACCGCCCAGCCAAACAGCTTGAGTAAGATAGCCACAAACTTGTAGCATCCATCATCTGTGGATCCGATCCAACTAAAACCAGTGCAAGTCTTTGAAACCAGCTTAGCCTGGTCCCACGACCCTGGCAACAGGCAAAACCATGAATTGAGGGAATATCAACGACAAACCTAAAAGGGATACCGTAAATTACCTGCCGGTGGGTCTCGTGCTGGTTGACTGTCCCCTTGATTAGCGGACTGCTTCGGCCTGCTGGGCTGCCTTCTGCGCCTCCGCAAACAAATCGCTGCCCTCGGAGATCTCCGAAGGCTCCTGACAGAGGACGGGCGTCGCGGTCGCAAACGCGTATCACAAGGGAAGGTCCACGAGCTGTACAGGACGGAGGTCGCTGGCGCTAAAGCCTTGGTATTTGCCAACGGCAAGCATCGCAACGCTCGAGAGACTAATTGCTGTCCCTGAGCGTGGTGCTTCAGCAAAAATTGGAGACACGGAGCAAAGGAATCGTCTGTCTCTGGATTGCGTTCTTCAGCCATCGAAACACGCGGAATGTCACTGCATCTTTTCCCTTGCCGCGCCTTTGGCGGCGCTTTGGGTGGCGCCTTCGGCGGAGCCTTTGGCGTCGCCATCGGCGGCGCCGGCACCCGGCGCTGCGCGGTGAAGACCTCCTGGAGGTTCGCGGCCGCTGCACCACCCAACGAGGACTGGACGCCGGAGCGCGATGCCTGGCGAAGGCTGCGGGAAACTCGCCGGAAACTCGCCATCTGCCAGCCCCCCCCCAAAAAGGAAACAGATGTATCTTAGTGTGTAGCTTTTTGGCCTGCCTGCTCCAAGGTTAGAGACGACTCATGGAGGAACTGACGGGTAAGGAAGAGATGAGGAAGAGAAAGTGTAGTAGTTAAGATTATAAAGTTACAAATGATATGAACAAGAGATGTGAATGATAGGAAAATAGACCATGAGATACAGAGAAGATAAAGAGAGGAATTACATAGAAATATTTTATCTTACCTTCTTCTTCATATTCTTTTACTATTCTTTCCAATATTTCCTTTTATCAAAGTGAGACAACTGTGACCACCAACAAGAAACCTGGAGGAAATCAAAGGCAACTTCATCCTGGCAGAGCGAGCCTGCTGAGCTGCCAGCTGCGCGGCTCCCAGCAGGTCGCTGCCGTCAGAGATCTCGGAGGGCGCCTACGAGGCAGAACTTGGCAGAGGCTCTTGAAAAGAATGGTGTTCCATTCCAGGAATGGTGTTCCATTCCAGGAGTCTTCTGTATTCGTTCCTTTTTCGCCCCCAAGCCATCTCCAACCCCTTCCCCGACTTGGGTTTGGCCTGTCGCCGCCCTCAGTCTCACCTGTTCCCACTCCTTGCGAGCGCCTAGTTCTTGGAGCTTTGGTTTGCCCCAGCCCGTTGGGCTGCAGCCCTACAGCCAAGCCGAGCTGGCCGGACTTTGAACTTCTCGCCCCCTTCACCCACCCTTGCCCCCCGTCACTTGGGGATTCACCTACCCCTTGCCCCTCACGGCCGACCGCCAAGCCACGCAGGACGTATTCATGCGCGTTGCCCGGCTTCCCCACGCCCCTGCACTAAGAACGGACAAAGGAAGCCTCTAAATCAAACAACGGCCATCACGAAGCGCTTACAATGGCAAAAGGGAAATGGAAGAGGGGAGGCGTAAACTCACATGGCTGAATCCAGGAAGATGGGCTCGAATTCTGCGAAAAGGTACTGTGAGTGGAGAACAACATGCAAGCGCACTAAGCTTCAGCTCCCGATTCATTGACCCAAGGCATCATCAAATGGATTCTGCGCGAAGCAATCGCTTCATTTTGCTTCAAAGCGTCGCGCTTATCATTGAGCCACAGTCCAGTAGTCTAGCGGCGCCCAAATAGAGAAGCGCTGTCGCGAGATGGGCGCTTCAACCTGCGTGCGCCTTTCGGGGGGCCACTTGGAGCCAGGCCCACTCCCGCATCTTAGACTCAGTTCGCATACGGGTGTGGCTCAAAATGAAACAGGAGGGGCAAACCGCAGGTTTTGGTCCATGTTTCCACTTACAAGGGTTCCATTTTGGGTACCGGGTTTTTGAGCCACAGCCATATGAAATTTCCTGCGCCGTGCTTGAAGGCTTGACTGTATGGTACAGCAATGCGTCAAGAACCATGATGCCGAGGGTGTTCTGCTCTGTCCCCTTCTGCTAGAAGCTCTAAACTGTGCTTTTGGTCTCGCGGTGTCTATGAGATGCACATGTTGACTTGTCCCGAAACAAGTAACAGTGGCACATGCTGCATCTTGCCCAAATACATCGCCGATCTTAGCTACGTTTCGTGATACGCTCTTGCTCGCAAGGATGTCTGAGAAATATGATAATGTGATGTCGTTCTTCGGGGCAAGCCTTTCTCCAAAAGGTGCAACTTGTCACGACTGGCCTCTTTACCCTCGAATGCAATCAGCATCTATCATGCTATGTCTCTTGCGAAAATTACGCAGCCGTCCAAAGGCCAGAAGTAGGTATAGTTGTTGCCTGCAAGTCATTTCTTGCACACCCAAATCCTTGAACGATCCACCGTGCAATCTTGCCAACAACGCAACTGACCCAATTTCGAGCACATAAACCACAAGAGCAGTCGCTCGCAGCAATAAGAAATGCCCGGAAAGATCTCATTAACTCTTGCTCTAGCCTTTCGAAGCCAAACTCCAACAGCGTGTAGGTGTGTGTGGTGCCTTTGGACGTGCGTGTGTGCGTGTGTAAATCAAACATTTTTTAGGCAGCGCACGTTGGATGACCATTTGTGCTGGCAGAGTTGGGTTCCTCCTTCTTTGATTTCTGCTTGTTACTTTCCCGTGGAAGTTCTATGCCTTACGTCTCTCATGACAATCCGATGCAGTGCAATCTGAGATCAAGCGCTTTATCTCCAGCCCATGGTTGAACATTATCATATAATACGGGGGGACAAAAAAAAGCACATTCCTGACAGTGTCGCCGATGCCCCTCCACTATCAGCTTGATGCCGTTCATCGCATTTGCAGATAAGGTAACAAACTCACAGCTTGATTTGTCTTACCACTAAGGGCCCGAGCAAAGGTTGACATGCGCCTATTGGCAAATGCATCACATAAATATAATTTACCACGCGCAATTCCAATGCCTGCCAAAACTCACAGCACCTTTTGCAAAAGGGTCCCCCTAATGACGCCAAAATACCTTAAATACATCCAGCATGCCTTACTCAAAAAATACCTCACAAATACCGAAAGAATACTGCTACTCTGAGTCTCTCTTCAACGCCCAACCTCCTGATGCCCCTCCTTTCCAAATGCTCACTGTTATCAACCACATTGCCAGGTTTCAGAGCATGAACACATCGACATTGGAATTGGGAGTTTGCTCAAATACATTTTGGCAGATGCTTTTGCTCAAGGGTCAAGATTCCTAAGCACGGCAGTTCTCAACTACTCAAATAAATGGAGAAGAAGCACTCAACAATTGGGGGAGGACTTTTTTGGGAGGCCTTTCAAGGATCTTGCGAAGAAATTCCACCAACAGCGCCAAGTTGACATGAAGCAACTGTGCTTGCATGTGCTCTCTGCATTCTAGCAAGAGCATCCACCCAGCTTTGTCTTCAGTGATGTGACCGGAAGGTGCCTTACAAGACTTCCAGGAAGCTTGGCGGAATTTCCAGCATTTCAGTGGATCGCCGCTTGGTAGATTCCTTGCTTTCATGAATTAGAGTCATATACACATTGAGTTGATCCTGGATTGCTAAGCCCCACTTTAAATAATACGGGGGTGTCCCTGATTTTAGTGGGGATTCATTCTTGCCTTTATTCTAGGGGTTGATTCCCCATTCTTTTCAGCCATCGTTCTGTTCAAAAACCGATCGCCATTTCCCCAGGGTTGTTGGTGGTTTTCTAGAAAGATTCGGATCCCTGGGTTCAGAATGGAAATGGAAGCTACCTGCGAGAATTCCGAGGGATTCGACATCTTACTCAGATCCTTGCTCATCTTGACAGAAGATTACCATGAGCATGTCCGCAGAAAGAATGGGCCTTGCATCTCGCCTCAACCACGAAGAAAGCCAGGCCTTGGGAGCCACCGGCGCAGGCGCGCGGCTAGCCTGACGCCGACGGCGGATAGGGGTAAGCCGTGTCACGGTAGGTATATATGGGTTATATGTGTATATATATACACATACACACATGTGTGTACTGTGTATCTATATATATATATATATATATATATATATATATATATTATATAGTCTGTTATGTATATCCTCTGGGTGTGTGTCTCTTTGTGCGTGTACGTGTGTATCTGCATCTGATAGTATGGTCTGTGTGTGTGTGTGTGTCAGTGGGTGTGTTTTGCATGCAGTGTGCATGAGTGTGGATGACCAGTCGCGGATCATGACGCACGTGTTGTATCAGCAAAACGTCTGGCTCGGTCCAAAGGTGAACTCGAAACCGTGCATTTCCCTCAACGGAACAGCAGTGCGGCATCTCATCCCATCCCATCCCATCCCATCCATGCATTCAATGCATTCAATGCATTCAATGCATTCAATGCATTCAATGCATTCAATGCGTTCCTTCCTTCCTTCCTTCCTTCCTTCCTTCCTTCCGAGGACGAGGCGTTTGGCTACGTGAAAGAGAGTCATACGTACTCCGGCCGTTTACCCACGCGCTTGTTTGCATTCTATCACTGTGACATTCAGGGTACCGGGCAAAAACACCTTCTGAGGCCATCGAAATCAGTTCATGTCCGATGCAAAGGCAAGCGACGTCCGGCAAGCCACCAACTGGAACTATCAGCACAGTCGTTGGAGGGAATAGGCACCACGTGATTGGTTTTCGGGGATACAGTGTAAACATGCTCGACTTGAACCTTCTCCGCCCTCGATTAACAGGCTCAACAGGCTCTTTGGATTGTCAGAGCAATTTCATTGAAATGTTGGCAAGACAAGGTCATGATAGCACTTTTTATGTGGGGTTGAATATTTATTGCCCAGCCACCCACGGCCACCAGATCCCTAGCAAGAAACAGGGATTCTCGGTTGCAGCGATTCCTCGTTGCCGCCACTTCATGCGTCTGCAAGTCTGAGAGCTGAAGTTTGAAAAACAAAAGACGTAACTAGTTCCTGCAAATCTATGGAACGGGCATTTGCTTTTTGTTCAGATCGTTCGCTGCAACACGCTCTACATGAGCACCCAGCCATCAGAGACATCCACAGCTGGGATATGACAATCCGGCAACCTGCCTTCTTCGCTGGAGAAACAACTCGATTTGTGACATCTCGGGACGAGCTTGGCAGGTGCCGTCTTAACGATTCACTAGCGAAGTAGTTTTGATCTGGCCGGTCTTCAGGCCAATATACTCTGTCAGAAAAGCCTCTAGCTGAGCTTCCCTCTTGTCCTGGTCCAAGGATCCATCTGAGCCCAAGTTGGAAATGCAGTCGTATGTGCCGTATCCAAATCGCCGCTCTGTTGTCCAATGATGTCTTCCATGCCATGCCTTCTCAATCGATCCCAGACCCAAATGTGGGCTTTTGAATTCTTCAGAGGGATGCTGAACGTTGTCTGCTAGCATGGGTACTGCACGAAACTTCATCTCTATCTTTGCGAGCACGGATCGAACAGTTTGCTGCGTCAGCATCATGTGCTTGATCACCTTCCAGTGCGCGCTCTTGTAGTCTTCATAGTAATGATGACTCAGCGAGTTGAATACAGATGTCCAAAGATAAGCACTGTGGTCGAAGAAAGGAACAAGCACAAATGCGAGCTGTACCTGAGACGTGCGGAAAGCTAACTCGGAAAGTCATCAGCCTCGGGCCTATGCCATACTCTCGCGACTTACGGGCTCTTTTGGAATGCACAAGGGAACGCCTTCGAAAAAAAAGAAGACAAAAGGATGCGTCGGGTTCCATAGCAGCTCTCTTGCTCCAAGCAATTTCAAACACATCCGTCTGCCCCAACCCAGAGGGTCCAAGTACTTCATGAGGATGGCTGGGGGGTAATCAGGGGTCTAAGTACCTCCTTAGAAGGTACTTGGACCCTCTGGGTAATAAAGATCTGCGTTCCAGGTCACGTAGAGTGCTTCAACTGCAGCCTCCACCAGCCCAGACTCTTGAGATGCCGTGAGGCATGTCTGCGAAGCCGAGAAGTGATGCTCTTTGTGCCAGCAGCTGTAGAAGGGCCTTGCAAGAAACCATAGCCAGGATGTGGGCCCAGGGGATGGATGGCCCATCTTCAGCTTATCTGGCCATGGGTCAAAATCAAGTACCTCCAGTGAACGGGACCCAATCCAACCACTAAAATAGACTAAGATGGGTGGTGAATTCACCTACCCCAAAATGGTACCATTGGTTTTGACCCACAGCCATCTATCGTCAATGCTACCTTGGCCCCTGTAACCTTTTCGCCTTGATCAGTCTGAAACATTCAGGGGCAAATCCAGGTTTTACGCCAACTCATGTGCGTCTAGTCTGTTGGATCCATCGTACAAGGCCGCCAAAAGTACGGGAGGCGCGATTCAGTGAATGGAAACAAGTTATCTTGTGCAAGTGTAATCAGCACAATTACAAGCGTCTGAAGTCTAAAGCTATCCTCCGTGCATAGAGGATAGGCAGCACTTGCCTCATTGATCTGCCTGTAACAATCGGGCGACCCAACTGGCATCGCGCTCCCAAGAAGCAAAGTTATTGACCAAATCCTCTGATTGACACACAGTCGGGTCAACGTGCATGTGAACAAGCACATGCTCTTTGCACACACACACACACATTGGTTGTTGTTGGCATCAAGGATGTTGTCTGTCACCGGGTGGCTCTGCATTTGAGTGAGCAGCCATTTTGGACGACCACCTACGTGAATAAGTCAAAGCAGGGATATCGTGACCCTTGTCAAGTTGTCTGGTTCTTCGCGGCTGACGCTTGTCCAACAAGCGAACGAGTGAATGCCTCACGGAAAGAAACACATTTCCCAGGTCGAGGATCCACTAGCAACGAGAGAAATCAAGGCAACGATTCTCGCTGCAAATTGGTAGCTTACGTGGGCAATGGGTTCCAAGAACTGGTCTTGAGCTATGCAGTTCAACTGTTCTCTCGGGTTTTCCCCGATTGCATCCCCAATCAGCCCATTGACGCGTCCCAACCGAAAACCCAGACTCGCCCTCGAATCCGCGCAGCTGGATGTGAAGCATTCGGTGCATGCAGAAGTAGATGGTCGCCTGTCTTCGGCTTAGCTGCACCGATGGCGGATAGGAAGCAGTGCCAGAATGGTAGGAAGCACTGCCAGAATGGTTCCATTGGCATGTATGCGTTGTCAAGGAGCAAATATCAATGTTACCAATGATGTTACCCCCTCCCAGAGAACATGGGAAAAAAACAGCTGAGACATCTTCTCCCATCATATCATACCATAACATGCCGGGAAAGGATTCTTCCACAAAACAAGCCACTGGGTCCACTTCGCTGGTCCGTGCAATGAGCTCGGGTGCACTTGGCCCGGCGAAAAACGGGAATCGACTCTCGGCCCGAGCCCACCGGACTACGCCTTGATGCGCATACTCCAGGGCGTCAGCGCGCCACGCAGCGAGAGCTGCAGCAATATGCCCAAAGGCGACCAGGTGGAAGGCGCCCAGCTTCTGGCCAGCCAGGCGCAAAGACCTCGCATTCGAAGCAGGAAAAGGATACGCTTCATGTCCAAAAGGCCCAAAAGGCCGGCACCACATGTTTGGGCAGGCAAAAAAAAAACAAAAAACAAAAAACATCTGAGCACTTCAGTTTCGAAACTGTCATTTAATTGATTGCAGCTAGAAATGGCTGCCGATTGAGATCTGCCTGATATGCAAAACACGGATCGTCTCAGGATACAGATTGATTCCTCCAGCTGATTCAGTGCTTTTCTAAGGACGTTAGCTGAAACTAGAAATGCTAGACATCATCATGGTCTAGCCGGTGCATTGGATGGCAAAACAAGAACCTTATGTGAAATCCCACCTGTTTCAAACAATACTATTCTATGCAAATGTTGGCTCGCGCGCTCACACCAACTTTGGCAAAGCCCACCATTCAACACGCTCGACAAATCATCATCAGTAAAAGCATGAGGGGAATCACCATACATATTTGTGACTGGAGCTATCAAATCTTGGTCGGTGTGCTCTGACTGTGGTACCGCACCTCACCTGACTCACTTGCGACGGCCAACACGGGAGGGGGGGTTTGGGTAGGATACTACCACTGCGCCGTGGTCGCCGAGTCCGGAGTGCTTCAAGTCTACATAGATTCGGCTGAGAGGCTCAAAGCAGTAAACCCGAAGAGAAACCCCAGGATGGTATACGAGAAACCGTACACGGCATCGGCAAGGTGGTATGCAAAACTCGGCGCTATAGTCTTCCTTCGCTTGGCCAAAACACCACGGTAGAAGTCGTGGTTTACCAACACCTCTGCCAGCATCACTGCCTTGATGAGGAACCACAAGGTGGCGAGTGTGAGGCTGAGCCAGTGAAAAAGTCGCGCAGGAAGCGGCTCAATCAATAGCGCTGGCAACGGAGCCCAGCACAACATCATATGCACCAGCATCCAAGCAGCAAGGTTCCTTAGCCAGCATCTGACCCAAGTATGACGCGGCTTGGTATTGTGTGCTTCGTCTGCGAAACAAGCGAAGAACGTGAAGGGCAACTTCCCACCCATCAGAAGTATTCAACATGAAGCTGGTTTGGAGCGCAGTGGCCCCCTTCAATTCCCAGTTGTTCAAGTAGTTTGAGAAGCGGAGCCTGATCGAAAGGCTTTGAGGGAAAAAAAAGGACTTCTCTCAGGACCCACATTTGCGGGAGGGAATCAGGTATGGTCATTTCTAGCCATGAGTCGCCAGGAGCAAGGGGAAGACCACCATTGCAGCCGCCAACACAAGCTGACAGTGTGACGTAAAGTACTCCTTCACCGACTCCGGGGTAAAGTTCGCCAGCAAACTTCCACTTTTCGCCTGCCGGCAACAAACAAGTGGTGGCCACAAGCAAATGTTGCCAGAACAGCATGGACAGGCTCCGGTGTCACCAGTCCTCCTATGTAACATATCGCCCATGGTTCACGTTGTCATTCAACCACGCTATAATACAGCGCTCCTCTACTCAGTTACTCTGTGTCCAAGCCTTTGCAAAGCTCGTCCATATAGACTTGCAGCTAGTTTGGTAGGACGAATGATCAAGTGAAGCGTGCTGATACATCCGTCCTTACCCATTCTCACTTGATCAGTGGTTTGGTTGGTCCTACGCGGAAGCCGCAACCAGCCTACGCCGCTGCAAGCGGTGCCTACGCGGGCGAAAGAGTCATCGCATGTGCCGACGCAGACGCCGCTGGCAGAAGTTTATTTCAAGTGCATGAGAAGTACACTTTGGCACGCTCCAGCTCGAAGATCGCAACTTTTCTGTACACTTCAGCTCGAAGATCCAGGCTGCAGAGTTGGAATAGAACTCCACTGCAAACGGATCTGACTGCTCGGGAAACCGCTTTGAACGTTTCATTCACGAGTCTACGCGAGAAAGCCTACGCCAGGGGTGAAACAATGGCCTACGCGAAAAGCTTATGTGAGCGCACACCCCAAACCAGGATTGCCTCCGCAACCTGCATGTAGTTTTTTTTGGTGTAAGCCCTCTGCATTGATTAAGACCACTCACTTGCAAGCTCCCTGCAGCTGTTCTCATGCAAAGGCCATCACCCAAAGGGTCCAAGTACCTTCTAAGGAGGTACTTAGACCCCTTTTTACCCCCCAAAAGCCATCCTCACTTGGAGCCTCGTCATGAATGCAACGGAGAGATTGGAGAGCCAACGGACTTCAAGCAAACGAATCTTGTTTGCCGGTCAGGAACCATGCCCCTTCCTTGGAAGCCCTTGGAAGCTTACTCGACGCATATTTGAGTAACCCATGCGTTGCAGTCATCTCGTCAAAGCCGAGTCTACAGTTTCACCATTTCTATGCCGCCATTGCAGGGTTGCAGGGACTGGCATTCATTGGAATCAGCAATGGCAGGTACGAAAGTGCCCTCGACTCAACTGCCGTGTTGTGCCGAAAAATGCCGAAAATATCTAAATGAAGAAGGTGGACACTGGTGGCTTGCAGTGCTTGCAGCATCTTCTGCAATGCGCTTGCCACACAGGTCCTCTTTTTCCTGAGATGCTTTCCAACCCAGGGAGTGACTTCCTGAGCCAACTCATTTGCGACAGAGACTTCATCTATTATCTAACTGACTGACAACAAACCAATGGCTATCCTCAAAATAAATCCTAATCGTCTTTGGCGCAAAACTTCGTGTCAGCATAGGGTGTGGCGTCGCTTCAACTCTGAAAACATGTCTGTGTGTACGTGTCTGAGTGTCTGAAACCAAATCAGGAAATGTCCCGGCCATACCCGGCTGCCGCATAGAAACCTCCAGTGTTGCTTGATTGCTCGTCCCCCAAAACACGCCAAGTACGCTGTCTAGGATTGATATGCATGTAATATTATGCTCAGCGATTTGCTCACTCATGTTCAGCTCATTTGTGGTTCCAAGTCTGATTTTTCGGTCTGTGGCAGATTATTGAATATGTTAGGAACCCCCCACACATTGACGAAGAGAACGTAACAGCTTCAAACAAACACCAAAAGACATGTGGCAAAACCGGGTCTGTGTGAGTTCTCAGCTGAATCAATGGCTGCAGTTTGGCAAGTTGCGCAGCTATGACTAGCCGGATTGGAAACAGAGTTTGGGGCTTGTTCTTGTTCTTCTTCCCGCTTTTCTGGCTATCTCACATTCCCACCCCCACCCCCCTCCCCGCCCCGGCCCCGCCGTGATGCTCGCTATGTTTGCGAACGCCAGGGCTGGTATCAACCACCTCGCCCCAAAGGGGGCCTCTGATAGCGCCAGCAACATGGAGGTAACCATGGCAACGTTGCCGATCAGCCACCAAGCTGCCTGGGAAGATGTTGCTTCGTGCATGCAATTCCAAGCTGATGATTGCTTCAAGCCCGAGACACGGCCAAACTTGTCCAGGCGAGTTTTGTGCCCGATTCGTGGTTCAACATGGAGGACACAACCGGCTACGTACAAATCAGACGTGGCCTGATCATGGCCTCTTCGTGTGGCAAACATGGACTGTCATTAAAGGCTCCGGATGGAAGATAGGCGGCACTCTTTCTTTCTTGTTGAAGCCACAAGAACCGAATGCAAGGATCACGACTCACATTGCAACAAGGCCAGACGAAACCTCCGAGCCGCCGTGCGCGCGGCGACCCGCTTGCTGAAGATCGCCTCTCGCGCGGAGTCCTCCTCCGCGAGCTTTCTCAGAGAGGCCGCGATGCTGCGCATGCAGTCGCCATCCAGCCGAGCCAGTTCGGAAGAAGTGTCCAGGCAGAACCGCAGGGAAGATGCCAGAAAAGCGGCTGCCCTCAACATGGAGGAGAGGGCATGTGTTTCTCAGAGTCGGATTGTGCTTGAGCCCAGATTCCAACCAAGAAAAAAACAGTGAAGCAAGAGATTCCGAAGAAAAAAAAGAAGAAGCAGTGCAGCAAGCAGAGTCTGCATTCATAATTCCGTACATCTGCTGACATGATGTCTCATAGCCAAGTGAATCCAGAGGTTGAATACAGCCCGACTTGGCAAGGGAAGGTACCGATTCCCTTGGCAGCAAATCTGAGCTTCAACATGCGTGATCTAGGGCAGTAAATTGGGGATCCTGCGAAATGCTGAACACCCCCCTGTGGCTTTACCAGATGACCGACACTTTTCAAGGCAGGGCAACAATGAGATAATGGAAACAAGCTTCTGCCGAGTTTCGTCCCAGTGTCATGACACGAACACTTGAACAGGCAATTGGCCGGATCCTACACAAAGAGCGCTTCTCAATCGTCAGACTCGAGCAAAAAGCAAGGGAACCGGGTGGAAACATGATTAAAAAGTGAGCAATACAGGCGATAAGCCCTTGCAAGTGCATGCACCGCTGGTCCAGTGGAGATGCGATTGCTTACAACACGTTCCGACGTCCTGCATCCCCTTCCTCACACTTGAGGTTGAAAATAGTCCAGCATGTTTCATGGTTTCTAGAATTCAAACAAGCAACACACACACACACACTGACAATGTCACACACACACACACGTAAGCCGGCGAGGAAACGGGACTGCCAGCGCCTTGCCAGCTTTGGGCTTCCCAAAGAGATCCGCCACATTCCCCGCAACGCTTCCAGCCACGGAAGACTGAACACCAGAACGAGAAGCCTCAGGACAGGGCGCGCAAGGCCTTTCGAAAATCCGAAATTCCTGGCGATTCTGGTAACTATCCTGCATCATAATCAAGCTGTGTTTGACACTGTCGCTCTCACGGTGCCATTTAGACCTGACTCGCAGTGTGAGTGTGTGTGTGTGTGCGTGTGTGCGTGTCTATGCTACTGCACTGCTACTGCACACGCAGACCGTTGATCCAAGCCTTGTGCCGCTACAGTTGGCATCAGGTTCTCTTAGAAGATGCCAGGCTTTGTCCATTGGTAGACTGCAGAAAACACAACTCAAAGCACAATGGCGATTTTTCCAAGGCGTCTGTCTGTCTTCAACCATGTGCAATCACGCCAGTAGTAGGGGCTGGTGGAAGACTTGTTGCTCCTACTGCAGGGGAAACAAGCCGCAGCACTGGCGGAATGGAATTTGGAGCCCCCACTTCCGCCGCCGCAGCCCTGGCAGAGGCAAAGAGGTCGCTCAGGCCAGCATCTGACGCCTGGCCGGCCCATGACGATACCAACATCTCCGAGTCTGCGAACAACTTGCACCAGTATTTACAGCTCGAACAAATTGATGGAGCAAATTATCCGCCCACAGCCGCAACAAACCCCTTTCTGTGATACCAGTGGTTGCTTCTGACACAAAGAAGAGGGACTTCAATTGAACCTTCCAAACTCTACGCAATGCGGAATGATACCAATCGTTTCTTTTAAACCTGCAAAACCAAACAGCAAGCATGCTGAGATTCCACGGAGCTCGCAACAAGCCCTTTTGGTTTTGCCATACATTCTCACATGACTTGTTTGCACCCATCTCGACTTGACTGGACTAAAAAAGGAGTCTCTCTGGCAATCAAAGGGATTTTTCTTGATCAGGTTGGGAAAGGCATCCCCTGCTTTCACACATCTTACGTACACATGGGCTTATGGGCAAATTGTACTAGTAAAATGTAGGATTTTACCCAGCAACATCAGCAATCAAAGGTGACTCTACAGTGACTCTTGCTCCTGTCTCTGGCGCCTTTGCATTCCCTTGCGCTAAACACCCCATGGACCCCATCTGCCCTCGATGCCGATCAAAAGGATAACACAATAAGGAGGTGGAGTGTGCATGGGAAATTTCACGCTCTCATGAAGCCACCCGCCCCTTAGCTTGCTCTGGTGAGCGGGTCATAGCTCTGGCATTCATCCTCCATGGC
Organism: Effrenium voratum; assembly: GCA_963377175.1. Lineage (NCBI taxonomy): Eukaryota > Dinophyceae > Suessiales > Symbiodiniaceae > Effrenium > Effrenium voratum. Next base: position 40,973 of record CAUJNA010000337.1, on the reverse strand, counting down.
TGCTGACGAAAGGCTACAATGAGGGGCTCCCTGTTGTTTTTCATTGCGGATTATCCACACAATGAAATTGAGCAGCATGCAGTCACAAGTAGCTTGACAAACAGATTCTCATCTGGCTGGGGGTTGCGAGATTCACTTCCATGAAATAAAGAATCTGCAGCAGAACAAACAGCTTCCCGTGAAGTTTTCTGTTTTCATGATGGCTGCTAGCTTCGCTGAACTAGGAAGTTGCTCCTGAACCCTTGGAGGAGAGTGGGTGTGGCAACCCAGAATGAGGCTGCTAAGTCATGAGCTCACACGTCCTTCAAATGAAGCATGGTTGATGGGCCAAATTTTGCATCATCAGTCATCACCACTACATCCCTATCATCATCAACCTCCTCCTCATCATCATCAGCATCATCATCGTCGTCATCGTTATCACCATCGTCATGTTGGATCGCTCTGGGGAATGCCCCAACCAATATCAGTGACACTTGGTAGACCACTGCTGTGGAGGTGTGAAGTCCCACCAACCATTCAAGGCAATCAGCTGCTCTTGACAGGGTTCCTGAACGAAAAAATAATTATATCAACAAACTTCCCTCGCCGATTCAAAGCAGAACCTCCAAAAGCTGTCAGGAGCAGCCGTCAAGTTGTCAACATCATTTGAATCCCCATGCGCCTTGCCCCTCTGTGCCCCGCCTCTGGCTGCGGTAGTGCCTGTGGCGCGGCCAGCGCCTAGGTTGGGACGGAAGCCAAACGCCAAGGTCTGAAAGGAAAGCGATGGGAAAGTAAATCAAGTTCCCTCCACCATTGCATTTGACAACTCCCATGCAGCGGCACCTATTGCTTCTATTGCTTCTTCTGCTACATGTGTGCACGTGATTTGACAGCTAGTCCAACTAGTCCCCAATTCCAAATGCAGTTGTGGCAGTTGCGCAACTAAGCCCCGTGCGCCTTTGTGTCTGTGTGTCTCTGCGTGTCTTTGTTGGTGTCCTTGTGTCTGTGTGTCTCTGTGTTCGTGTCTCTTGGTGTCTTTGCGTCTGTATTCCTCTGCGTCCGAGTGTCTGTGTGTCTGTGCGTCTGTGTCTTTGTGTAAGCCTACTGTTCGCCTGCGTCTCTGTGTCTCTCTGTGTCTGTGTGGCTGTGTCTTTGTATGTGCGGCCATATGCGTATGCGTATGCGAATGCCTGTGCGTGTCTTCGTGGGCGTGCATGTGTGTCGTCTTTAGGGCCTTTACGACCTTGGACATGTAAATCTGCTCTAGCATGCTGGCTGTTCTATTTCACGAAGAGTGGGATAAGACTTGCAACATATTTCCCCTGACCACAAACACACTTTATGAGCTACTTTCAAGCCCCCACGCAGCTCACGGCGCCTTCGGCGACGCCTTTCCAGCACGTCTTGGTGGGGCAAACAGCTCCTGGAAACAACTTGCAGGAACTTGATTACGCAAAAACATGTAGACTCGACTAGGTAGACTGGCCAAATCGAATCCCTTGCAGAAACAGCTGCACCCTTCTCTCTGCTTTGAATTAAGCAAGGCAAAGCGGATGACTGATCCTTGCAAATCAACCAAACAAAGAAAGGATCATTCAGAACAGTCGAACATGTTCAAATGTGGGACAAATATGGAACAAGTCAAAGAAGTCCAGGGCCCCTCCAAGCACTGAACTTCGCTCCTTGATACCAGTGCCAGTCGCTGCGGATGCGGCGGTGACGCCGGAGCGTGAGGCCTCCGCAAGTCGCAGTGCGGGGCTTGGTCAAAGGGAAGAGAAACACCGTTCCCCCGTGGTTATTGATATTGAAAACTTGGATCTTTTGGAATTCAGAATGAATTGTGATGCAAGTAGGCGTAAGCGCCCGGCTTGGCCTGGCCTGTTGGTCCAACTAAGGTTGTCCAATGCGTCATTTGGTGTTGTGGCCTTTTCCGCTGTATCAAGTGGCTCCGGCAATGGTCTGGCTTGGTCTCTTGTGGTGCGCATTGTATGCAACACATCAGCCACATCAAGGAGAGAAGTGTCAGCCTTCTCCACCCATAACGCTATCAACATGCAGTACTTTAGCTTTGCTGTTGGCTGGCGGACTGGGAAGAACATTTGTATCATCTGAATCTGCATGCCTGTTTGCTCACAGCAACTGCTCTTGGCAGTATGCTCTTGCAAGGTCTGCCCAACATCACTGGCCTGATGCACGGGGCCATGCACAGACACACACACACACACACATGCATACACGCATACACACGCATACACGCAGACACGCACACAGGCACACATGCACACATATACACATGATATGTGCATGCGCACACACATCACACACACACACACACACGCCCATGCGCACATGCACACGCACGCGCACAAGCACACGCACATGCGCGCACACACACACACACATGGACACAGACACACACAGTCTCTCGGTCTCTCCGTGCACAAAGTGACAAGCACACACGCTCACATGCTCCTAGCAGCAAGCCGCACGGGGCACATGCTTAACTGCGCTCTGCGTACATGACATCAGTTGGTAATTGATGAGAGCACCTGCAGATCACCAGAGGCTGGGACTGGCATTCGTAATGTGCAGGGGGCACACACTAACTTGTCACCTGCACACCGGCAGGCATTCAATCTTTGCTGTCGATTCGGACAATTTATATGTATCTATCCATCTTTGCCACGGGAAAACCCTCAAAAGTAGAGCCCCTCAATGGACGCCTCGGCAGCTGCCGCACGCGCGAAGGAGAACATGTCCACAGAGGCCTCGGACGCATCCTGGCGGGCAAGGATCCTGCAAACAGACGGGCGCGTCACTGGCAAAGCTTTGCAAGCATGGGCTGCACACACCTTTTCTGTCTTAGGCGGAAAGATACTCGCTGGTGATCTTGCAGCTGCTCGCTCCGAAGCCTGGCCCCTTGATGTAGATCCAACCTTTCTTCTCGCCTGCGAGCACGTCCAGCTCAGCCCATTGGCCACCAGATGGACCGACAAACACGGCCCCAGTGCTGCGAACGATGGAGCTCACTGGCCGGGAGATCTTCATGATCTTGTCCTCAGTTCAGTGACCCTGGGAAAAAAAGGGAACCCTTTTTGGGGAAGACCATTTTTGGTGGGGCAGCCACCAAAAAGAAGCGAAAAAGGGTGCTGAACAACTGAGTGTCGGAATCCTTCGCCGGCTTCTTGAAGAGCTCGGCCTTCAGCACCCGATAAGCCGTGGGCATGTCCTGACAGAAGCGCCTCTGCGGCACGAACCTGACTTTGCAAGTCGTCCTTTCGCCGCCTTCAGCCACCACCCCACCGCAGCACACCTCCACAAGTTCCTCAGGCGGCTTTTCAGGAGCCGCCTCCAGGCCACGCAGGCACTCGGGCTTGCAGCGAATATGCTCCTTGGATTCGTCCACGAGCTCAATCTCCCAGCGGCCAGAATCTTCAATCCGCTCCTTCACCATGGCCCGGCGACCGTTCAGCTCAGCGCGGCTCACCAGGCCCTGGATTTGAACCTGCTGCCCCACTGCAAGCTCAGCATAACCTCCGGCCAGAGGCTTGGAAACCGCGGTCTCATCCTCGGACTCCTCCTCCTTCTCCTTGGGGGTCTTGAAGTCGAAGTGCTTCACCTCCCCCGCATACATGGGCCGCAGCTCCCCAAGCACCCCATCCAGCTGCGCCCGCTTCCAGGCGTTGAGGCCGCCGGCCATGCGCACGATGCGGCTCCGGTCGGCACCCAGCTCTACCAGGTACTGCGCAATGTGTCGGCATCTTGACACATGGCCGCGGTTCACGTTGCCCTTGACACAGGCATCGCTGATGCAAACGATGGTTTTGCCGGAGCTTGCCAGTTCAATTAGATGTGGCACCAAAGACTTATCAGCAGAGGCACCCGTCATGATCAACGAGTTGGCAGGCAAATGAAAGGAGGTCTGCAGGCGGCTGGTCTGGTAGTCAGCGTCATCCCTGCTGTCAACAAAGACTGCCTGGTCGTTTTTCATGAGCAGGTAGGCTTCTTGGACTGTGACATAGTGGAAGTCCACACCACTGTCAGGCACTCCGTAGCCCATGCAGTGAACTTCTGAGCTTTGTCAAAAAATGGGAACAGGGAGGTGGGGAGCTCTAAATCTCGATTTGGAACCAAAATTCGACAGTCCCAAATCCTAATTTGCGTTCCGAGACTGGCGTGGAGACTAACGCCCGCCCAGTTGCAAAAGGATTGCTTCACGCCTCTTGCCCCTTAACAACAAAGTGTGTTGACACCAAAGCTTCCGGCACCTCCAAAGGTTGCTTTGCTCTGAGTGGACGTATTTTGTTTCAGCTGGACATTTTCTTCACTCAGTCGACCGACCCATGTGTCTCTGTAAGCATGCGCATCTTGTGCCTCAGAACCCTACTCCTAATTCATTGTTTTTGTGTGTTCTGGCACATATGGAATGCGTCGAGACAAAACAAAGACATGACTTCTGCAATCTATCAAATAACAGAGGGCCCCTGTACCTAAACACAACATGTTCCGCCATGAACCTGCTATTAGCACGGCTCTCTTTCACATGTGTCAGGGCAAATACTCAAATCATATAAGCATCGGGCTTGACTTTCGATCAGTGCGTTGTCAGAAACCACCCATTTTGGATTTGAGTTGTCCAGGCCCACTGCCTAAGGAAGGGTCTGGAAAATCCGGTCCCTGCAACCGAAACGGGATGCCGCCAAGTCCAGGCCAACTCTGCGGCTGCCCTTTCGACCCACTCGCGCGAGCGAACCTCAGGCTGCGGTGGAGCCACGATGGCCCGTGGCCGGAAGAGCTCTGACATGGCCTCGAGAGGCGCCGTCTGCTCGCTCACCAGCCCTCCCCCTCCTCACGACTACAAACAAGCAACCGTTCCATCAAGGCAGTGCTTGTTCAATTCAAGCAATCCCAAAGTGCTCCTGGAAACGAAGAGCCTCAACAAGTTTAAATCTGGCATGCAAAGACTCGTACGAAAGAGCACAGGCAGTCAGGGGAAGAACAGCTGGGAGAGGGAGTGTTGCTGGCGTTGTTCAATTTCCCATCCATGCAATCCCGCGACGGTGCAAATGGGCCCCTTCCGCGCCAACAACTCCCGGGAAATCCTGTATCGGTGAGGGATGCTAGCAATAGTTTGGTTTTGGTCCTGAGGGGCAAAGCTGATGGTTCCTGCAAAGCCATGGCTAGCCCTTCGTGCTCCGCCATCTTTGCGTGACTCCGGACTACTTCGCCAAGTTGGCCAAAGCAACCAACTGGGCACCATTCGTTTGAATCTTTCCGGAGGATGTTTGGGTCTGCCCCTCTGGTCGTCGTCATGAGTCCTTCCACTATATATAGCACCATTTCTATCAACATCAACAGTCTAGCAGTTTGGGCTCCAAGGCCTCTCTTGCTGCTAAAGCAAGAGAAGACTTGCCAAGGCTTTTGCAAGCACAACACGCTCGTACCTGGCACCCCACCCAACCCAGGCAGACTTGACACCGAAGCTACCCACATCACCCGCCTGCCTTCGGCCCGGCGCTGCGAACGGAGGACTGCACCCCCGAGTTGGACGCCTAGGGCCAGTCCGTTGCCATGGAATGAACTCTTCCGGATGCGGAATTGCCTAGTGAGCAAAGTGGCCAGTGCGGGTCCGTTGCATAGACTTAGGAGCTGTCTAGGGAGCCTTAGAAGGTGCTTTACAATGAGCCTTATAGGGAGCCTTATAAGGAGCTTTGCTTGATCAACGTTCCTCTGTCGTCCTGGGATGTATATCTTTACAGCTAAAACAGCTTCACCAAGCTGGCAACCACCCGTAAGGAGCTTTGTAACAGCCTGCGTCAAGATGTTCAAGCTAAGTCCTGAACTCTAATTGACAATCGAAACTCTCATGTTTCTGCCCTTATTATTTCGCAAATTGACATGAGTCGTTGCATAAAAGTCCTCGTTCTTTGGCGAGTGCCAGCAGGAAGTCTTGTGGCGATGGCCATATATGAGATGAACAAGAAAAGGCAGACTTCCGCGCATTGCAGTTTGGCCTTACCCAGCAATGTCCAAGAATCCAACATTATTTGGCGGAAGCCTGGTAGGTTTCAACATTTTGGATTCTTTGGATTCTTGGTTTCCAAGTAATTCTTGTTTTGCCCCAGGAAGTATTTGTTTGCTTAAGTATTGTCTTTTGCAAACAAGAAGGCAGAAGCTCTCCGAAACTACTGCTTTTACTGAAAACCACAAGGAATCCGTGCTTTTTGCTGAAGAACCAAGAACACCTAAGAAATCTGTGTTTATCATCTAAACAACTAAGATGTCCCAGGAAAATCCAAAAACACAAATTCCTTGGGAGCACAGGAATCCAAGATGTTCAAAGCCACCAGAATTCTGCAAATAGATCTTGGCTTTGTTGATGTTTGGGCTGGAAAAAGGATACGAGACGGTGTTGAGTGAAGAGCAAATCTACGTAGCTTCTGCCGGCAGCATGTAACACACTTGTCAAGCATCCCCCCCGCCCAGCCCCAATGCAACCCAATGCAACCCAAGGTCATCATCTTCTGTGGAAGGGGTCGAGTCAAGGGCAGTGTGACTATATATTATGTATATATATATATATAGGTAATATTCTACAATGTCTATACTAATGGCTACATGATACTTACCCCTCAAAAACTCCAAGCCCTGGGGAAGTTCACCTTCCACAAACATATAGCCCATGCTACCCCAAGAAGTTACGAACAGGTCAGGCCATGGCGCCCGTGCCGCTCTGGCCGCCAGCAAGTCGCCTGAGCCCTCGGAGCGGGCAAATCCGGTCAAAAGGCCAGGCGCCATGCCATATCCTTCCAGTGAGTACCGACTCCTTCTCCTTCCGTCGCTTTAGCTCGAAACCTCTGGCATTTGGTGTATATATATCTGGTGTATATATACATATATATATATTAAAGACACTAAGACACCGCTGGCTTGAAGTTCTCCTCTGTAGGAGGGGATCGGCAGCTTGGCATATAGTTCAGTGGGCCCGAAATGGTTCACATTGCGGGTTGCACGGCTGCACACACCCCTTGGTCAACCATGAATGAAACTGCATTGGCAATATTGTACCTATCAAAGCTGCACTCAGGGGCTACCTTTCCACCTCTCAACGTGCCATTCAGCGGGCCCTTTCTGAAAAGGAACATGCTAGGTGTGGCTTCGGGGAAAAGAGCAACTCACTGCCTCACAGTACGCGTGCAATCCAGGACCAGGGAGCATGGCAATTAGATTGCGAAGGGACGCTTTTGAACTGCGACCTTTTGTACGTTGTTTCAACACTTGATGAAACGTCAAGTTCCATGCCAATGTGAGCGGTGCTGAACACCTGGTGCATAAAACTCGCTATAACAAACCACTTTCGCGGAACCATTTCGCGATGCGGAAGCGCCATGCTTCACTTTCGCGGGCCATCTGTGCGAGGATCTCTTTCGAGCTTTCGTGGCGGAATCGCGCGCCCGTTTTCGCTTTGGCGGGGCCTTGTTGGGATTGCTCAATTAAAATCCTCGCCAGGAGGGTGTTTGGCTCTGTCAGGAAGCCCTGCCTCCGCCGCAAAGAGCTCCGTGAGCTTAGCGGGGCTCCTCATTCACGGAGCGCCGTAACATATTTGGCAAGGGGCAAGGTTCATCTGAGCAATCAAGATAGTTCTCAAGGTGGATTGCGCCAACAGGGGTGTATAGCTTTATACAGGGCCCATTATAACCTACACCAAGCCAGGGAGTATTGGCCAACAGAAACTTGAGTGCTGCGCATCCCTTGCAAATGGGATATATTGCACACCCAATTTTGGAAGGAAGTACCCACCAAGAGAACTCGAAACACCGGTGTTTGTTGGTGGCTAGGCCAGAGCTTTATCAGAGTGCTTGGCATTCAAGCAAGGGAACTCCGCGACACAAACACCCGCACCCACACACAGTTATGAGTAGCCACTGTTGCCTACGCCTGCTAAAAATAGCTTCCTGACTCTTGCCGCCCTCCTACCATTCATCCTCGAAACTGCCTCCTTGTTGACTCTGCGCACCATATTAAAGGCATTGAACACACTACGCCACTGGCATGGCAGGCAATGGCATGTCCTGAAACCAGCCCTTGGCAAGAAAGGGTGGAATAGTCCTATCAACCTCAACTAGCAACGAATCACTGATGAGTGAACACATGATGGGTGAACATACACAACTTATATACTACAAAATCATCCAACACCCAACTGTAAGGCTTTCGATCCACTTTCCAACGGAATTTGTCGCCAGCCTTGGCATTCGGACAAAGTAGCGGTTGCCAAACCACGATGCAAAACATGGATGCTTTGGTGATAGCTGCTACCTCCAACTTTGCGGGTGCAAGGCACAGATTCACTGATGCTCGCCCAAGCTGTGTCGGACCGTCGTGAAGGATCTTTGACCATGGTCGGGGAGGTTGGCAGTCCCAATGAGTTCGCCATGCAGCAGCAAGAATTCCTGAAAGCTACATGTGCGTGCACTTCATGCGGCCACAGCTGCTCTGACGTACCGCTGACACCAGAATGGGAGGCCTGGCGGGCGTTTGCCGAACAAAGAAAAACACAAAGGCCTGGTGCAACACCGACTTGGTTAAATAAATTGCTCAAAGCTGATCATGTGGGGCCTCATGGTCCCCCCCATTTTGTCCAATCTCAAAAAATGTTTGCCTAACATCTCAGTAGACTTGATGATGGTCCTTATCAAGCTCCGGTGGCTAAGTATGCTGAGTCTTTGAATCACGGCACATATCTGGGTCATCATGAACATTGGCGAAACTGCTGGGATGCTACTGGTAGGCTGTGGGTGTGCTGGAAGTTTGCTTCTTGACATTGCGAGCCCACCCAACAATTACGAGTATTGCAATACAATAGGCCACCTTGAAAGCAACCCTCACTATTTGCAGCGACACATTCGTGTTGGACGAAGAAATGAAATAAGCCGCGCATGAACGAAGCAACGCCTCATAACATCAATCTCCCGTCACCAGTGACAAACACATGGTCATAGTCAGTCTCTGTTAGACATGCCTCTTTCCGCGACCGTTCCACGACCGCCCAACCTCTGGGGACAAATTGCAGCTTCTTCTAAGCATCAACAAGTGAAGCAGAACCAACCTTGGAATATGGAGAGCTTGATGACCATCATTACTTTACTCCTATAATTGATGATATTTGTGCAAATCAGTTTGAGCCAACTTAGAAGTTTACACTCCTGCCTTTTGCGAGCGCCGGCCTGGTCGGCAACACGCCGGGCTGCGGCCAAAATGTCACTGCCCTCCGTGATTTCGGATTGCGCCTGGCTGAACGATGCTCTTGAGGACTTAGGTTCTCACAATCGCCTGATTTACATGACGACCCTTGATGCTTGGGCTGACTCAGGGGCGCACAAAGAGTGATTATATAATTAAATCCAGAGTCCGTGATGCTGCGGTCCCGGTCCCCTTTCGTTTTGCAATTTGATGGACCATCAAACACAAACAAAGGCGCTTTGATAGATAGCAATAGTCTTCAACAAATGGATGTGTTCAACTCATGCAGAAAGGATACTCTGTGCTAAGTAAGCCCCATGAATTGTCGATGTCGGTTGTGTGTGTGTGTTGCAAGGGCGAACCAAAATGCATAAGTGCTGGTCGCAACATGGACCTCAATGTAGTTGCGCCTTCGTGACTGCAGGCGGACCAAGCTGGATGGTCCTATCCAAATCAGTTCCACTCGGCAAAGTCTTTAGCACTTTTTCATTCATTGTAGATCCTACGATACTTTTGAGATACGAGAGCAACTGATCAGGATGTGTCCGTTTCGTAACCTTAGTCGAGCATGAAGGACAATGCCACTTCCAATGATACTTTTACATGCAACAAAAAGCTGCTACGGATCTCTGTCAGTGAGCAAGTAAGTCCTTTGGCCAACTCAAACGGTCCGAGCCTTCACTGGTGCGAAGAGATCCCGCATGCCACCTGCAAAGGAAGCCAGTCAGGGTTGCACTAGCCATTGCGCTCTCATGCAATCGCATGTATCCACGCCGGTTTATCGCACAAGTTCGATCTAGAGGCTTGCTCCTGCGCATGCAAACAATGGGCCCATTTTCGCTGCCAGTTCCGGCCGTTATCTACCAAACAAGAATCTCGGAGAACTACGCAACGTTGAGTCTGTGATAAGTTGATCCCGTCTGGACATAATGGTGAGGAGGTCGTTTACACAGGTCATATACTCTTCAAAATCTACAGCCTGAGCCTTGCCAACCTCCCTTCACAAGCTTGTCTGGCATCAGCAAGCAAATCCCTTCCGGAGCGAAGCGCTCCCAAAGAAACGATTGAAGTTGGCTATGGCCAACAATAGAATCGTGATTCAACGGCATCAACCGTTGAGTTGTACGAGTCAATGTCTCAATGGCGGCATGCCCATAGCTCCGACTGTGTTGGTATTGGCCAAACTTATCTGCACCACGCACTGCAAACGGAGAGCGAAGCGGTCGCTCACTGCACCCTATTTGAAACATCCTATCGAAGGGTCCGTTGTGAAACCTTAAGTTGTGGATCCTTAAAGTGGTTTTTGCCATTTGCTATGCAACTTAAACTTGATTCAGCCAGGTCTCAAATCTTAAGAAGACAGGCCCACATCTTGGGCGCCTCCTTCTCGCACTTGCGTAAGACTGCCGGGCCTTCGCTGAATCCCAGGGACATGGCACTCTGCACCCCCGAGCGAGAGACCTGGCAGCGGCCCTTCGGTAGAGCCGAGTCTGCTTGCCCCTCACGACGTTGGGCTGGCCAAAGTTGGGATTGGGATTCGCTGAGCATTTGTTCAACGCCTCACATTGGGCTTTGGAGGCTAAGACTGGCTAACATTGATACCTCCCTTCCTAGCCACAGTGGACAACACTCTTTGTGTGAGGGATGGTCATAGTCTTTTCACGGAACACCTTAGCGTGACTGAAAGATAACCTCGGCATCTGTATCGAAGATTGCGTAAGCGTCCCTACTAGCAACGCACAAGCGACTTCATCAACCATGGCCCGTGCGCACACTCCTTTTCTGGCTACGTGCCGAAAACCGGGCGCGGTCTTGCAAACGGGCTGGTCACAGGGATGTGGCCTGGCGATGCGAACGCTCTCCGAAAAGGCGATCCAGAACTCTGAAGCCCAGTGGATTGAACTTGGAAAATCTGAAAGCTCGAGCTGATGGTAAAACCGCGCAATATTTAATGCAAAACCTTAAGGTTTTCCCTGAGACAGCAAATATTAAAAGCTTCCTTGTTACACATACCTACGTATCCTCATGAGGAGGCTCACATCGTTCCAAACCAGAGTCGCAAACAGTACTATGTTTCAAATACTGCGTAAGTTGGATAGACATAAGATGAAGCCCACAAGTATGACATGTATCCAGTGAGAACGGATGCTCAATTTTGCTCAATTTTGCACAAAGCAATGAGAAAGTCTGACGGAAGACCCTGGCACTCATCAACCTTGAACATAAATCGAGGAGTGATGCGATGCCCAAAATACCCATGCGGGCAGTGGCATAGCTCTAGGCAGAAGCTCCACTCCGGTCCGGCCTGGCTTCACCAACGGGCTTGGCCGTGGCACGTCCTTGGAAAAAACGAGCGCTGTGTGGAACGCTTGATTTCCCCGTGCCATAGCGGAAACCCATATTTCTGGCAAACACTTGTACGGCACGTGTGCTGAAGACTGAAGTGTGGAGACCCAGCATCTTGCAACACAAGGTAAATCTTTTGTGTATGCGAACGTGCACCCGCGCAGGGGCAGCAGCACAACAGCACCCACCCACCCACCCACCCACCCACCCACCCACCCACCCACCCACCCACCCACCCACCCACCCACCCACCCACCCACCCACCCACCCACCCACCCACCCACCCGTCCACCCGTCCATCCATCTATCCATCCATCCATCCATCCATCCATCCATCCATCACCCCATCCATCCACCCACCCCACCCACACACCCACACCCACACCCACACCCACACCCACACCCACACCCACACCCACACCCACACCCACATCCACAGCCACAGCCACAGCCACAGCCACAGCCACAGCCACAGCCACAGCCACAGCCACAGCCACAGCCACAGCCACATCCACAGCCACAGCCACAGCCACAGCCACAGCCACAGCCACAGCCACAGCCACAGCCACAGCCAGACCCACATCCACAGCCACAGCCACAGCCACAGCCACAGCACACACACGAACACACAGACAGACAAACAGACAGACAGACGGACAGACAGACAGACAGACAGACAAGCAAGCAAACAAACACACAAACACACAAACACACAAAAACACCAGCACACAAACACACCAACACACCAACAGACACACAAACAGAACAACACACTCCAACACACCAACACACCGACACACCAACACGCCAACACACAAGCACACACAAACACACAAGCACACACAAACACACAAATACACGAACACACAAACACACACAAACACAAACACACACACACACAAACACAAACCCACACACAACACACACACACACACACAACACACAAACACGCGCGCGCGTGCGTGCCACGCGCACGAACTCACGCATGGACGCAGGAACGGAAACACGAACACACACACACACACAAACAGAGCTTCGTTGCACTTGTTCTGTAACAGGCCTGGTTCGTCAGCCCCCTTTGTCAGCTGGCACTGACCCTGGGACATGGCACCACAGCGAACAATGCAAAACTTCGGCTATAAATCTGCAGTCTACATGGCTATGGCGCAAAAAGCGGATGGACCGCATTTCTTTGAGCCACAGCCACATGACATGATTTGCTGGACCTTAACGTTCTCTCGTAGATTGGCTGAGGAAAGGGACAGCAACCGCTGCGCTTGCTGCCCGCGCCTTGCCAAGTCTGGCAAACGCTGCTGGCACACAGGAAGTCGGCGGCTTCCCGGCACCTGTTCCGCTTGACGCACATCTTGCATCACCAATCCAACGTGTCACAACATGCGCAGATTGCCCAATGTTTTCCAACAGGTATCGGTCATCTCACTTCATTCAGCTCGCAACAGAAACAAAATCCGGAGCATTCCAGAGTGAATCCATGATGCGAGAACATACGCGACGCAAAAGTCAACACCCACATTTGCCACTCAGCATGTGGAGCCCTCAACGGCAGCGCAATTGTTGACGGCCAAAAGGTATGAGGCATGCAAAGTTACGCTGAATCTGGTGGATTACTGCTGTCGTGACTCGTACATAAGTTCTTGTTTTGGACCCCTCCGGGTGCAGCCCATGACATGTTTCCGGCGTTGTTGCAAGTAACCAGAACTTTAAGGCACTTCCAGACAAAATACATGGGCAGAGGCTGCTGACGGAAAACAGCAACACTGCAATTTCACGAATTCAATAGCAATCGTTAGCTTGTGTACATGCAGTCACATGCGTTTAACCCTGCGGGCGTACGGAAGTGATCCATGATCCTTCAAGCGGTCGTGCGCGCCGCAGGGGTCGCATTGGATCAGCGACCGACAAGGCGCCTAATGACTTGGATTATATACATGGATTCGGGACACTCGGGACTCCTCGAAATGCGCTTCCTGCTCCCAGCCCACGCATCACCATCTCCGACACCCATCCGGCCTAAGCTTTTGCCGATCGGGCCCTCAGCCTGCTCCTTCCTCAGCAATTTTCCGATGTGAAACTGGCGGCGACCCCAAAGGGTTTCTTGGCACATTGAATGAACACATTTTACATGTAAAGACTGTAAGCCAAACAATGTGTAAGAGGGTATTTCAAGCCTTGAGCAAAACCCTCAGCCAAACAAACTGATCCATAGTTGGGAATGTTCGTGGTAGGCACTCATGTCAGTCGCCCATCACCCAAAACTGACAAGCTATCAAGTTGATGCGTTCGGGTCAGACTCTAAAACATTCTCAAGGAGTCGACGATCACTCTGACAGGCCTTCCACGTTCTTCCGCATTTTTGCTTGCAGGTCACCCTTCAAAGGAATTCGCCACGTTGTCACAGTGCATGTGAAAGGGTCAGGATCCCACATAAGCAAGAGACAATTATGACTTGCTCTTGCAAGGTTGCTCTATCGGGAAGAACCTCGCAAGCCAAGGAAAGTTGGCCAATTTGATGGGCAACACATCCATGAGGACAAGCGCGCTCAACTGCGTCAAAAATGTCAGCCGGGCATCATCGGCTTGACCTGCGCGGTGCGGCAACGCAACACCACTCGCTTCCCCTTGAGCACTACTAACATATTGCAACAAACCATCAGACAGCCTACGATGTATTCAAACGGGTGTCGCACTATGTATGGTTTCACCCACTGCTCTCCTGCTGCCCCCCCCCAATCGAGTTCCTGGATCGCTGTGGCTCTTCGGGCTCGCTCCGCACTTTTTGGATATGTCCATGCCCTGCCACCCCCGCACGCATTTCTCTCACGCGTGCGTATTCTTCTTTTGTCTTCTGTCAAAGAGCCAGCTTTCAGTTAGTGTCCGTGCCACGGCAGTTCCTTCTAAACTTCCTTTGGTGAGCAAGCAAGCAGCAATCCCCAAAACCCATCCGCAGGGCGGGCTCCCAAAACGCATCCCAATCAACCTTCCAGATCCCCAGCCAAGCCTAAGCCGACCATAAACCAACCCTAAGCCATCCCCAAACCATCCCCGGAACCCACCCTACGAGGGTATATTCATATATGCACACTGTGGCTTCAGTGGCCCTAGATGCTATCTGTACAAGTATGTCTGTCCATCCACGCATCTGTGCCTCAATGGTTATCTACCTATCTGGACATCTGTCTATCTGTCTATCTATCAAACCTGCCCACTTGTCTGTCTACTGATTATAGACACGTGTGTTCTGCGCTTGCTCTTTACTCAGCTTCTTTCGATTTCCCTTTTGACCTGTTGATCTGCCCCAATTATATCAACCGATCTGAGCTAGAACTCATTCATGCGTCGCGCCAGAGCTGGATAATCGCTCGGTTTTGGCTCCGGAGCTGAAAAAAAGAGCACTTCGCACATGCTGAAAGGCTGCACTTGTCGAGTTGGAGCTGCCAAAGCTCAACTTGGCTAATACCTCACACACTACTATCGTACTGGGAGGCTGCGATGTTCGCCATCTTAACCATCTTGACTCACGCAACCTATTCTCATCTCACCTATCCGTCTCTCTGGTCATCAGTGAATGCATCTGTGTGTCTAACGGTTAGCGCGATATATCTATCTGTGTATCCCTACAAGCATCGCGCCGCTCTATCGACATGTTCCCATCTGTGTCTGTAGCGTATTTACTGCCTAGCTATTATCTTTTAAATTTGTCTATCTGTCGAGCCATCTACCTGTCTATCCATCTATGTGTATAACATCATTCCATGTAGTCGCCACCCAATTCGCTTCTCCATCTGTCCGCTTATCTAGCTATCTATCAATCCGTTGTTCTTTCTATGCGTGGGTCCATGAATCTATCTACCAAATCTGTCTATATCTGCCCTTCCATAAATCTTGTTTTCAGCTTACACAAATAGGTAGCCATCTATCTGTCTCTCCACCTTGCCCATCAACCACATCTAGACATCCAAGTAATCAATCAGTGCGTCTATCTATCCTCCCTGCCAAGGACAACACTTCCAGGGAATCAGCGCGAACTCCGAAATCTGCCGCCCCCCGCTCGCTTGGGTCGTGCTCCAAAGTGCTGTGCCTGCTACGAGGTTCGATGCGGGGCCCTACGAAGTTCTGCGCCTGCCGCAAAAGATCCAAAGTTCCGCGTTGCCACGAAATGCGCACGCAACCCTTCAAAGTACTGCGCTTGCCATGCATATCAGCGCTCTGGTAAGACTTGCTCCAATCTGCCGCGCTGTCATGACATTGGGCGTGCGGCCCTGCAAAGTGTTGCGCCTGCCACGAAATCTGCACGTGGCTCTCCAAAGTACGGCGCCTGCCACTCAAATCAGCGTTTCCGCCGAGACGCTGCAGTGCTGTGCCTGCCATGAGAACGTGCGACCACCAAAAGTACGGCGCCTGCCAAGAAATTTGCTCAAAGCGCTTTGCCTGTCACTCAAAGTAAGCTTGCCACGAGCCCAAAACGTGCAAAGTACTGAGCCTGTCACGAAATCCAACTTTAACGCGTTTACGACGCGTGTCCAAAAATAGCACGGAACTGCGTGGCTAGAAATCAAACTTTAATTAAAGCTCCAAAACAAGCCGGTTGCACGACAGGGCCAACGAAAATGACACTCTCGCAAGCGCTTCCATGCGCCTGGCCACCCCGGAGACGCAAATCATATTGGCACGGCGACGCACACGCGAGACCTTCCAATACACGGCGCCTGCAGAGCGGAACCACACGCGACGTCGCAAAAGCGACGATTTGTGCACATGCCAATGATACCAACATTTTGCAAGTCACAATACAAATCACACGTTCTGAGCTTTCCCTGAGCTTTCCCCGACGACACGGAAACTTTTTGCGCCGCGGACGCTTGCGGGACGCATCTGGCGAACACATGCTGACCCCCAGCCCCTGCTACGCATTCGTGAAAAGGTGTTCGCGGCAAAGTACACGTCACCAGCCAGACCTGAAATGATGCTTCAAAGGCGAGGTCATTTTCCCCCCCCCCGCTTGTCCCCCCCAAAAAAAGAACAAAAAGTCGACCGCGGGCCTTCTGCTCAGATTTGCAGTGCTGCTCCACTAGCTGGCGTGCTTGCACCCGATGTGAGGGGATGCCCCAAAGCTTGACGACACCTAGGCTTTGCCACCGGTGCTCCCTGATGGCTCTTCCCGTCCTATTCCCGTCCGATGATCTGGCCTCATTATTTTACAATGGCCAAAGTCACCCAAGTGGTGGGGTCAAGGGGAACAACGCCAGTTTCTGACTTTGATAATCCCTAGAAACAATGAAAAACATGACCCGAGATGACTGTAAGTGGAACTGGCTA
Source organism: Effrenium voratum (assembly GCA_963377175.1). Taxonomy (NCBI): domain Eukaryota; class Dinophyceae; order Suessiales; family Symbiodiniaceae; genus Effrenium; species Effrenium voratum. The sequence goes on along the minus strand of CAUJNA010000337.1, from coordinate 24,065 downwards.
TATTGCTGAAATCACTGGACCGGAATGGGATAGAAGAGAGGAAGAAGAAACAAAACGCCTCATGCTTGCAGATACTTGCAGTTGTGAGAAATCTACGGGAACAAGACAATGTATGGCAATACCAATCTGAAATAGAGAATCCTGATCATCCACGCCATCATTTGAGACTGCTCATGCCGTGATGACATGGCGGGATGAAGGTTGACATGAAGCCGGGCTTCTGTCTGCCCATAGACCAAAGGGCGGACTGAACTGAGCTGCCCTATGGGCGAGAAGATCTGTCGAGGCTCGGAAAGAACACCACGAGTCACCGCAGAACACGTTCTAGGTCCTCCAGTAGAGAGGTTAGAATATGGGTACCCGATTTTTTCTGTAGTCTATTTTAGTAGAGGAACCCTCCCCCAAAAAAGGGTAAAAGGGCTCCACCATTCAACATCTAACGCAAGGAACAATGAATTCTACTGAACGATGGAGCCCGTGCCAGTTCACGCTAGTAGGAAGCAGTCCTTCGACCTTCGTGGACATGCTGACAATAGATACAGAGCTCCCCGTATTCTTGATTGGATTTCTGAACCGACAATTTATGATGGCGAGTTGCTCGATACATGCCGGGAACCGTATCCATTGCCATATTTGTGCATTTCACCCATGAAAGACCATGCTGGCTCGAAGGTTCGTGCAAGAGAGAACCCTGCGAAGGATTTTGGCCCATGATTTTATCTGCTGCGTTGTGATGGGCCATTGGATATCATCCGACAAGCCCGGCACATCTTGTCAAGTGCACCCCTTGCCGCCAAGTTGCAATATTCATTTTCCCCAGCATCTTTGGCTGCGACAAGAACTGGCTGGCAGCCAGTCACCTAGCAAACGTCAGCAGGAGTCTGTCTCAGTCTGCAAGCGGAGTCATGCAACTATTGGTAAGTAAGGGCATCAATCCCCATGGGGGTGGGGTTCAAAAGACTTTCTCCCACCCCGAAGGGCCCCCCTCCAAAAAAAAGACGGGTGAGAGCAAGCACCAAGCTCACTTTCGCCCACATGGAGCTGGAATGCCTGGAAGGCTCGAAAGGGGCTTTGATCTCATCACTTGAGGCTGGCATTTAGTTTTGTGCTGGCTACGCTCAACACCGCTCATGGGCATCCACACAAACTGAGTAGCAATAAAACAACCAGGTAGCAACAAAACAACCAGGTTTCCTGAAGCCACCTAGCTGAAGCCAACTAACTGGTCTGGGCTGTGCGAACTTGAGCCGAAGATGCTCACAGGCGTGGAGTCCAAATTGCTATGCTTCATCCAGGAGGGGTCCCACAAGAAACAACAACATGGGTCCAAAAGACCGCACGCGAATCATGTGCAAACGACCGAGGGCTCCTGCACTGCGTGCGCCTGAGCTAGCATGGTAATCTTGTTTAGTAACTGGAGACTTGTTGTTCATAGTTTCTGCTGGAACGATAATCACCCGCGGCGTCTGGACATCTCAGAAGCCCTGGGCATCGAGTCATTGCCGACAAACATGTCACTTATTTGGCCCAGCAAATCTTAGCTTCCTTGAAAACAAAAATATCGACCTCCATCTAACCGCCTTGCTAAACTGTGAAAGCAACATACTTTCATTACAAAGTACGGGTGCAAATTTCCTGAAAACATCGTGCGCCTATGAACAACACACGTGGCGCGGGCGGAGTAACGCCGCAGGCAAAGCGAAGCTGGCCTGCTGCAGCAACCGGAAATTCTCACCGCCGGGGCCTGAGGCGTCGGGCGCAAAGTGCTTTGGGGCCAACGAAGTGCATTTGGGGCAGTGAAGCCTTGGCCTGGTTCCGTTGGACTGCCTTGGGGTTTTTGGGGGTGGTGTCCTTTGGATAGAAACTATGGATATTGTGAATATATATAGACTGTGTTTTCATGATTCTACGTGGAAGCACTGAACTTGATTGGGATCGTCAATATCCTCGCCTAAGAACACTATCCAAAAACATGGGTACACACACATACATATGCAACTTTTCTGTATATCTGTATAGCTGCCTAGATCACGTTAAACCAATCAGCAAGACATCCCAAACAAGAGCAAGTCAACAACTTGCTTGACGGCCATGGCAGTTGGGCCGAAGCCTTCATAAAAGAAGCAAGACACCTTGACGATCAAACTTGATGGTAGTTTGTTGTCAACTGGACAACAGCGCACCTCCCAATCTAGTGCCTAGTGCTGTGAAAGCACAGGGCATTCAACCTTCTGTGCAGAGCAGCCCGCCCTCGTAGCCTCGTATCTGCCTCGGCTCGATTTATCTAGCAAACAGTAAAAATGCGTTCCCGGCGCAAAATTCATGGCTCTACGGTCTTGCAAGCTGGACCCCGGAATCCACAACTCAATGAATAGGAAGTTGCTGCCACAGTTGCTGTAGGCAATTGAGGCAAGCACCGATCAAAGATTTGGCAAGATGCGAAGGCACCTGGCTGAGTGCGTCTTTCAAATGCGGGCGGCTGGCGGTTGAACACTTCAATCGCTGTCAATTTTTAAACAAGGTCGAGACTCACACAGCACACTGCAAAGCAGCTGTAGTAATTCACTGGCTCGACGTACAGGATCTCAGCAAAAAGCCGTCAATATCATATGCTTGTCTTGTCCCTTGGGCTCCACCCGAATTGTGTCAGTATTGTGATAGACGTTTCTCTGCCCAGCTACAGTTTCACTGATCTGGTTTTGACCTACAGCCGTCCTCTGGGCTTCGGCGCACAAAGCGCACCTTGACCAGCTCCTCATCCGCAACAGGTGAGGACCTCAACCGGGTCATGCTGGCCGAACCAAAGCAAATCCATGGCTTTAATTTCCCATGGATGTCAATCTTCCGAAGTCCACAGACCAAATCCACAGGCTCCAACTTTGTTCGCCAGAATGATCAAATTGATCAACCGCTGCTTCGGCTAAAACAAGACACTCAGTCGCCGGTCGGACAGTTGCCCCATTATCCCAGTACGATTGTCTTCCTTGGGTCACTCCAACGTTTTCATAGCACGCGCTCATGGCATGCAAGCCCTCGACCAACCCCCATGTTCACTTCATGTCCTCAAGAGTGTGGGTCTTTAAAGCCTGGGCAGGCGATCACGCTCACCAATCTTTGCCCAAGCTTCGGCTGCTGTAGAAGCTGCTGAAAGCCCTGGCACGATGGCGCGAAGGACACCTTTTTGGGACGAGAAGTGTCGCCATTTCGAACGTGCGTGAGAATGTTATGAACATGACTTAATCTGCTGCACGGACGCGCCTGCTCGAGACACGACTTTTGCAACATACGTCTTTTAGGGCCGGCCCAGGGCACACGTTCAGAACACAGTTCTCCTGCAACGCAACCCTGAGGACGGTCAGGCGCCATCCATGTTGGCGGAGGCGTGCTGATACAAGGCAGTAGCGCTATAATCCACAATAGTGGCCATCATATGGGATCAGAAAGCACGTCCGTCAATGATTGAAGACCAGCCTAGGATCGCAGGACTCCGCATCAAGAAGACCATACCCCTGAGACTTGGTGTCACGAAAACAATAATTCTGGTGTCAACATGAACCTGCCATGTTCCTGAGAGGACGGCAACACGTGTTGTGGATCCTCGACCCTATAGCATTCAAGCCCATGATGCACTAACCTCATCAGACCCCCAAGTGCGTGGATTCTCTCATTCGAAGTCAGCCTCCCAGTCCATGGCTGGTGTCAAGGAGTGCAAGCAATCCAAGAAACATGTTCAGATTGTCAAAGAGAGCCAACAACACATGTGAAACATCCAAACAGGCCCCGCCGTTTAAGGAAACCCAACACGGCACGGTGAACGCTTGAGCCAGCGTCGAGCCTCATGGCTGAAAGCACAGCTAGCGCCCTTGGAGCAATTGCCTGGAGTGTCAGGCTGGGTGATAAGCTGATATGTAACACATGGACAAAGCATGGGTTGTCCTTGTACGTTTTGGAGCATGGAAACCAAAAAAAATGATCAGGTCTGCGCAGCATTGAGTCAGTGTTTTTTGATGTAAAATCCGGCGACGCTCGTCGAGCATGTATAACTGGATGGCAGGGAGTCTCCCG
>CAUJNA010000337.1:2500-17500 GCA_963377175.1 Effrenium voratum | reverse complement strand
AGCAAAGACTTATTAAGCATCCAAATGAAACATAATTGTAAAAGTTAAGAACACATAGTCAGCATCCAACAAAACTTATTGGGCACCATTTGGCCGCAAACAACAGTACAAAGACTGGGCACGGCGCCATCCGGCATCAAAAGCAACTTGTCGAGCATGAAGCAACTTGTCGCGCAAGGCTGAGGTTGCTTTGCTTAGAGTTTGCTGGGGGTGGCTTTACTGCGGGTTGGGGTAGGGTTGTTTAGCTTGGGGTGGGCGGGTTTAGGATAGGTTTTTGCGGGTCCCACCCCAAAGCCACCTTAAATCGACCCCAAACCCATCCCATCCCACCCAAAACCCGCAATGAACCTCAAGTCCACAACCCTAAACCAACCCGCAGTAAACCCAGCCCCAACAAACTCTAAACAAAGCAACCCAGCCATGCCCGACAAGCTTTTTGAAGTCTGATATGAATCAAGGATTGTCCCTGTGTGATGCAGCAAAATGGTGACTAACAAGTAATGGGTTGATGCCTAATATTTGTTGTTGTGGATGTGCAGAAATAAGGTTTTTGGCGCAGCCTTCCCCCCATCATGCCCATGCTGACATCAAATGAGACCTCTGGCATCAAGAAACATGTGTACGCTCTGTATAGCTGACTTCAATTCAAGCGAAACCAGCAGGTAGGGAGTGTGGGAAGCACGAGCCAGCCACGAGGCATGCTTTTGCACTATCCATACGGGATAGGTATCAAGCAAAGTGATTAAGCATCAACAAGCAAACTTAGTAAGCATCAAAACAAAACTTCATAGGATCAAGAACAAAAATATTGCCATTCCCAAGAGAAAATTGCGAAGAAGGAAGGAAGAAAGGAAGGCAGGCCAGCAGGCAGGCAAGCAGGTAGGCAGGCGGGCCAGGCAGGCAGGAAGGAGTGTTTGATGCGGTTGTTTGTGCTTGCTGGACTGGAAGCTACCCCCCAACTCCCCCGCCGGTTTTTAGCAACGCACTAGTTCTTACCTGGCTGATCCCGTCGTTTGCGCTAGTTCCACTCTTGGGGGCTAGCAACTTGACAGGGAGACGAAATATCACAATGACAGGCAGTGGCAGCCCCATGCGATAACCATTGTCAAGGAGCGAAGACAACAACCAAAAATATGTCAGCTAAATGTATGTGGCGCACAAGTTGTCAAGCTTAGGCACCTTTGGACTCGACGCAGACCCATACTAATCACATTGAATCTTGTCTTTGGGACAGGGATCCCTGACGTCTTTAATGAAGAAGACATTATTGAGAAAGAATGAGTAAGATGTGCACCGGAGTAAATGGTGAACCTATAGTAGCGCAAATTCCTTCTGCTTTAGAAGCTCTACCTGCTGAACCAAAGATATATAAGTGGCAACTGGTGGCCCTAGGTGATGACTCAAGCTGCAACAAGTCTTGCCAACAAAAATGCCCTCCACCCTCCGGACCCTCTAAATATGCTAGCTTCCCTGTATGTTGTGCAGAATATGACTCACACTCAAGACCAGTTTGGCACTAAAGGGGTCCACCCAAGAACCACGTGACACAGCAAGACGACAGTCGCCAATTTTTAGCTGTTTTGTCCCGTAGTAAGCCTAAGTACCCCTCATCTCCCTGCGTTTCGATTGCGGCTAATACTATGTGTGTTGTCGGTGGGTGGGCGCGCGTGAGCGTCCAAGTGTGCGGGCGTGCGGGCAAGCGCGTGTGCGCGTGAACGTGCGGGCATGCAGGCGGGCGGGCGGGCGGGCGGGCGAGCGCGTGCGCGTGTGCATGTGCATGCGTGTGATCGCGTGTGCTCCTGTGCGTGCGTGCGCGCCTTGTGTGTGTGTGTGTGTCCGCGTATGTGCGTGTGTGTTTTGTGTGTGTGTGTTGTGTGCTTTGTGTGTGGTTGTGTGTGTGTGGTGTCTGTGTCTGTGTCTGTGTCTGTGTCTGTGTCTGTGTCTCTGTCCCTGTCTCTGTCTCTGTCTCTGTCTGTCTGTCTGTGTGTCTGCGTGTGTCTGTGTCTCTGTGCGGTGGGTGGGCGGGTGGGTGGGTGTGTGATTGTGTCGCGTCTGTGTCTCTGTGCAATAAATATAAGTATATACATATATATATATATACATATCATATGTATATATATATATATATGTATATCTATATACATATTCACATATTCACGTCGTGTTTGTACATTCGTTTGTGCCGGCGCTCTTGTTGAGTGTATTGTATTGGTTGTTTGTTGGGTGTTGCTGCTTGTGTGCTGACTGTTGCCTTTTACGTGTTGCGTCTTGGTGGGGACGAATAGTTGGTGGGAATCTGTGTTTAACAGGGAACTCCAGCTGAGCTGACCAGCCCTGAACAGTCCGGGTGCACAAAGCTGCACGCTCGGCCCATCTGGCAGCGGCCCTGCTCCCAGTACCTGTGGGAACATACCCCAAAACAGAAGGGAAGGTTTGGGTTAAGATTATCCCAATAAGCCTATTCTAACATACAGGGGCAAGCAGGCAGGAAGGCAGGCAGGCGAGCAGACAGCTCACCCGGTCGCCAACTGATTCAACTTTAACATCCTGCCAATAATGTGTCCACTTTCTGATGCATATTCAGCCTACGCTAAAACACGAGAATGCGTCTATGACAAACGCCTGCATCCCGGAGCACGGTCTGGATGTTTGAATCGCTATCCAAGGCACAGTCAAGCAACAGCCTTCAGATGCACAACATCAATCCACAAATGAGGCGGTTTGATCTGGATGTAGCCAATAGCAGTTTGGGATCACCCCTCTAAAGGCAACCCAAATGGCCATGATGCTACCTACCCTCAAATTAAAGCTTTCTGCTGTTGCGTCCAAGGCACTCTCGTCCTTTGGATTATGAAATTGTCATGCTGAGGATATTTTGAGCCCAAGGGCCAACACACTTGAGACATGCTCTTCAAGCGATGTGGTTAATTATTCAGGAACGCACCAGCTGGCTAAATACTAGGCAAGCGAGCAGGGTTTTTGTTTGGGTGTGTTGGCCTAATACACTGGCAGCCATGCCTACGCGCAGCTTCCGTGGGTGTGCAAAACCATGAAAGGGTGTGCGAGCCTACGCAGCAACAAATGCCTACGCGGAGTGCCTACGCAGACTCGCCTACGCGGGATTTGCTTGAACCGCCTATGCGGACTACCTACGCGAATCGCTTTCCCCACCAGAATTGGCTACGCGGTGCCTCCGCAACATAAAAGGAGTTCCCCCCGAATACTAGGCGAACACTTAGCAAAAAATAACTCTATAACTCTGCTCAAGTGGCCTATAGCAAAAGTCGACACGAATACATGGCGATATTGGCAACAAACAATCCCAACATACTTGTCGTCTTGACCTCCAAGCATCATTCACCAGAAAATGCGACCCCTTTCAAAAACATGTGTGGCCTCAAATGGCATCACCAGCGCCGATTTAGCACGACTAAAGTGAAATAGCAATCCATGAATCCAAGGGTTGAAGACTTACGCTCACTTGGGTATGGGTCAAAACTAAACTGCCAGAGGTCGATGTGTCTATTTCCCGGGGCTCCATTTTGGGTACCTATTTTGACCCACAGCCACTTCTAGCCATTGACTCGGCGACGCTGCGCACCAGCAGGTAGCCCTCCTCTTTGCCGGAGCCTCCTGCTGCGGGAGCTTGTCTGCAAATACAGAATGACATGGTATCAAAGAGCACAGGTACGAGCCAGCATTGCAGAACAACGTGTATCTATATATATACATACATCATTGAATGCTTCGAAACGTTCACTGACATGGTTGGAGTCATATAGTACATGTACATGGCAGTCCCCCCACACAAGTGCTTGGAGGAGCTTGACAGAACTTCCTGTTGGGCCACATCTCCAGAACAGCTTCTCAGCAAGTCCTGGTAAAGCACCAATTCTTCGAACGACTTTGCCCAGACTCGTCCCTGGGCCTTTTGGACCTTTTAAAGGGTCTGTTTTGTCAGGAAGGGACTGGTTGAACGCGTTCACAGCTTCCGGAGCCAATATTTTCGCCTCGATGCAGCAAGCCGCCGAGCGAGACACGGCTGTCTGAAACAGCCAGCGACAATGACGAACGCCGCCAGTGACGAACGCCGGCTCCAGCACTGCTTTCTACGATTCAAAGGAACGTTCAAGGAACTGACGGGGACTTATTCCTGGCTACAGTCCCAATCAGCCTAATCGCCTGCATGTTTCGTAGAAGTTGAATCTAAAGGCAAAGGTCAAGTCAGCATAAAACAAGTATGGGCATTGGCCGCCAGAGAAGGGCGCTGCCGCATGAGTCTGTCCAATTGCGAAAATGTGGATGCTGTCACACAGAACCCAACATGAATGACCGAGTTCGCTGCTTCAGTAAAAAATGCGGGAATGAAAAACGCATTCCCGTTGTTTTAGGGACTGTGATCTGCAGGCACATTACGGCGCGAAGGAAAACAAGCAACTACACACACCATGACGCTTATGCCCTGGTCAGACTCCTCATGTTGGATGCTCAGCTGGATACCATGTCCAAATGGCGATAGGGTGCCTTGCGGGCTCACATCGGGTAGTCGCCCTCTCACAGTAAAGTTGCCCTACTGAGTCATCCAGTATTGCTACGCCCCTGACTTGGAGTCGACTCTCTCTGGAGTTAGGCACGCTGTCACGCACCAGGCCTCGATCTAATGCTCCGAAGGCACGGCAGGGTCAATGCCCAAATACCGTTTGTCGGCCGGCTTGCTGGCACTGGGGTTTACCTGCACCCTGCGGTATGGCAAAGGTTTACCAACATATCGCTTTCGATTGTACACGAAGTACACTAAAGTTCACACTAGTAATGCATTAACTTACAGATGTAATACTGTCTTGAAGCAGCCCTTGCTGTTGGTGTCGTGGTCATGTCGCAAAGATTACCTGCATTAGTGTTGCTGTTGCGATGCGATGAGCAAGCACTTGAAACATGGCGCGTAGATCAGAAGCCAAATTGACATAGTGCCCGCTTGCCATGACTCTTGCGTTACAACGTTGAACTTCAGGTGATTACTTCATTTGGACGGCATCTAGACCACAGCAGCAACCTGCACATTTTGACGTCAAACGTGCTGCATCAACGTGCTGATGGAAACCATGCCATAACACGGTTTTGCTGTACGCACAAGCGCAAGTTCAAGCCTCTCGTACCCGCGTGCTTCCAAGGGTTCTCGGAGGCCCAAACTGCCACCGCCCATTGGGCAATGATCGCTTCCTGGACCCAGAACCTCTTCTATGTAAAGCTGCATGCCGCATACCACTCACGTTCTGGCAAAAAGTTGATGTGTCTCTGTGATACACATTGGCGGGCCAATTTGCAACTACGGTCGCCAAACATAATGTCACGCACGTGGACTTGCTGGTCATACAAGAAGGAACTCGCAGTGAAATGGCCATTGAAGACGCAAACACACCCACACACACACACACGCCAACTTTTTCAAGGTCTGACATGATTTCTGCAAAGCGACATGGGTCCAGGCTTGCGATCCGAGGTTCTGGACTGCTCTGCAGGGATCCTCTGGAGTAAACTTGCATGGGGGGCTCATGGCTCATACCATGCGACCCTTTGCTCCCCAGATTAACATATGTGGGTCAAAAATATGGTAACTCCAAAATGGGTTGCCCTGGTAAATGGAACCAAGGACTAAAAACCTGCGGTCCCCTGGTGGTTTATTTTTTTGACCCATACCCATATTTAACCCACACAACCATGTCTTGAAGAGGACCCTTCCTTCGGGGAGCCCTCCTTTTTGGGCTCCAGTCTCCAGTTTCAGCCCAGCATGGAACGGTTCTTGGAAATTATCCGGTTGCGAAATTCTCATCGACGTGAACCCGGGTATGGGGGGACTGGCCTTGCACCTGCATGATCAAGGTCTAAAGAGATTCAGAAGTAGGAGGCAAGGCTGAAGACAAACCAGAAGTATAAATACTACTACCACTACCAATAACAAGAGTAATATTAGTTCTGACAATTTTACATTGTGTAAACAGACTCTACAAATGCATGCGCATCCACAGCAAGAAGCTTCCCTCTGGGCGAATGAGGGATGTTGCCAAAATCGAGAATTGATGAAAGGAGCTAGTGATTTAGCTAGTGGGAAATCACCGCAAAAGGCAAGTTTACATGTGTTTTCGACCTGGACTGGTTGCAATGTGGCAATGCAATTGAATTGTATCTCAAGTTGTCCGCTGATGGATACTAGCTGTTCAGAAGCCGCGCTAGCCAAAAATGCGACACATCATCGGCAATGGATTGGATGTAAGTACCCAGCGCTCCGCCGCGAGTCGAGGTGCGTCAAAGTTGACTTTAGGAAGGCTCTCGGCCGCTCGATCCATGATCCAATGGAAGGCACAACGGTGTGCGTGCAGTCACGTCCGATCACCCACCGGGATTCAGTCTTCAGGGATCCGCGAAAACACAGGGTGAGCGGGGGCCGTTGAGCCCCAGCTCTAGAGGATCACTACAGAGAGGCATGGCCGCTGTGAAAGGCCCTTGCTTGGGACTCTCGAGCCGACCTGGGGGGGAATCAGCCATTGTCATGACTGGAGAAAAACAGACCATCCTCATAAAGCATTTAAATTGATTTTGACCTTCACGGCATGATATTGTATTGCCCAATCGTCGACTGAAACAAGCCCATCCATGTCCATCACAAGCAAAGGACAGAACCAGGACCTTATTACTCAAAGTTGTACCGTTTCACAACAAGCGATCCGCATGGCCACATTTAATCACAGAGAAACATCGATTTGACAACTGCTCATTGTCTGACCTGGCTGCGTCTGAACTTGAAAATACAAACTGGGCAGTTGGACCTGCCACCTTAGGTGGACGGACCCGACTTCCAGCGGTCGTGATGCCCTACAAGGGCGCCGGTCTGTTTTGCAGGGGCAATCCTCGGCTTTGAAAAAGAGCTATCCTTGCCTGCAAGCGGCATGCAACCGGTGCCGGACAAAACGATGAGAGCTCCCCGCAAGGCTAGCTATATCTTTCGCGCTGAGCACTCCTCAGAAGTGTAATGACTGGTGCAAGTTCAACACAAGCTCACCGATTCTGCATGTTGGGTCAACGGCTACCCATTGCCCAGGCGGCCGCGACAAGGGTAAAAGGTAAACACTCACACCCTATGCTCTCCGGTCAAGTGCTGGCTTTTGACCCCAATTGTTTTACTAGGGGTGTTGGGTGGGAGGGGTGTTAACTTCCGAGTGAAACGCATACTAAGCTGCCTCCAGTACCACCACCGCTAAGCTTATATGAGGGTTCCGCAAGGAATGCAACCACATAGCGTGCTGGAGCTTGGGCAAGCATGATGCCAGTTCTTGCCCATGCTTGCAATCATGGCACAGGATAACTGATGTCGGGGTCAGTCAAAGTAGATGAATGTACATTCAGGCAAACAATGGATGTGTTCCACAAAAACACCATCGATGTGTTCCACAAAAACACCAGAGATGGCTCACTGCTGAGACATATTCGTCGACAAATTCGCAGTAGAATGGTAGAGTTGCTGCATGATTCCCCCTCAATAACCTGTCACAATTGTTTTGTTGCAATTCGCGGCTGAACGAGTCGACCCTGTCACAAGGCTGTTTCAAGGGTCACCACTTGCAAAAGCAAACCTCCTACAGCATTTCATTCGCCGAACTAGAGTACGCATGCTCGAGGAATTGCCTCTGCACGTTGGGATCAGCACATACCTTCTTGAGCCCCCCAAGGTTGAAATAGTCTAAGCGGCAAGGATTGATGGTATTGACCATTCTGGCAGGCTCACAACCGGCACCGGCTGCAAATTCGGAAAGCTCAGGAAGGCGATTGAAAAACAACCTTCAGCGCGGGTATTCAGAAGGGACAAGGCATGAAAACCCTTTGGGGCCCACTAAAACTGGCTGATTGACAAGCTATAAGGTCGAAAGGTCTGCAAACCGTTCATCTGATTTCTTCTTGCCCGGCCGGAGTTGCGATTCGCCCTGCGAGCCGAACTGGCCGAACGGCGAGCCATTTGTGACTCACTCGGCGCTTTCATGCCGGCCTCAAAGAAGGGAAGCACATCGTCGGACTGGACTTGAAGTTCCCGGCCGGCGAGTAAAGTGAATGAGGGGTCCTTCTTTTAGATGAGGTGCTTTGCCCATGGCACAAAAGATATGTGTGTGCCTTGTATGAGAACACCCTTTTCGAGCTTGGTTTAAAGAACAACGAAAAGCGTTCCCGTGGAGACGAAACCAAACATGATAAGCATTTGAAAGCAAGTTGTTCGACCTCCTGACCTGGCTTGGAAAGCCATTACGCGTGATCCAGCCTTGCCGCACTATATGCTGCGTTCCGCATCCCAAATGGCTAATATAGATGCACATACCCGTAACGTACACACACACACAACAAGGCATGATCCTGCGGAGGGAAAACATTTGTGGCACGAAAGTCTAAGTCGGGTCATTCTTTCTGCTCTAACCCGGCATTGATCTTTAGCTTGGGATGCTGTAGCTGCGTAGCCAGTTGCCAACTTGCAGGACACCGTGTACGCGCACCTGTTGCAGCATGTTTGCAAGGGCATGATGGCTTTCGTCAGAATCCTAAACACGGACTTGTGAACCCTCCGAGAGATCAAGCTCGAACAAAGAAACCAGAGGCACGCTTTCGCACATTCGGGAGGGAGCGGCACCATGCACGGATCTGGTCGTATCTTTTCCGACTTCAGGCTGATCAACCATATGCGAATCAGTCGGGCGGGGGAGAGGGGGGGTGAAGGGGGTGCAGGGCGCCACATGGAGTGGATCTTGTGGACACCAAGCCCACAAAATGTGCGTTCATCTGTTGGATTCCGCGATGGGGAGAGCTGGGGGAGTCTGGCAATGATTCAAACACGAGACTCAATCAGCTTGGCAGGTTTACTCTTTGAACAATGCCGTTTGGCCTTCCATCATTTCAATTCCATGTTCCCTTCGTAGATACATTGCGTGCTCCCTGAACCTGGCAGACTCCCTCAGAATGGGGCAACAACTCTGTGTGTTTTTAAGGTACAAAGTGGGACAACAACCCTAAGCCGCCAACTGTCAGATGCCGAAACGCGATCCGCAATCTTCTGACAAAAGAAAGGCGCATCAGGTCGACCCCTGCTTGATAAACCAAGTAACCCAACAGAGGGGCTTCCAGGGAAGGACAAACTCCCCAGTAACCAGAGATCCCTCCAAGCCTCCAAGAAGAGGACATTCAAATTTTGTCAATTCAAATGCTTGTCTCTGGCTGCACATAGTCTGCTTCCTTCAGCGAAGCTGCCGCTCCGGCCCACCCCCCCCACGGCACGCCTCCAGACATGTCCGCCATCTCAGCTGACGCCCCAGAATCTTGCGAAGATACTGAAGGTCGCGGCTGCAAAGTAGTAGCCTCAAGCAGGGATCCTTACATGAAAAACACCTGAACATTGCCTTGTAAATGGTGGTTTCCCTTTATTTTGGTGGAAATAGCAACATGTTTCAAATGGTTGCAAAATGTATCTTTTAAGGAGCCCTGTCAAGGCGGATGCCCAATTTACAACAGTTGCAATCCTGACCCCCTTCCGAGTCGATGACAGAATGGTCTAAAGCCCTTGAAGAATTGGAACTGCAGCTGATATCAAATGGGGATGGATTTATATAACAGCAACAGCGAGATAACGCCACGAGCCCAGGAGTCATTACTGCCACTTGAAGAATAAGCTATATACGAATCCGAGAGCAAATTGGCGCGGTCGTTCGCAAAGGCATGCCATTGTTTGCGCAGCTCGTCATCCTTAGAACATATGCTTGAATCTTCATGTTCACGTTTGATTGGTAAACAAATTGGCACTTAGTGTCTCTGGCTACTATCCTGCGTATGACGGTACACATCAGTGAGGAAGCGTGAGCATCAACACCCTGTCGGGATGTGAGACACCTTGTTCTGGCTCAACATCCATAAATCTTGGGGCGTGCATAGACTAAATGTAGGTGTGGGGTGCTTGCTTGCGTGCGGGTGTCTGTATGTTTGCGCATGAGTGTCTGTGAATGTGCTTGTGTGGGGTTGTCTGTATGTTCGCGCATGAGTCTCCGTGAATGTGCTTGTGAACGTGAGTGCCCGCACATGCACAGCCAACGTTCACCTGCACGGCCGCGTGCTGATGCCCTGGCGCCTGCCGAGTATCTTACATTGACAAAGCCATGTGATTGATGTTTGCTTGCGTTCAAGCTCAATGGGTGGAGCACAAACAGCAGGCCTTGATAGGACTTACGCTCCTGCGATATGTGAATGTGCGACTCCTTTGTGACAGCTGGTAATCATACACCGTGTTGTGACAGCTACATATTTCATCCATACAAAAGCATCTCTGGCCCGGACTTCCCTCAACTGTATGCTGGCTTCAAAATGTGTCATCTGTCACATTGGGAAACAGAGTCGCGCTACCGAAACCCAACATGTCAAACACGTACACTTCGCAGGGGCGACACATGCGATGTTCATGATTGTTGCTTGCCAAACTATGGCAACTGTTAAACAGCAGCAATGTGTTGAGCACAGCACATGCAGCATCGGCTGTTCAATCAAGTGTGTGGTTTTCTGGTGCCACAGGTGACACGGCACCTGGACCTCGCTTGCTTGCTTGCTTGCTTGCTTGCTTGCTGGCTGGCCTCACTGAGAGTTAGACCTCTACAAACTATCTATCAACTTGACCAATACGCGAAGCACCTGGCGCACTCTTTCTTCTTTTGGATGGAACATCAATAAGAAGTTCAGGCAACGGGGACAAGAAAGCGCAACAGGTCAACGTGCCAAGATCAGGCACCAAACAAGTGAACAACAAACCAAACGTTGCTCGAACGAGGAACAAGTTGCAGTAGTTAGAGAGAGAGAGAGAGAGCAGTTCTCGCAGGGCAGGCACTCTCTACCTGTCCAACAGATAGAATTATTTTGCTTCGTGACGACATCCTGTTGGTGGTCGCTGATGCACTCTCAGCCGTGTCCATTGTATCACACAGTCCCTCCCCCCCCCCAACCAAGCCCCCCTCCCAAATTGAGAAATCCAGGACCACTCGAGGCAAATGTTGTGGAAACGCAGATTCTTGATAGAGCCAACTAATGCTTGCCAAGGATTGCAAAGGATTGCCAAAGCTTGCCAGGGCTTGGTAGGAATTACTAAGCCATAGCAATGCTCAAAACCCTTCATGTTGAGTGAGTCTTGGTAAGGCTCAGTAAGGCTCAGTAGCGCTCGGTAAGGCATGTGACAAGAGCAAACTGCTCTAACGCAGCTAGGTGTCCAGCAAAAAACTAACGCGTGAAAAGAATATGCTCCTCGAATCTTACTGTTTATTTTGAATTTGGGGGGGTGGTGGGCTTGGGTAGGAGGGTTGGGATCCTTTGGTTGTATAAAAAGCGCACATGTCACGTTCTGTGACTTGTGGCACCTTGGTGCAGCCGAAGGACTCATTTTTTGTACAGTTCCGGCAGTAAGACGAACGCCTTTCATGTAGAAGCCGGCTTCGCTCTGGATGATGTACTGGACTACCTCGCTGAGAAAGACAATGGCTGCGGCATGCAACATGTTTTGTCCCGCTTCTCTTGTCGGCCTTTCCCGCCGAGGGCGGGAAAGAGGTCATGCAGCAGAAGTACTGGCATTGACACTGCAGGCCCTTGTGAAGGGAGAATGTGGGCGAAGACATGGTGCACATTTCTGTGTTTCGGTTGGCTTCCATGCAGCACAAATCGCCCATCCTTGGACGTTAGCGTTGTAAGGAGCCCATGCGTAGCAGGGTAGGTTTGTGTTTCCCAGATTGCTTACGGTTGATTGTGGCTGGGTTCAGGGCTTACGAGATCCCCGTTTTGAACAACCCAGCCAAAATCATCTTGGAAGCACAGGGCTTACCTTTCAGAGCTTGGCGGTCAAGGGTTGACTCTTCGGGTTTGATTCAGACAATTTGCTCTCAAGGCACAAACCATCATGGGGGCTGGGGGGGAGGGAGGGGAGGGGGAGGAAGCCCAGAAAACCCTTATTTAGCCCCTCCCCTCCCCTCCCTCCCCCCCAGCCCCCATAAATAAAACCATTTCTTTTCCATTCTTCAATCATCTCATGGAATGAACTTGTGTTTACGCTCCTGCCAACCTCCCCAGTGTGCAAATGAACAGCCCCGCACCGCACACGACGCTTGGCATAAAACTGCAACAGCCAAGAAAAGCTGGTCTGATATTCTCTGAGAAACTAATGCTTCCCGCCACCAAGGAACCCATTTCTTGGAAAGGGCCGACTGATCTTCAAAAAGGCTTGTATCATCATAAGTATATATATATATGATCAACACACCATGCCAGGAAGGCTGCTGTGCAACATAATATGGGAACATGATAAAGGGAATCTCGCGCTCTGCTCTACAAAGCGTGCCAAAGGAAGTCCGGCATCTCTTTGTTGAAAGATCAGAGCCGCAGTGATGCCTCCTCATGCAATTGGCAAACCTACTTGTCCACAGCTGTTGCGAGCCCCCAACAGTAGGCCCTCCAACCAATTCGCCACATACGCCACAGTAGGCTGCCTTGTGGGGCACGTTCAAAATTTAGTTGCCTTGATCCTGGTTGAGACCTTGCAGTGATTCGTGTTCAGGAGGTTGCATCCATCGCAAGAAAAGGAGATTGCTGAAGCCAAACGAACTCTCGGCCACTTAGTCGAAACCAACTTGCCAAGGCTAAGTTGTGCCTGCCAAATCCTGCGAAGGCCTCACTTGATTGATACTGTAGACGGTCATCCAAAAGAGCGTCAAGCCATGTCGAACTCATTCCTGGCAGTCTGCAGTCATTAGGGATAGGCAGAACTATTGATACTCATGGTAAACCAAGCTACCAAGAAGGCTAGAGCTCTTCATTTCGACATCATTTTGTGTGGCTCCCTTCAAATCGCATGGTCCCCAGCCAGCTGCTTGTGCTGAACACCTGCTGTGACCACTTCATTCTCCTCGTGAACTCCAAGCTTTAACTCAGTTGCTTTCTGATCCCCTGCTAACAGTCTAACTTTTAGTTGTTTAATGGAAAACCCACGAGTTGGCAACAAGTTGAAGTCCTGACATCCCTTGGCAAAATGCACCAAAGTTGAACCTCACTTTGGGGGGGCAGTCTGTGAGTGGCACGGCACGGGAGCGAGCGTGTTTTTTGCAAGGCGGGGGTGCGTATTGGCGATTCTCGTCCATGCTATCCTTCTTCGACTCAAACTTCCAGGAGTTCACCTGCGAGTCATCCACAAAACGATCAATAAGGTTCTGCTGGTCTCATATCCAGAGGGAAATCTAAGGCAGCCAGGCTACAATGTGCCCGACTTTTGATTGGCGCAGAAACCTACTCTTGCGTCTTAAATTTTAGATCAAAGTATGGAGCCGTTCCTCGAAGGGCGTCCAGGTTCGTCACATGGCCATGGGTCAAAAGCCCGTACCCCCAGTGAACATCCCAATCCCCACTAAAATAGACTAACATGGGTGGTGCACCTACCCCAAAATGGTACCAGTGGTTTTGACCCACAGCCACATTCCCTTCAGGTGGATCCAAGTTCCGGATCAATCGCGGGCTTAAGCCAAGCACTCAGCGCCCTCTCCAGTTTTGCTTCAGAACTGAGAAAGGCTCGGGCTTGTTCGCTGCCAACCCTGTGGTGCGCGAAAGGGCATACATCTGGCACGCCGTGCTTGTTTCAACCATGTGAGTCCTCTTCTATTGGCTTTGCCCTATGCTCAACCTAGGAATTGTGCAAAAATTCTGAAGACAACTGCCGCCAGTCGTGTGGAAATTCAAAATCACGGAGAAAGTGGAAATACACATGACACAGCTCTACAGAAACAGCTTCAGCCGTCAACTGCAAAATAAGCCTCTCACAAGAACAAACGCCAAACGAAAACGTATGAGCACTCCTTGACTAGACGTGTCTGCAAACTGCAGTCTGGTTCCAAGAGAGCGGGAGCAATCTTCCCTGTGACTTTTTCCAAAGCCAAAAGGTTTGTGTCCAAATGACAAGTCCCGAGCCCTGTTGAGATTCAACCCAATGTGGGGGAAGGGTTTTCAGTCAAAGGCACCAGCGGCGCCACACGGCTGGCTTTCTCAGTGACCGCCGCTGCGCGCATCATGGTGTAGGCAAAAAGCCTGGGGCGAGCTCTTTCGACATGTTTTTTGTTTCTCGGAATGCGAAGGGACCTTTTTGAAACAAATTCGATCATGCAGCTCGGCAACTTCGTGAAGAGAGTGCCCCCCCTGAGCTGCTCCCTTCACATTTTTGTGACGCGTATATGAGTACCAAGGGCATCTTTTAACATTGAACACGACTCAAGAAAAACACCCTAGATGGGGAATGGTCGGCAAGATGCGCACTTTGCCTGTTGCCAAGACGATAGGGTGGGCATGATGGCACCTTGCCGCGTTCCCCAACACAATGATTGCCCGTTGGTTCAAAACACGGCGAACAGTTTCCAGTGCTTTGAGGGTATAGCCTTTAGGCAAAAACGGCACATGGCATTGACGCAATTAAACATGGCAAAGACACAGGATCGGTGGATAAAGCCAGCTCATCCATAGCGCGGTCTGCAGCAAATTCCTGAGCGACCGATGGTGTGTAAACTGGCTTGTTCTGGGAGCATGGAAACGTCCCCACAACGACCACCATAAGGTTCAGAGTATTGGTCACATTCGACCTTAGGATGGTTTTAGGTCGTTGTTTTCTATTAAACTCGCCTGAATGCAACTACAAGCAAACTGTGTACAGCAAAGGTCAGTGTACTGAGCTGCCCAGCCCCAGCTAAATGAGAAACCACCTTTTGATTCACATGAGCAAACGAAACAAGCAAACAAACAAACAAACAAACAAACCGAACAAACCAAACAAACCAAACAAACCAAACAAAAAGACACAAAGAAACAAGGAAACAAGGAAACAAAGAAGCAATCAAGCAAACAAACAAACAAACAAGCACACAAAACACAAAACACAAAACAAGCAAGCGACCAAACCACAACACAAAC
>CAUJNA010000336.1:1327374-1387203 GCA_963377175.1 Effrenium voratum | reverse complement strand
TGACCTGCTGAAGGGCCGCGAGTACAACCAGAACAAGGCCGTGGAGGGCTTCGACGAGGTGAACAACTCTCTGACGCCCCGCGCGGTGCACCAGAGCGGCTACGCGGACGTGCTGCTGCGCCCCACCATGGTGGGCATCCTGCGCTGCGGGAAGATGCTGCCGCCGCAGCTGAACCTGGTGATAGAGATCGAGTTCGCGGACGCGACGACGGCGCTGTGGTCCGAGAACGCCGGGGCGCACCCGGCGGGAGCCACGCTGAGCACCGATTTCGAGATCCAGAACGTCCGAGTTCTGGCCTCACAGGTCGTCCTGGACTCTGCGCTGGTAGAGTCCTTCAACCGCGTGCTCCTCTCAGGAAGGTCGATTGTGTTCAGCTACCCCACGGTGCACACGCAGCAGTCCACGGTGCCTCCGGGCGTGGCGGAGCACAACGTCACCGTGGCGCGCGCCTTCACGAAACTCATGGGAGCGTTCGTGACTTTTTGGGACAACGACGCGGGCTCTAAGATCCACCTGCTGGCCAACCCGGGGCAGGACGTGGCCCCCATCGGAGCGGCCAGGCAGGAAGACAGTCTCCTGGAGTCGCAGATGCAGCTGGGCAGCCTGCAGTACCCGCACAACCCTATGAAGGGAGCCTCGGAGCACTTCCACTTCCTATCGGTCCTAGCGGGGACCTACGACGACACGGTGCGCAACATCGACATCGACCGCGCGGGCTACCTGCGCCACAGCTTCAGAGCGGGCTTCCCGACAGAGCGCGTGCCCAAGATGCCCCTGAGCGGCGTCAGCACCCGTTCGGGCGACCTGGCTCGGTTCACATTCAAGGCGCTCGACGGTACGATGACTGATGTGTTCCTCCACCTGATAGCCTATCAGCTGGTGACGCTCTCTGGCACAGGAGTCTCCGTGCTTGACTAGTAAGGGTCCATAGCTCAATTGGAAGAGGCTCTGAAGCTCTGAAGCTTGCAGACCGCAGGCTCGATTCCACCCGGGCGCGGATCATTTTTTTTTTCCTTGGCGAGTGCCTTTGGGAATTCTTTTTTCCCTCGAGCCGAGACGGGTCTCCGAGACGGATCTTCCCACCTCCAACCCAGTGAGCGCCTCTCCTGGGAATAAGAAATTCCCTAGACGGATCTTCCCGCCTCTCCTGGGAACAAGAAATCCCCAAGACGGATCTTCCCGCCTCCAGCCCGGTGAGCGCCTCTCCTTAAGAGACTTTAATTCCCAGGTCCGAGACGGATCTTATTGCCTCCAGCCCGGTGAGCGCCTCTCCTTAAAAGACTTTAATTCCCAGGTCCGAGACGGATCTTATTGCCTCCAGCCCGGTGAGCGCCTCTCAGGGGAGCGAGAAATCCCCGAGACGGATCATTGTGGAGAGACGGATCATTGTGGAGAAACGGATCTTTCCGCCTCCAGCTCGGTGACCGCCTCTACCTAGAGGGCTTTTATTCCAAGGTCCGAGACGGATCTTCCCGCCTCCAGCCCGGTGAGCGCCTCTCCTTAAAAGACTTTAATTCCCAGGTCCGAGACGGATCTTATTGCCTCCAGCCCGGTGAGCGCCTCTCCGGGGAGCGAGAAATCCCCGAGACGGATCATTGTGGAGAGACGGATCATTGTGGAGAGACGGATCTTTCCACCTCCAGCCCAGTGAGCGCCTCTCCTTGGGAAAGTATTTCCCCATGTCCGAGACGGTTCTTTTCGCCTCCAGCCCAGCGAGCGCCTCTGCGTAACCTTTTTGTTTGCAAAGCCCATTCCCAGACTAATTGCCACGTTTTTCCGGAAATGCTCGTTGTACGCGCGCGCCCTGGTGGGCTAGCTTGTTTTGCACGAATTTGCATGGTTTTGACATTATTTTGCTTGATTTTCGCATGACTTGGTTTTGCACGGATTTTGACATGATTTTGCTTGATTTTCGCATGACACGGTTTTGCATGTTTTTTTGACATGATTTTCGCATGACATGGTTTTGCACGGATTTTGACATGATTTTGCTTGATTTTCGCATGACACGGTCTTGCATGGTTTTTGACATGATTTTCGCATGACATGGTTTTACATGCTTGGAATCGGCATGCGCTTCACCCCAACACGTCCCCCCTGAGTTTTTTTTTTCCTGTCAGGCTGTCGTACGTGTCAGGTCCAGGAGAAGTTCGTGGAGTGGGAGGCGGGGCAGTGCCGAGCGGGCACTTGTAACTAGACGTGCCGAGCGGGCACAGTGCCGAGCGGGCACTTATAGGTAGACGTGCCGAGCGGGCACAGTGCCGAGCGGGCACTTGTAACTAGACGTGCCGAGCAGGCACAGCGCCGAGCGGGCACGTATAGGTAGACGTGCCGAGCGGGCACAGTGCCGTGCGGGCACTAGTAGGTAGACCACTTGTAGGTAGACGTGCCGAGCGGGCACTTGTAGCTAGACGTGCCGAGCGGGCACTAGGACGTACCGAGCGGGCACTTGAAGCTAGACGTGCCGAGCGGGCACTAGGACGTACCGAGCGGGCACTGTGCCGAGCGGGCACAGTGCCGAGGGTACCCGGTGCCGAGCGGGCACCGTAGGAGCGAGCAGCACCAAGCAGGCGACGTTGTGTTGTGGGGCCACTGTGATATAGGCGGCCACAGAACAAGCGGTTGAGCGTGCGCTTTAGTACGCCTCCGCCCAACCTCGTTTGATACAGGCTCGCCCAACCTCGTTTGATGCTGGCTCGGTCGGGTTTTTTTAAGTACTGGTTAGCCCAGCGGGATCGTTTTTTCGAGTACTGGTCTGCCCAAAGGGCCCGGCAGTTTTGGCTTAGTACTGGTCTGCCCAACGGGTCTGGAGGGGTTTCGGATTTTTTTAGTTCTGGTTTGCCCAGCACGTCTGGAGGGGTTTCGGATTTTTTTTCGAGTACTGGTCTGCCCAAAGGCTTCGGGGGTTTTGGCTTGGTACTGGTCTGCCCAACGGGTCTGGACGGGTTTCGCTTTTTTTCAAGTACTGGTCTGCCCAACAGGTCTGGAGGGGTTTCGGATTTTTTTCGAGTACTGGCCTGCCCAAAGGCTTCGGGGGTTTTGGCTTGGTACTGGTCTGCCCAACGGGTCTGGAAGGGTTTCGCTTTTTTCAAGTACTGGTCTGCCCAACAGGGCTGGAGGGGTTTCGGATTTTTTTTTCGAGTACTGGTCTGCCCAAAGGGCCCGGCATTTTTGGCTTAGTACTGGTCTGCCCAACGGGTCTGGAGGGGTTTCGGATTTTTTTTAAGTTCTGGTTTGCCCAGCACGTCTGGAGGGTTTTCGGATTTTTTTTTCGAGTACTGGTCTGCCCAAAGGCTTCGGGGGTTTTGGCTTGGTACTGGTCTGCCCAACGGGTCTGGAAGGGTTTCGCTTTTTTTTCAAGTACTGGCCTGCCCAACAGGTCTGGAGGGGTTTCGGATTTTTTTTTTTTTCGAGTACTGGTCAGCCCAAAGGGCCCGGCATTTTTGGCTTAGTACTGGTCTGCCCAACGGGTCTGGAGGGGTTTCGGATTTTTTTTTTCGAGTACTGGTCTGCCCAACGTGCCTGGGGGGTTTCGTTTTTTTTAAGTACTGGTTCGCCCAACGGGTGCGGGGGGGTTCGTTTTTAAGTACTGGTCTGCCCAACGTGCCTGGGGGGTTTCGTTTTTTTTAAGTACTTGTTCGCCCAACGGGTGCGGGGGGGTTCGTTTTTAAGTACTGGTCTGCCCAACGTGCCTGGGGGTTTCGTTTTTTTTAAGTACTGGTTCGCCCAACGGGTGCGGGGGGGTTCGTTTTTAAGTACTGGTCTGCCCAACGGCTCATGACCCAACCAGACGAAGGGCGTCGGAGTTTTTTTAGGCCCTTGTAGGAACCTATAGGACCCACTGGCTCGCCCAACCTCGTTTGATACTGGAGAAGGATCTTATAAGAAATGATCCTCGGTTCAGTCCGGAATGCTCAGCCGATCCGCAAGCTCTGCCGGGGCCGCACTCGCAATCTCCTCGCACAGCGCCGTAGGGATGCTGTAAAGCAGCTCACGCGACTGCCCTCTGACCTTCTCACGCAGGCCCCCCATGAGTCGAGGCCCCCCTTGGGCGCCCCTCAGATGCCTCCCGTCTTCCCACGCGTCGCACCGACTGCCGCTCCTGCACAGCCCTCGGCTCGGTCTCCAGCGCATGTTGGTCCACAGTCGGGTCTGCTTCCTGTACGGAGTCCCATACATGCAGTAGGTGACGTCCACCCAGGGTAGGCGCTCCATGAACGGGCGGGTCTTCAGCAGCCCGGTGGCCGGATTCTCTATGACCCACATGAGCGGGTCGAAATGCTCCATGATCTCGAGGGCTCTGAGCACCAGCGCGTCGCCCTCCTCGAGTCGTCGAGGGCGCATCGTCAGAGCTCGGCTGTACTCCGTGCAGACCGGGCTGGCCCAGACCATGTCAAAGTGCCCCGGCGGAAACAGCGCGTAGTCCCAGCTCCGGATGTCGCACAGGATCGTGCACGATGTCCAGGGAGACGACCTCCCACCCTGCCGCCTCGAAGGCTCGGCCAATCGACTTTGTGCCGCAAAACAGCTCCAGCAGTCTCGGCATGTTTAACAATTACCACCAGCGCAACAAAGCACGCACAGGCAAGGGCGCGGGTCAAGCAGTTTCGCATGCTCGGACCAATCTTTTTTTTATCGGAGACAGAAAAGGATGACGAGCCAGGCTAGCATGTGGAAGTTGGGCGAGGTGCGCTCCAATGCTAAGGGTGGCAAATTCTTGTGCCTGGAACCGCTGTTTTGGCAGAGCGAAGCTTCGCTGGAAATCCCATGGGAGCCCAGGGCCTTCTCCGAGGGGCAGCGCCCCAGCGTGAGCTTCGCAACCGATGAGCGCGCGAGGCTCTTCTGGGAGCGGCCGAGACCGATCTGGTCGAGCAGCTGGCGGCCGCATCCGAGCGCGTCTTCGACGCAAAGCTCACGCCCGAGGCCGTGCGCCAGCGGCTGCTGCCCTCTGTGAGGCAATCGCGCGGCGGCGATTGGATGCTGAAGGCCAAGCTGCCGGCCCACGCGCGCTTCTGGAACGCCGGCGGCACGTTTGCGGACCGCCCCGCTGAGCTGGCTCACTGCACCGCGCGCGTTAGGCTGAGAGCGCGCAGCTTGTGGTTGATGAGCGGCATGTGCGGCTTGACTCTTGAGGTCACGGATCTGCGTGTGGAGCCACCGTCTCGCGAGTGCCCGCTGTAGTTTCTTCCGATGCCGCAGCCGATTTTTGCTCAGTAAAAAAAATTCAGACTGGCCACCCACGTCCTGGAGCGCCGCGAGCAGCTGAGGCCTCTGCTGAGGGCCGCTGCCGATGCCGAAGCGCTGAAGCGGGGAGCCTCTTTGGAGGAGGTGAGCCGCCTGCATGATGAGCTCACTCGGGGAGCGCCCGTGCTGGAGCGGCTGTTAGCTGACGGGGTCGCCGGCAGGTTCCCGGCGGAGGAGGTCGTCATGCAGGACTGGAAGGAGATGCTGAAGCATGCCCGAGAGCTTCGACTCAAGCTTCGCAAGCGCCTGAATCAGCGCACGGCTCGCAGCTCTGCTCCCACGGTGGCCGAGGAGCGCAAGGAGGAGGGCTGGGAGACTATGGAAGCGCTCCGCGAGAAGCACGAGGCCCTGAGGCAGCGCCGCACTTGCACGAGCGACATCGCCTCGCTGGCCCAGATCGAGAGAGAGCTCTACGAGGTGGAGGAGCAGCTCGTCAGCAAGAAAATCGCAGAGCGGCTGCCGGTCTCGCTGACGGCCAAGAGCGCAACCCTCGCAGCCTTGGAGCGGGTCGAGAAGGCGCGCAAGGAGCTGGATGAGGCCTCCAGAGAGCTCCTCACGGCACTGAACCTGCAGGGCCGCACCGCCGACTCGCTGTGACGCGGTAGATGCCGAATCCCGGACAGAACATGACTGAAAAAAGGGTGATGCTTGTGGTGCATGGTTGTTTCGCGGTCGACAAAGCAGGAGTTGTCGGCAATGCTGAGGGTGCTCGTCCGACCGACGGAATATTTATTATTTTTTTCTATAGAAAGCAATTTATTCAGCTCAAACCAATTCGCGCCATGATCTCCGAGCTGTCTGATCGCATCTGGGGCCGCCTGGGGCTCAGCGCTGTCCGGGCGGTGCCTCTGGAGGAGCCGCGCGCGCCTAGCGCCGAGGCCGACAGAACTGCGCCCGCGTGGGGCCGCTTGGACCCGCGAGCTGCGGCTGCGCCCTCTTCCTGGGCAGCAGGTCTTCACCATCGACGCCATGCGACTGCTGGTGGACCGGCTCCAAGACCTGCTGGCCATTCGGCTGCCCTTCCTCGCCAAGGTCAGCTTCCAGATCCTGCTGACGCGCCCGGCTGTAAACGACGAGGACGAGGACGAGGACAGGGTGGAGCTCACGCTCCACTACCTCAGGCTGGCGCCGTGGATCGTGAGGCCCGCGCCTCTGTCGGCCCGCGCTGGAACCATGATGGCGGCCATCAGGACAAAGTTCGAGGTCGCGCTCGAGCGCTCCCGCTTCCCCGAGTCGAACTGGACCGTCGTGGGCATCACGGCCGCGTATTTGCTGACCGCGCCCTCGCAGCAGCTGGCCGACATGCCCGCGCCCCCGCCGCCCAACGAGGCGGGAGGCTGCTGGAAGGAGCTGCCCGAGACCCTGGCCAAGAAGAGGGCCATCTGGAACCCTCAGAACGAGGACCACCGCTGCTTCATGTGGTGCGTCCTCGCGCACTGCCTCGGGGTCGAAGGGCTCACCTGGCGGGAGCGGCAAAAGGCCGTGAGCTGCTCGGGCTCCTTCTTCTACCCCGAGCTGGCCGGCCGCCGAGGACCGCGCCCCCCGGGCTGGCAGCCCGCTCTGGCCGACGCGGGGGTGGACGTCTCTGGCCTGCCGACGGACCGCCCCGTGAACTTCGACGACATAGAGGCCTTCGAGCTCCGCAACGCCGGGCGGGTGGAGGTCTTCGTCTTCGTGTGGCAGCTGACCCTGTGGACGGACGGGCTGGAGTACTACCACGTCCTCCAGCAGCGCGCCCCGAGCGGCACGGGCGTCGTCCAGCACACCGTGCTGCTTCTCCTGCACAGCGGCCACTACAGCCTGATCCACAACTTCCAGGCGCTGGCCGGCAGGCAGGGGCTGACCCTGGGAGCCACGCCCAACACCGGCGGCTGCGCGGAGTACAAGTGCCCGAGGTGCATGGCCCGCTTCACCGCGAAGGCCTCCTGGCAGCGGCACCGCGCTACCCAGTGCTATCGAGAGATAGCCGAGCGCACTCGGAAAGTGCCGCTGCCCGGGCCCGAGAAGAGCCTGCTGCGCTACAGGGGCAAGGCCTCCGCAGAGCTCGCGCCCCTCACGTGCAACGCGGACCTCGAGGTCTACAGCACGCCCGCCCCGACGGTCCACATAGCGCAGCAGCAGCCGGCGCGCCAGACCGTCGCGGCTTCTTCCTGCTACGTCGCTGTCGGGCGCTGCGGCTACGTGCCACCCGAGGAGCTGAGGCTGAGGCTCACGCACCACGAGCGGGACAGCGACAAGTACCACGCCGTCCGCACCATGCTGAACAACCTTCTCAAGCTGGCCGACCACTACCTCACCTGGAGACGCCGAACTCGGCCCGTCAGCATGACCCGGAGGGAGGAGCTGGAGTACAGGGCCGCCACTCACTGCAGGGAGTGCCTCGCCTCCTTCGAGACCGCTGAGAAGAAGCTCCACCACTGCCACGGCACTGGGCAGTATCTCGGGGCGCTGTGCCACTCCTGCAACATCGCGGCCCAGACCAAGACCATCCCAGTGGTCTTTCACAACGGGGGCGGCTACGACTTCCACTTCCTGCTGCGCTACATCGCCACGATGGGCTCTCCTGTCAGCAGGGCGCCGCGCGAAGAGCTCGGCGAGGACAGCGACAACGACGGCACCGAGAGCGATGAGGAAGGAAGCGAGTCAGAGAGGCCCATGCCCATGGCCAAGGCTGCACCAAAGGCCGCGCCCAAGGGCAGGGCAAAGGCCAAGGCCAAGGCCGCGCCAAGGCCCCTCAGCGGCTGGTGCGCCCTGCAGGCCGCAATCAAGCAGGGCGACTACAGCCACCTCTGCCTCCGAGTCCTCTGCAAGTCGGGCGAGAAGTGCCTGCAGATGAGCTGGGGCCCGCTGAGGTTCGTGGACAGCATGAACGTCTTCCCCTCAAGCCTGGCCAGCATGATCGACGACCTCAGGGCCTGCACCCACAAGCAGCTGCCAGAGCTCTTCCCGCTGATGGCCTCGCTTCACCCCGAGCTGCAGCTGCGCACGCCGACCGACTCTCCGCTCCAAAGACGGCCTCTCAAACAGCGGCGGACGCACTGCGACCTGGAGCAGGCGTGGGACTGCATCCTGCGCAAGCTGCCCATGCCCTTCGAGCACTTCTGCGGCGCCGAGGCGTGGGAGATGCCCGCGGTGTGGGAGCAGCATTGCTACGACAGCGTGCTGGCTGGAAAAGCGGTGAGCGCAGAGGACCACCGGCTGGCCGTCAACACTGCCAATCTCATGGGGTGGGACACCTTCCGCGAGTTCCACGACTGCTACCTCCACACCGACGTCCTGGCCCTGGCGGACGTGATGGAGAGCTACCGGGACTCCTTCCGGGCGCAGTCGGGGCTCGACCCAATCCACTACGTCACGCTGCCCGGAGCCGCCTGGGACGCCATGCTGCGGCACTCGGCCCGCGAGACTCCCATTCACCTCATCACCGACGAGCAGGCCTACAAGGACGTGCGGGCCTCTGTCATGGGAGGGCCGAGCTGCATCTTCCAGCCCTTCGCTCAAGCCAACAACCCCGAGCTGGGCGAGGAGGACTACAACTCCGAGGAGCCCGTCAGCTGGATCTCGTACTTGGACTTCGACGCCATGTACCCAGCAGCAATGTCGCTACCCATGCCCAACGGCCCCTGCGAGACGGTCGCCCTGCCAGAAGAAAACGCCGCAAGGCTGAGCTGGCTGCACGATACGTGCCTCTCCGGGCTGAACTGGGAGTCCGACTCCGAGGAGGTGAGCTATCTGCCCCTCGTGGACTACGACTTTCCCCCGGAGGTGCACGACCACTTGGACTGGGCTCCGCCCGCGCGCATGAAGGTCGGGAAGGGCCTGTACGGGCCGCACACTGCGAACATGGCGGAGCGCCTCGGCCTCTCCCCGTCGCCCTGCGAGAAGCTCGTGCCCTTCCTCGGCATGCACGTAGAAGAGGTCGTGGACGGCAAGCGGCTCAAGTTCCTGCGGGACGTGCTGGGTGCCAGGATCTGGAGGCTGCACAGAGCCTACCGCTTCGCCTGCAGCCCCTTCATGGCGGGTTTCATGGAGCTCAAGCACAGCGAGTGGAGGCAGCTCAAGACGGCGGGGAGCGTGGTCGCCGAGAAGGTGGTGAAGCTCACCCAGAACGCCATCTTCGGTCGCTGCTGCATGAACCCCGACAAGTTCAGGAACACTAACGCCTACGTGGACCCGGTCAAGTTCGAGCGGGCTGTGGGCAAGAGCTCCGTGACGAACTTCGAGTTTCAGATCAACGACTCGGAGGGGTTCCTGGCCTTCGTTGAGACGCTCAAGACGAACCGCAGCAAGGCCTGCGTGAGCGTGCCCACCCAAGTCGGCGCCCGCACGCTGCAGCTCTCCAAGCTCATGATGGAGAAGGCCTACTACCTCCACATGAGGAGGCTCTTCCCGAAGATGAGGCTGCTCTTCACGGACACCGACTCCGTGATGGTGCGGATCTTCGAGCTGCAGGACCCGCTCCACGCCATGGCCGAGGCGAACCTGAACGGCGCCGCCCTCTTCGACGTGGCCGGCAAGTCCAAGGACCCCGAGAGGGACCTGAGTGCACTCTCTGCTGCGGCGCGCGCCAAGGCCATCGAGGTGATGGGGCTGCTGGGCAAGCTCGGCGACGAGACCTTCCCCGCCAGGATCCTGGAGTATGTCGGCCTTCGCTCCAAGATGTACAGCATCCTCACGGTCCAGCCCGACGGCGCGCGCAAGGAGAAGCGCAAGATCAAGGGCGTGCCCAAGAAGGCGGTGACCAACGTCCGGCAGCTCGAGTACAGGGAGGTGCTGGAGGAAGGCAGCGAGCGCAGGGCGACCTTCGCGCAGCTGCGCAGCCGCGCGCACGAGATCGCCGTGGAGACCGTCGAGAAGAAGTCCCTCTCGCCCTTCAACGACAAGGTCTACGGCCTCGACGCTCACAACTCGCGGCCGCTGGGCACTGGCGCAACCTGGAGCAGCTGCGGATGCTGGCGCTTACGCTCCGCCCGGCTCTGCGCCCTTCGACCTCGTGATGGAGTTCCTCGTGGGGCCCCGCCTCTGGGGCCCGCTCCGACATTGCCGCTGCGGCTGAGCCGATGCTGGGCGTAGACTGTCGGAACCTGAAAAAAGAAAGATCCCGAGCTCTCGGTTTCTCGCTTTCTTAATGATTTCGAACCGCCGCAGCTGCTCAAAGAGATGACTTCCTCAGCGGCCTTCCGATGCGTGCAGGCATGGCTCCTGGAGAAGCCTGCCGCGTGGGCGGACGAGGACGCTCCCTGCCTTGCGGCTGCTCTGATGGCCCAGCGGCCTCCTACGAGCGGCCTCGCAAGGACGCTGCTTGAGGCCGAGCGCTCGCACCAGCGGCATCTCATCGCGCAGCTCGATGAGGAGCTCCTCGATGAAACTCAGCGCCGCGAGGATCGGGAGATCGACAACAAAATTCTCCGCAGGCAGCTGGACCGCTGCAACGAGTTCCTCAAGCAAACACGCAAGCGAGCGGTGCGGGCGGAGGTGAGTGTTGAGGTGCTGCTCCTCGATGAAACTCTGCGCCGTGAGGAGCGGGAGCGCGAGAACAGTGAGCTCCGCCGGCGGGTGGGCGGCCTCAACGATATCATCGACAGAGATCGCAAGCGAGCCAGGGAGCGCGTTGAAGAGCTGGAGCGCAGCAACATCCGTCAGCGGGTGGAGCGCCTCGACGAGATCCTCGAGTGAGCGCGTTGATGAGCTTGAGGAGGATTTGGACAGGGCAAGGGGAACGCGCTAAAGAAAAAAAAAAAGCCCGCCGAATGCTCGAATGGTCCCAAATGCTTGAATGGACTCAAAAAACCCGCGCAGCCACTTAAAGCTATCATGACTTCCTCAGCGGCCTTCCGATGCGTGCAGGCATGGCTTCTGGAAAAGCCTGCCGCGTGGGCGGACGAGGACGCACCCTGCCTTGCGGCTGCTCTGATGGCCCAGCGGCCTCCCACCCAGCGGCCTTGCGAGGATGCGCTGCTTGAGGCCGAGCGCTCGCACCAGCGCCGCCGCATCGAGCTCCTCGAGGAGCAGCTGCTCGGTGAGGAAGCGGAAGTCCGACGCCTCGAGAAATGCCTCGATGCGAGCGTGGAGCTGGAGGAAATCATGAGAGAGGTGAGCCACGTCTCTGCGGCTCGTGATGGCCAGGCCACGCGCGCCCAGCGGGCAGAGCTTGCCCTGCGCTGGTTTGAGGCTGATGCTGCGTGGAGTGGGGAGTGGGACGCGTGGGACGCGGTCCTGGATCACGGGGGGCCGCCCGGGCCCCCGCCCCGACCCGACGCGAAGAAGCTCGTCAGTGAGTGGCGGGCGGAGCTGTCGCGAGATGTGGAGTAGAGACGTAGAGTAGAGATCGTAGAGGCACAGAGAGCATCAAAAGGGAGGTGGGAGCCTGGGGCCTCTCTGTAGCCTCCGCTGGCGGGACTGCACCTCCAGCCCCCGCGGTTCGGGAGCTGAGTTTTCGGGACTTTTCGGAGATCCTTGTGCACCACCTTTTCCGGCCACCCCTCCAAGCCAAACCTCGCCCCCATCTCCCCGCTCTCGGCGGAGGCTACCCTGTATACCTTTTCGCTCCAGGCTATCTCGTTGACCCTGTAGGAGCCCCTGCTTTCGATCGGCTTAACCCTGATCCGAACCATATCCCCGACCTTCATTTCCGGGCGGGTCACCTTGTGTTTGGCCCTGCGCTCGATGTTGCGCAGAGCAATCTCAGCCATTTCGGGGTCAGAGTAGGCGAGGTTCGGCGCCACCTGCGTGGTAGCGTGCTTCCTTCCGTTGATTTGGTTCAAGATGTCGGGCAGCATGAGGTGCCACTGGCCCCGCCGGCCCGCTCCGGCAGCTATGCGACGCAACATGGCCTCCTTGATGGTGCGGATGGTGCGCTCCGCGAAGTAGGCGTGGCCCCTGGTTACCTGCTTCTCGATGTCCCAGAAATCCATCAGCTCCTTGAACTCCCTCTTGAACTCGGAGCCGTCGTCGGAGTACACGTTGGCCGGCACGCCCAGGGCTTGGAAGACCTTCTTCATGCCCGCCGCGGTGGTGCTCGCAAGACGATCCTTCAGCGGCTCCGAGGCCACTTTTTGGGTCAGCGCATCGATGGCCACCAACATGAAGGGGTAGGGCTTGCCCCCGAAAGCCTTCATGTCTGCCAGGTCCACCTGCAGCTGGTTCATGGGCTCCAGAGGCACGAAGCTGTTGTAGCCTCTCTGCGGCCGGTCCTGGTTCACCCGGAGGCCGTCCAGAAACGCCTTCACCTCCCCTCTGGAGATGCTGGGGTCGCGCACCTGGGCCTGCTGCAGCGTCTGCGCTATGCTGCCGAAACCGGTGCGGGGATCCTCGTAGACGGCCTTGATGGTTTGTCTGCGAGCGTCAGCCATGTTTCTTATGGGTTCTTCGGCCCCCGCTGGCCTGCCAGGCTTCCACCTCGTCCAGCCGGCCCTGGAAGCCCTTGCACACCCCCCAGAGCACGCTGGTGAGGTGCGAGTAGTCGAGGGTGACCATCTCCGTGCCGTCGCTCCACCTTGCGGTGCCCGTCAGGTTCTTCCACTTCGTTCCTGCGAAGTCGTTTGAGGCGAAGCCCAGCCTCAGGTCCTCGTTCATGTCCGGGCGCTTGTACTGCTTGGCCTCCACGGAGTCAAAGAGCTGCTGGAGCTCTGCCACGTCGGCCTCAGCCATCTCCGTCTTCACCCGGCTGTCCGACAAATTCGTGAAGCTCGTGTTGCAGACCACGTTGCCCGTGTTGCCCGCGATCACGAGGCAGCCGGGGTTCCTCTGTTTCGTGGTCAGGGACAGCTGCGTGGAGAGGCTCTTCGTCTGCACC
Organism: Effrenium voratum; assembly: GCA_963377175.1. NCBI lineage: Eukaryota > Dinophyceae > Suessiales > Symbiodiniaceae > Effrenium > Effrenium voratum. The sequence goes on along the minus strand of CAUJNA010000336.1, from coordinate 1,374,163 downwards.
AGCGCCTCGTCGTTGATCATGATGAGCTCGCACTGGTGCGCCCCGCCGTCTCGCTCCAGGAAGACCCGCGCGCTCTGGTTGCCCAGCAGCCGCAGCTCCGGACCGCAGTCGGAGGCCGCGCTGTTGTTGGACACTTGCAGCTTGCTCCAGCCCGCCCAGTTCTTCGTCAGGAAGAGATCGTCCGAGAAGTCGGAGGTGTTGGTCACGGTGAGCGTGTTGGACGCGAAGAGCTGCGGCGCGGAGACCGTGCCCGAGCTCGTCACGTCGCCGCACACCACGCTGCCCGTCGACACTCCGCCGCTCGGGGCCGTGAAGGTGCAGTCCAGGCTCTCGCAGTCCAGCGGGCCCGTGGAGGCCGCACCGGTGATCGTCAGCGTGGCGCCCGTGAGCGCGCCGGTGGCTGCGAAGCTCGCCGCGGTTGCTGCGCCCGAGGCCGTCAGCGTGCCCGTGGACACGTCGCCCACCGTGGTGAGTTCCCGGCGTTGGCCGTGTTGTTGATGGTCAACGTGCTGCCCGTGATTCCCGTGGCGGAGCTCAGCAGGCCCACGCTGGCCGCGCCGCTGTGCTCAGCGAGCTGCCTGACACGGCCCCTGTGGACGACAGCGCGGCCCCGGCGACGGTGCCTGTGCTGTGAGCGCGGCGCAGGAGACTGTGCCCGAGGCGTCCACGCCCGTGGTGAACACGTCGGTGCAGTTCACGTCGTTGCACAGCAGCTGGTCGCAGCCCACGTTGCCCTGCGCGGTGAGCCCGTCCAGCGTGGCCGAGCCCGTGAGGGCCAGCGAGTCCGCCAGCAGGTCCGTTACTGAGACAGACTCTCCCTCGAAGGCGCTGGCCCTGATCTGCATGCTGTACAGGTCCAGCGTGCCCGCCGACTGCTGCACCAGCCCGGGGATAGACCCGCCGAAGGCTCCGAAGTGCAGCTTGCGACTCCACCCGGCGGCACCGAGAAGTCCAGGCGCGCCGTGCTCCAGACGCCCTGCGAGGGCGTGCCGAGGAAGGTGCCGGTGACGCCCACGTAGTCGTTGTCGGCCGCGCTGACGTACATCACCAAGTGGGAGGCCGTGCCCAGCCGGTACCGGCAGCCGAAGGAGTAGCGTCTCCCCGGCGTCAGCGTGTAGGTGCGCACGATGTTCCAGGCGAAGGCGCTCAGGGTCATGGCGTAGCCCTCCAGCTGGAAGCCTCCCACCGTGAAGCTGGCCGAGGCCACGGAGCTCTGGCTGTTGGAGCGCACCAGAACCTAGCGTGGTGAGCGTGGGCTCCAGCAGCACCTCGCCCAGGGTGGCCAGCGTGACGTCGTCGGCCCCTCCGTCGAGGAACTCGTGCTTCAGCAGCAGCGCCGAGGCCGCCGTGTCCTCCTCCTCCGTGTTGCCGGCCAGGGTTGCGTCCAGGATCTGGAGGCCGTAGACGTCCACCGTTCCTGCCGTTTGGTTGGGCAGGCCCGGCGCCTGGAAGTGCGCCCCGAAGTGCAGCTTCGCCACCCCGTTCGGAGGCACTGTGAAGTACATCTTGGCAGTGCTCCAGGCACCCTGGTCGCCCACGAAGCTGCCGTACAATGGGTCGTAGACGTTGTCTGCCTCGGACATGTACACCACGAAGTTGGAGGCCGTGCCGAGCCGGTAGCGGCAGGCGAAGAGGAGCTCTCGGCCCGGGGTCAAGTTGTAGGTGCGCACGATGTTCCACGGGTTCACCGCCAGGGTCAGGCTGTAGCCGTCCACGCTCACTGCGCCCGCGGTGTGCGTGGCCAGGACCACACTGCAGCCGCTGCTGGGGCGAACCGTCCAGTTTGACAGCGAGACGTCCGTGGGGCCCAGGATCTGCTCTCCTATGGCGGCCACCACCTCGTCGGCCCCTCCGTCGTCCGGAAAGCGCACTGCTATCTGCAGCGCAGAGGCCGCCTCCGTGACTCCGAGCTTGCCCGCAAGGAGGCCGTCTACGTGTGCGATGGTGTAGTAGCTGAGCAGCGCGGCGGCGATGCTCGAGGCCGTCGCCGTGTCCTGGTCTGCGGCTGAGCGGTACGCCACCAGCGCCGAGGTGATTTGGTTGGTTGTGAAGACGTCCTGGTCCGGGCCCGTCCGGTAGGCAGCAGCGCGCCCGCGATGGCCGCCTGCGTCTGCGTGTCCTGCGCGCTCGCCGTGCGGTAATCTCCCAACAGCGCGTCCACTTGCGCCGCGGTGTAGTAGGCCAGCAGCGCGGCCGTGATGGCGCTGGTCGTCTCCGCGTCCTGCGCTGCCCCTGTGCGGTAGTCTCCCAACAGAGTGTCCACTTGTGAGGAGGTGTAGTAGGCCAGAAAGGCTGCCGCGAGGGCCGCGTCCGCCGCTGCGACGGAGTAGCAGTCTGCCGTGATGCTCAGCGTGTCGTCGCCGTTGGCCAGCGCAGCAGAGAGAGGAGCCACGAAATGCAGGGTGCGAACGACGTTACTTCCACGAACGAGCTCCCAAGTCGTGAAGCCCGCCCAGGCCGGCGCGTTAACAACTCCGCCGCTGCCGGAAAGCTGCAGGGCTGCGAGCTCCGCGAGGATTGCGTCGAGGGCGCTCTGGAGCGTGGTCTCGCTGGCCGAGAGCGCGGCGTTCGTGGCGTATGAGGCCAGCAGCGTCGCGACGGCCTTGGCCCCCTGGAGCGCTGTGATGCTGGCGTCCCGGCTAGCAAGCTGCGCTGCGACGAAGGCCTCGGTGGCGAGACCCAGCAGGGCATTTGCTATCGTGGTGTCTACCTCCAGCGGCGTGTCCAAGCCGTCCACCGTGGAGAGCAGGGCGGCCAGCGCGCTGGCGTCCGCCTTGCCGAGGAGGGCGGCGTCCAGGGCTGCCGTGGTGACGGCGCCCAGGAGAGCGGCCGCTATCTTAGAGTCCACCTCGGAGGAAGTGTCGACGGCCGACTGCAGCGCGTACGCGGTCAGCGCGCCGGCGTCCGCCTTGGATGCCTGCAGCCCCGAGATGGTGGCGTCTCGGCTCGCGAGCTCGGAGGCCAGCGCCGCGGCGGTGACGGCCCCCAGGAGAGCGTTGGCCACCTTGGTGTCTACCTCCAGCGGCGTGATCCTCGCCGCTATGTCCAGGGAGTGTTGGCCCACCACCGTCTTGAGACCGTAGTTGGCGGCCACCGTGGCCAGCGTGGCGTTGTTGGCCGAGGCGATGGAACCGTTCATGGCCGCCGTGGTGCTGTAGTTGGACAGCTGCAGGTCCACGCCGTCCGGGGTGCTCTTCGTCGCCACCACGCCCTCCAGCACGTCGAAGGCCGACTGGTCTGCCTTGTTGGAGAGGCCCGTGGTCAGCGAGCTCTGCAGCGCGGCGATGCTGCTCCCGTGCGCAGCCACCTGGCCGTCCGTGGTGGCCAGGGCCGCAGCCGTTGCTAGGGGCGCAATCGCCGGCGCCAGCGCGCTGCTGTCCAGCTTTGAGGCCAGCTCTGCGGTGACTCTGTCGTCCAGGGACTGGATGGCAGCGGCGTTGTTGCCGGAGGCTGCCGTGTTCACCGCCAGGTCAGTTACTTGAGCATAGGGCGGGAGAGCGAGGGCCAGCTGTCCTGCTGTGACGTGCGTGCCGTCAGTCACCTCTCCGTTGTCCAGGACCTCCGGGATGTTGCCCGTGACAGGTCCTTCAAACATGTTTTCTTAGGAGTAGGTCTATAACGCAGGGGTGTTGTACTTTCGCAGCGCTCCCTCACTTGAGTAACTCGCAACAGCCCCTGGCAGTACGCGAAGTGGCGCAGTGACCTATAAAATCGGCCACTGGGCATGATGCTCCAGGCCCGCACCAGGCCCGCACCAGGCCCGCACCAGGCCCGCACCAGGCCCGCACCAAGCATGCACCAGGCCCGCACCAGGCCCGCACCAGGCCCGCACCAGGCCCGCACCCCGCACCAGAGCGAAGTCGGACCGAAGCCGCGGAGCTGGTTTCGCTTTTCAGCATTTTTGCGCACTTTTCGGCCCCAAAGAGAGCGGTGACGAAGCGGTGACAAGCGGGGACAAGCGGTGACATGCTCGGCGGGCTGGAATTCGCCGCTTTTCCGGCCCGAAAGCGGAAAACTGACGTCTGGAGCCCGCTTTCGACCGAAAACCTGCGAATTTGGAGGCTCGGGCATCCCACTTGCAGTCCGACACGAAAAACGGACTCTTCGGACTCGACCGTTTTGAGCGCTTTTTGCACCAAAAACCGGAGCCGGATGGAGCGGTGACATCAGTGGTGACATCAGTGGTGACAAGCTCGGCGGGCTGACGGACAGCGGTGACAAGCGGTGACATGCTCGGCGGGCTGGAATTCGCCGCTTTTCCGGCCCGAAAGCGGAAAACTGAGCAAAGTGGTTGTGTGGAGCCCGCTTTCCACCGAAAACCTGCGAATTTGGAGGCTCGGGCATCCCACTTACAGTCCGACACGAAAAACGGACTCTTCGGACTCGAACGTTTTGAGCGCTTTTTGCACCAAAAACCGGAGCCGGATGGAGCGGTGACATCAGTGGTGACATCAGTGGTGACAAGCTCGGCGGGCTGACGGACCACCTGCTGTCGGACTCCGAGCCTGGACCTCGGCGGGCTGACGGGCCGCGAAAAACCCTGCGGAGAAGGAGCTCGGGAACTGGGCCCGATTTTACGCACTTTTGCACCCAAAAAGCGAGTGGTGACAAAGCGGTGACAAGCGGTGACGAGTTCGGCGGGCTGGAATTCGCAGGCTTTTCAGGGCAGAAAACGGAATTCGGAGCACGGCGAACGTCTGGAGCCGGTTTTTGGCGGAAAACGAGCGAACTTGGAGGCTCAGGCACCACTTTAGACGTCTGACACGAAAAAACACGCTTTGCGGAGTTCACCGTTTTCAGCGCTTTTTGCACCAAAAACGGAGTGGTGACAAAGACCGGTGACATCGGAAAAACGTTCAGCCGGTTGGAGAATTTGGCTGTTTTGCAGGGTTTGGGGACCAAAAAACCAAAATAATTAGGGGTGTATAGGCAGGTATTCCTTACTACTACAGCCGGTACAGCTGCTCCTTTGGCAGCAGGGCGCTCAGCTCCTCAATGACGGCGTCCAGCTCGTGCTGGTTGCGCAGCGTCCAAGAAGTTGGAAATGAAGAAACTGTACCTAGGTGCTTGTAGTCATCGACGACTTTGCTGACACGCCGCAGCTGCACAAGCCCTGGACATATGCAGATCAGCACCTGGGTGAGCTGCAGAAGCGGCGGCTCATCAGCGCAGCCGTGCGGGTGAACATGTCGTCCCACTCGTCCCAATACGTCTGCTCCCGCTCTGTGTTCACCCCAGGTCCCCCTCAATGTACTTTTTGACGGGGATCCAGCCGTCGTCCATCTTGACACTCGGGCTGAAGACGTAAATTCTCTCAAAGACGCCGCGATACTGCTCCAGAATCAGGCTGATCAGAGCCACGGTTTTGCCCGATTTTGATGGCCCGAGGAAGATGCCCGTGCATGGCACCAGGGGCACCACGGGGTCAGAGGGCTGCTTACTGCTTTACTCTGTCGTAGGAAACAGCTTGATCTTCCCCATTTCCTTTGCGTTACTTGCCAAATTTGAAGCCGGGAAGCCGTGCGAGTCCGGGAGAAATGCCATATTTACGGCCTCGCAGCCGGAGTTTTCCGGGCAATCTGGGCGGCGAGTCCGGGAGTGCGTCTCTGTGTAACGACGCTCTCACGGAGATTTTCAGGGAGACACGGGGCAATCCTGTGCCCAACACAGGATTGAGTGAAGCAATCCTGTTGCCACGCCAGGATTGACGGCAGGGCGTGTGAGTGGTGAAAAAACACTCCGCCAGCGATGCTGCGAGGACAGCCTCGCTGACGGACCTCTGGCGCTGGCCCGGTGATGGTTTTTTGGGCAAAAAAGCCGGAAAACCGACCTCGCTAAAAGAGCGAAGTCGGAATTCCGACCTCGATAGAAGAATCCCGACCTTGGCGCGGGCTTGGCAGGAGGCTTCTATGCCGGGCAGGTGGCGCGGCTGTGAACACAAGTGTTCACGAAGTGCCTCGGAACTGGAAACAGCACGGACCATTTTTTGGTTGCTGCCCGCGTGGAGTTCGGAACTGGCAACAGGCACGGCCCTTTTTTCGGAGCCGCGTGGAGTTCCGCGTGGAGTTCCCCTCAATCCTGGGGTGACAACAGGATTGAAGAAGGAAGAAGGCAATCCTGGGGTGACAACAGGATTGAAGGAGGCAATCCTGGGGCCTCGCAGCCATTGGCAAAAAAAAGCGTGCTGCAGTCCTCCCCCCCCCTTTACGGGAGGACTGGGAAGAATTCCGACCTCGGGTGGGGCTGGCTCCGATGCCGGGCAGGTGGTGCGGCCGGGGTGGAGGCTTCTATGCCGGGCAGGTGGTGCGGCCGGGGTGTCCACGAGATCACGCTGTGCTGGGAACCTCGCATTTGTGACATTGCCACCAAGCTCAAGGAAACCAGGTTGGGCGAGCCAGTACTCATTGGGCGAGCCATCAAACGAGGTTGGGCCCAGTACTAAGGGGTTGTTGGGGCGAGCCAGTACTACGTGCTGCGCCTGCGCGGCGTCAAAAGTGCCCGCTTGGCTACCCAGCGCACGCCACTTGCACAGTGGCCTGCCACTTTCACAGTGGCCTCCATGCCACTTGCACAGTGGCCTCCATGCCACTTGTACTGCTTGGTGCCTGCTCGGCACTACCTGCTCGGCACGTCTACTTAAGTGCCTGCTCGGCACTGCAAGTGCCTGCTCGGCACGTGCCTGCTCGGCACGTCTACTTAAGTGCTGCTCGGCACTGTGCCTGCTCGGCACGTTTAGTTAAGTGCCTGCTCGGCACTGTGCCTGCTCGGCACATTAGTTAGGTGCCCGCTCGGCACCGCCCCGCCTCGCGAAGTTCTCCAGGTCCAGGATGTCCGACCTACGTACGGCAGACAGGAAAAAAAGGGAAAAGGGGTTTCCTTTGGCAAAGCTTGAGATCGCTTGAAATACAACCTGGAGCCAAATTGCGGCGCATATCTCGGGGTCACTATTTTGCAGCCATACGCCTCCACGCAGCGTTTTAGACTTCGAATCCTTCGCAGGACGTCAAATGCTGGACGGACGAGTGGGAGCCTCTCAGGTAGAATATAAGCCATTTGGGAAACCCCGTCTAAAGAGAGAGGTGCCGGGAATGCAGGGATTCCCTGCAGAATCCCTGCATTGAACTCCCCCCCAGGTAGAATAGAATCCATTTGGGAAACGCCCTCTAAAGAGCGACTATATCTTACACGCCAAGCCGCTGAACCCCCACAGTCTCCGGGCTCCTTGCTATATGTGCTATATGTGCTATATCTTACACGCCAAGCCCCATTAAAGCACATATAGCAGCAAGGAACCCGGGAAGAGTGGATGTTCAGTGGGTTGCCTTGTGAGATGTAGCACATATAGCACATATAGCAAGGAACCCGGGGAGAGTGGATGTTCAGTGGCTTGCCTTGTGAGATATAGCACATAAAGCACGTATAGCAAGGACGCGGGGGACTGTGAGGGTTCGGCGGGTTGGCGCTCCGTACGCGCCGCATTTTGCATGGTTTTTGCATGGTTTTTGCATGGTTTTTGCATGACATGTGGAACAGCTTGCTTTTTTGCATGACATGTGGAACAGCTTGTTTTTTGCATGGCGTGACATGTGGAACAGCTTGTTTTTTTGCATGACGTGGAACAGCTTGTTTTTTGCATGCCTGTCATTTTGTTGGTTTTTCGCACGGTTTTGCATGTCATGTGCATGTGGTTCAACCCCAAAGTGCCCCCCCCCCCCTGTTTTTTCGGGGACCCCTTTTTTTGGAACTTCTTGTTTTCTGTTTTTTGTTTTTTTCTTAGCCCTGCAAAGGTTGGCTCGCTGAAATGCAACCTGGAGCCAAATTGCAAGCATATCTAGGGGTCACTATTTTGCAGCCATACGCCTCCATGCAGCGTTTTAGACTTCGAAGCCTTCGCAGGACGAGGTCAAATGCTGGACGGACGAGTGCTAGGAGCCTCTCAGCCATTTGGGAAACCCCCTCTAAAGAGAGCTGGCGCATTGCTGTCAAGCACGCCGAGCTGCGCCTGCCAGGGTTTGGTTGAATGGCAGGCCTCAATCACTCAAGTTGGCAAATGGCTACACTGTGGAAGTTAAGTAGACAGCAGGCCACAAACATAAGCCCGTTTTGGTCTAGCAGTTTGCACACCAGCCTTGGGAACCTTCTTCCTTACTGATGTGCTCCGAGAGATGGAGTCTGCATTTGCATACGGATTGTTGTTGTCAAACACCCCCTTTTCCGGCCACCCCTCCGCTCTCGGCGGAGGCTACCCTGTATACCTTTTCGCTCCAGGCTATCTCGTTGACCCTTTTTTTTGTCACACGCGCGCCTTGGACAGGCTATCTCGTTGACCCTGTAGGAGCCCCTGCTTTCGATCGGCTTAACCCTATCCGAACCATCCCCGACCTTGATTTCCGGGCGGATCACCTTGTGCTTGGCCCTGCGCTTAATGTTGCGCAGAGCAATCTCAGCCATTTCGGGGTCAGAGTAGGCGAGGTTCGTGCGTGGTAGCTTCCTTCCGTGATTTGGTCCTTCAGCGCAGTCCACCTGCAGCTGGTTCATGGGCTCCAGAGGCACGAAGCTGTTGTAGCTCTCTGCGGCCGGTCCTGGTTCACCCGGAGGCCGTCCAGAACGCCTTCACCTCCTCTCTGGAGATCTGAGCCCTGCGCTACGCTGCCAAAACCGGTGCGGGGATCCTTGTTGACGGCCTTGATGGTTTGTCTGCGGCGTCGGCCATGTTTCTTATGGCTTCTTTGTTCGGCCCGCGCTGGGCCTGCCAGGCTTCCACCTCGTCCAGCCGGGCCTGGAAGCCCTTGCACACCCCCCACAGCACGCTGGTGAGGTGCGAGTTGTAGACGTCCACCGTTCCTGCCGTCTGGTTGGGCAGGCCCGGCGCCTGGAAGTGTGCCCCGAAGTGCAGCTTCGCCACGTTTGGAGGCCTCGGACATGTGCGCCACGAAGTTGGAGGCCGTGCCAAGCCGGTACCGGCAGGCGAAGTTTTTTTTTCTTTTTTTTCACTCTGCCGCCTTGAGCCTAGTGGCATCGGTCGGCTAACTTGAGACTTATCCGTGTACCAGGGTGGAATCGAACCCCGGCGACTGTCTGACGTTGGTCTCCGGACGTTGGTCCGGAGACCAACGTCTTTACCATCTCACCACGGCGTCGTCTCGGTACCGGCAGGCGAAGAGGAGCTCTCGGCCCGGTCAAGCTGTAGGGCGCACGATGTTCCACGGGTTTACGGCGGGTCAGGGTGAAGCCGGCCACCACCTCATCGGCCCCTCCATCGTCCGGAAAGCGCACGGCTATTGCAGGTGTAGTAGCTGAGCAGCGCGGCTGCGATGCTTGAGGCCGTTGCCGTGTCCTGGTCGGCGGAACGCCACCAGCGCCGAGGTAATTTGGTTGGTTGTGAACGCGTCCTGGTGCGATTGGCGGCCTGCGTCTGCGTGCCTGCGCGCTTGCCGTGCGGTAATCTCCCACCTGCACCGAGGTGTAGCAGGCCAGCAGTGCGCCTGTGCTGGCGCTGGTCGTCTCCGCGTCCTGCGCTGCCTGCGCAGTAGTCTCCCAACAGCGCGTCTACCTGCCGAGGTGTAGTAGGTCAGCAAGGCTGCTGTTATAGCGGCGTGAGTGCCGCGTGGAGTAGCGAACGACGAGCTTCCAAGTCGTAAAGCCCGCCCGGCCGGCGCGTTGACAAGGAAAGCTGCAGGGCTGCGAGCTCCGCGAGAATTGCGTGAGGGCGCTGTGGTCTCGCTGGCCGAGAGCGCGGCGTTCGTGGCGTATGAGGCCAGCAGCGTCGTCGGCCTTGCCCCCTGGAGCCCGTGATGCTGGCGTCCCGGCTAGCAAGCTGCGCTGCGACGAAGGCCTTGGGGCGAGACCCAGCAGGGCATTTGCTATCTTGGTGTCTACCTCCAGCGGCGTGTCCAACCCGTCCACCGTGGAGAGCAGGGAGGCCAGCGCGCTTGCGTCTTCGTGGTGATTGCGCCAAGAGGGCTGCCGCTATCTTAGAGTCCACCTCAGAGGAAGCGTCGACGGCCGAGAGCAGGCCGTAAGCTGTCAGGGCGCTGGCGGCTCGGAGCTCGGAGGCCAGCGCCGCGGCGGTGACGGCCCCCAGGAGAGCGTTGGCCACCTTGGCGCCCACCCCCAGCGGCGTGATCCTCGCCGCTATGTCTAGGGAGTGCTGGTCCACCACCGTCTTGAGGCCGTAGTTGGCGGCCACCGTGGCCAGCGTGGCGTTGTTGGCCGAGGCGATGGAGCCGTTCATGGCCGCCGTGGTGCTGTAGTTGGACAGCTTCAGGTCCACGCCGTCCGGGGTGCTCTTCGTGGCCACCACGCCCTCCAGCACGTCGAAGGCCGACTGGTCTGCCTTGTTGGAGAGACCCGTGGTCAGCGAGCTCTGCAGCGCTGCGATGCTGCTTCCGTGCGCGGCCACCTGTCCGTCCGTGGTGGCCAGGGCCGCCGCCGTTGCTAGGGGCGCAATTGCCGGCGCCAGCGCGCTGCTGTCCAGCTTTGAGGCGGTTGTCCAGGGACTGGATGGCAGCCGCGTTGTTGCCGGAGGCTGCCGTGTTCACCGCCAGGTCAGTTACTTGAGCGTAGGGCGTCAGAGCGAGGGCCAGCTGCCCTGCTGTGACTGCCGTCAGTTACCTCTCCGTTGTCCAGGACCTCCGGGATGTTGCCCGTGACAGGTGCTTCAAACATGTTTTCTTAGGAGTAGGTGTTACACGAATTCGTAACGCATGGGTGTTGTACTTTCACAACACGCCCTCCCTTGAGTCGCTGTGGGTCATTCGGGGCCTTCGTAGCGCTGGATGGTATAATTATATATCATCTCGCAACAGCCCCTACCTGTACGCGAAGTGTGGAATGACGCAGTGTCCGATGGAGTCGGACACTGAGACCTCTGATGAATTGACCGATGGCGTCGGTCAAAACGCTTGGGACACCTCGGCCTCATGATGAGACCGGCGAAGGACACTTGTCTCAGCGGCTATGACCTGCGGGGCATTCATGCCCCAAAGAGAGCGGTGACAAAGCGGTGACAAGCGGTGACATGCTCGGCTTCCGGGCCGAAAGCGGAAAACTGAGCAAAGTGGTCGTCTGGAGCCCGCTTTCCACCGAAAACCAGCGAATTTGGAGGCTCAGGCATCCCACTCGCCGTCCGACACGGAAAAACGGACTCTTCGGACTTGACCGTTTTGAGCGCTTTTTGCACCAAAAACGGAGCCGGATGGAGCGGTGACATCGGTGGTGACAAGCTCGGCGGGCTGACGGACCACCTCGGCGGGCTGTCGGACTCCAAGCCTGGTCCTCGGCGGGCTGTCGGGCCGCGAAAAACCCTGCGGAGAAGGAGCTCGGGAACTGGGCCCGGTTTTGCGCACTTTTGCACCCAAAAAGCGAGTGGTGACAAAGCGGTGACAAGCGGCGACGACCTCAGCGGGCTGGAATTCGCAGGCTTTTCGGGGCAGAAAACGGATTTCGGAGCACGGCGAACGTCTGGAGCCGGTTTTCGGCGGAAAACAAGCGAACTTGGAGGCTCAGGCACCACTTTTGACGTCTGACACGAAAAAAACGCGCTTTTTCGGAGTTGGCCGTTTTCAGCGCTTTTTGCACCAAAAACGGAGTGGTGACAAAGACCGGTGACATCGGAAAAACGTTCAGCTGGTTGGAAAATTTGGCTGTTTTGCAGGGGTTTTCGCAAAATAATTAGGTCCCTATAGGCTGCCTTTCCTTACTACTCAGACAGCGTGCAGCGGCTGCAGGCGCTCTGCGTTGACTGCCACAGCAAGAAGACGCTCCGGAAATCCGCGCAGCCCACGAGTCTGGAGAGCCGCGTCTGCCCGGGGGTGCGCAGTCCGAAGCTGCCGCCGCTGGTCTTCGAGGCCTAGGGAAGCCACCGCAAGAAGCCCTACGTGGTGTGGACGTTGTGCGCTGTCGCCGCGACGGTTTGGCCAACGCACCCTTTCCGCTGCCCATCCTTTGCCCCGCAGACGTGGAGCCCGTGGAGCCGCGGTACAGCGTGCGCTTAGCGCAGGGTTGTAGCTGTCCACCACGTCGCCCCCGTACTACCTGGACCCCAAGGATCGCTGCACGCAGAGCACGCACTACCGGAACTTGGGACGGAGGGGGAGACGCTGCTACGGCAGTGCGTGCGGCTGCGGAGCGTGAGCTTCCAGCTGCCCTGCAAGAAGGACGTGCTGGCCAGCGCCTTCGTGGACAAGCCGCTCTGCGAGGGAGGCCTCCGCCCCCCGCCGCACGCGCTGCGCCACCTGCTCCTCGGTGAGTTCCGCGGGGTGCCGAGTCATGGCGCCCCCGAGCTCGTTAATATCAACAACAATGTTTGACGAACAAGTAAATCAAAACGCAACAATTACAAGCAACCTTAATAATATAACAGCACACGGATTAACCATAACTTCAATACTACCGACTATATCAGCAAATACAATTAAACTTGACACAAATGCTCATAATATTAGTTCTAATACTTTTTTAATCAGTAATTTAAATGCTACAATAACATCAAACTTCAATACTATTAGATCTAATACATTCTTAGTAGGAAATTCCAATAATACAATCACTTCAAACTTCAACAATATAAGTTCAAATTCTTCACTAATAACAGGACACGGAAACACAATATCAACGATTTTAACAGATATAGCAGATTTACAAGCAGGAGCGGGTGCTTCTTGGACTACAGCCGAAAAAACAACTATTCAAGCAGATGTATCAACATTCTAGACAAATAATACTAATTTATTCAATACAAATACCGCATACAGCAATACATTTGCTTCAATCATATCAGACAACACTACACAAGATTTATTAATAACTGAAAATTCAAATACGATTAATAGTTTAATATCAGCAGATTTACAAAAGTTAGATAAAACAATCACAACTGCACAAACAGTAAACTCTCCACTAATAATTAGTTTAACAGATAATACTAATCCAATTTTTAGAATTCAAGATGCCGTAAGTAACCAACGCTTAGAATTTAAAAGAGGTTGTCAGTTGGACTCGTATCAAGGTTTAACAGGTGCTACACCTTATAGATTATGGCTAGGATGGAATACGGGAGATGTTATTATTGGAAGACTTTATAATATGTCAAGAACTACGATTAACGGTAATGTTCATACTTCATACAATTTTGCTCAAGCACATGGAACATCATATTTCGAAGGTGCTGTTTATATGAAAGGAAATTTATTCATAAATAATGATTTTTCAACAGATATTAACACTAAAACTGATAATTTAGACAATGCATTAACTCCATATTTAGAAACACATACCCCGTCGGCAACTCAAGGTTTTTATGTTCATCATCCCAATTTTGTTGCTTGTAGTATTGGCGATATTACAAATTCTTCTAACCAATATTTTATGTGCGACGGTGCTGTATCAAAAACCATATTCAATAAGCCAGTTGATGTATTTGGTGATGTATATACAAACGGCGATTTAACAATGGTTTCTGGTAAGAAAGTTGAAGTCAATCAGGTTCAGTCAGTATCAGGAAATTCTTTATTATTACAAAATTCACCGAGTGGCAATGTTCAATTTGGCAACACATCAAAACTAATAATTGATAACGCTGAAATGTATCTTGATACAAATGATTTAATAATCAGGAATAGCAACACTTCAAACTCTATTAATTTTGGTTGTTGGATTATCTGCAACATATGCTGATAATAAAATTATTTTGAATAGTGGAAGAAATAGCGAATTACGAGGCGACTGGACTATTGACGGTGATATGACTTTTGGAATTGCTCATAAAATCTATTTGAGACATTTGAATAGTGATGCTGTTTTGAGAACGGAAGCATCAACATCCATTGATAGTTATATTAATGGCACTAAATATTTAGAGTTAAATTAAACAGTAGTCAGTTTGTTGCATATAACAGTTTTAATTTAAGCAGTGACGAAAGATTAAAAAGAGACATTCAACATATTGAAGATGACACTATTGAAATTGTGAAAAATATTGATGTCAAAACATTTATGAAGACAAACAATATGAAGAAACACGAGATTGGCTTCATCGCTCAACAAGTTAAAGCAAATACACCTGAAAAATACGCTGTTGTAAATGATGAGGGCGAATATTTAACAATGAGATATGACAAAATGACTTGTATTAGCTGGGGTGCATTACAGTCCTTAATTAAAAGGGTTGAATATTTGGAAAATGACGTCTTTAAAAAGAAAAATCAAAATAAAATTATTTAGTTTCAAAATCTTGTAAAATGTATTTAAAGAAATATATAATATAATATAATATAATATATAATATAATGAGTATCAAACCTGAAGATATGACATTAGAACAAATCAAGGAACAACTGGCACTATATAATAGATTGTATTATCAAAAGAGACGAGTAGAAAAAGACTTTATGGAAACCAAGAGAGCAAGTGCTATCAGATATAATAGGAGAAAGAAATTAGACAAGATAGCAGAAAACGGAGAAATATTTTTAAAAGATATTGATTATGAAAACAAACCAGAAGATTTACAGAATACAAAGCCAAGAAAACACAAGGAACAATCATATAAAAGAATAAGCGTTGAATAAATAAAAATATTAAATATCGCTTTTATTAATATGGCAAATATTAATAAAAATGATATAATTAGTAAAATCTATTATGATAAGTCAGGATACGGAAGTATCGCAACAACCTACAAGGATGCTAAACAAAAGGAACAAAGCATAACCTTAAATGATGTTAAAGAATGGTTTAAAAAGAACATAGAACAGAAGAAGCAATTAAGAGGCAAAAAATCATTTATCGCTCCATATCCTTATTTTGAATTTCAACTAGATTTATTTTTTTATTGATGATATACCTAATCAAAAATTTCAAGTAGGAATGGTTTTAATTGATATATTTACCAGATACTCTACAGTAATACCTATTAAATCAAAACAACCACCAGACATATTAGCTGGAGTAATGGAAGGATGACAGAAAATGAAAGGCAAACCAGAAGGAATTTATAGCGACGAGGATGGCAGTTTATATAATAAAACAGTTGAAGACTTTTTCAAACAAGAAGGAAAAGAATTATACCGCACAAGAGGACATCCTAATTTTAGAGAACGTTTTATACGCACCTACAAAGATATGTTATATAAAAGAGTTGAAAAAGATGAAAAAGAAGGAAAGGAAAATATACAATGGACAGATTATAATTTTGAAATATTACTAACGTATAATAATAAAATGGAACATTCAAGTATAGGAATGACACCAGCGGAAGCATTGAAGGAGAAAAACAATTATAAAGTAAAAATGAAAATGACAACCGAAGCAACTCGAACCCGTAAATATCCTGAAATTAACATAGGTGACGAAGTGAAGATTTACAGAAAGAAAGGAATAACTGAAAAGGAACGAACTAGCAATTGGATGCCTACGATTTAGAAAGTTGAAAGGATTGAAAAAAAGCTAGGACAAACTTATTTTTTATTTGGAACATAACACACGACCATTCTTAAGATTTGAATTATTGAAAGTTTAAAAATCTATAGTTTTTGTAGAAAACAATTCTTGTAAAAAAGAATAGTTAAAGAAATATATTTTTTATAATAGTATATATAGTATAATTATGTCCAAAGCTTTGGAACGAAACATTGCATGGGCATCATGGAAGTGATCAAGTGGCAGGAATCTGGACATAAGAAATCAAGGTTCCAGGTCCTAGCAGCATCATGAACCCGAACGACATGAAGGCCGCCAAAGAGGAGTTGAACTACATTGGCCTGGATCGGGGTGACATCGAAAGAATATTCAACAGATGCGATGGATGGTACAGGCCTTGGTGCATCCGAGTCACAACTGGTCACAGTGACTTTGGCTTCATGAGCTCATCCGCATTGGCAAATAAGTATTCTGCAAGGATGGGTGATACTCTCGGAGGAGCATTCCATGTGACGTACGTAGAGAACCTGCCAAGCATTGTACGCTGTGGGCTAGTCCCCGGCCGAATCGATGGCGGTTGCACTTCGGGGTATTTGCTCCGTGGGATGAGATGAACGTAGCAACGAAGACGACGCTACGAAATTTGAGGACTGGAGGTCCGCTTGCAATCATTTACATTCCCAGTGCGACCCTCGCGCGATACGGAGCTGGAGTCGCGTTCAACGGGGCATTTATGGTCTTTGACGTGGGTCAAATCCATTTGGATTGGCAAGAGCAACGGAGGGAAATGCCTGGAGTACGAGAGCATCAAGCGAGCGTACTCAAAATGTGTTGAGAATGAGATCTGTCCGGGATTCGTTGGTTCTTCCCAGGAGTCGGCCACGATGTTCCTTCAGAACGTCGCAAAGATCATCGAGGGAATGCCTGAAACAGAGGCGGGTGCCGACAATGTGCACTACGTTCAAGGCATGGTGGATCGTGCCTGCGGACTGCTTCGGGAAAACAAAGTAGAAGAGTTTGATACTCTGACCAACGAGATCAGGGACGAGATCAGCAAGACCATCATCCTGAACGACGAGACGTGGGAGGGGCTACGATGCCGAATTTGTCCGTCATGTGCAACCGCGATTCCCACGTGCTTCTGTGTATGTCTGGAATGTGGGGCGCAATTAATTTCTACCGGGAGATTCTGCATCCACATTGGTTCCGACGACGAGGGGGACGACCATAAACCCAATGTGTCAGGTGACGCCAGACGAGCGCAAGACGAGGCTAACGACAACGCGGCGGAGCAGGAAAAGGGTGATGAGACGGAAAACGATTCCGAAGACGACGACGTGGGCGCGCAAGGATACACATCTGGTTACATGTCTGAAGAAGAAGACTTTGGTTGGGAGTACCGCGACAATGACATGGCATCACGGGATATCATCAATTCCCAGCGGATGGCGATCTGCATGGACGAGCCACGAGAGGCTCAATACATGGCGGGATTCATCGCACTGCAGATGTCAAAGATGTGGGGGATGTTCGAGGGTGGGGAAAAGAGAACGATCGATGCCGCTCTCGAAGGGACCGTCTCTTGCCCGCACCACAACGATTTTGGGAAGTACCCCAACATCACTGAGATTGATCATGAAGGGATCCTTATGCCATCAACGGAGCAAAAGGTTACCCAATCTCAGAACGTCCGGGCAAGGACCTTCCGGACGATGGAGGAGCGCAACCAATACATCCGTTATTTGGTGTCCAAATGCGAGGGGCTATACATATTCTACAAACTGTGGATTGCAGCGAAGATCCTCGGCATCACCAAAGACGAGATGAAGCTCCTGGTCAAGGATCATACACCCGGTGGGTGGTATTGTTTACAGATGCTTTTCCCTGGCTTTCAACAGCAAATATATATCATTCACAAGATCAGCCTTGAACCTTGGCAGATATGGTTATTCGGTCAACGTGAGCGCCATCATTGCGGCCACTGACCCGAACAAATGCGACGCACCCCTGCTGGATTGGTGTCTCCGAAAGGGACACTGGCTATCGGAAGAGCATCACAAGAAGTGCGTCCGGGCGCAAGATGCCCAACAACATTTGGACGAAGAGTTCCGTCGACGCATCAACAGGTTGACCATTGGGGACCGACCTGCGTGATGCAGATGTGGATTATCATTGCTTATGCGGTATGGTGCATCCATCAGCAGCAGCATATAGAATTCACTTCAATATGGATTGCGGCATGATGTGGGCTAGTCCCCATCCATCGCTTGCGTCTCATCGATTTCATTACGATGGAACATTTCTTTGACGTGATATAATTTCATGCGTCCAAGGTGAATGGATGTGTATGTATTTACATATTCCGACGGCTATGACATTCCGGATATTCATGGATGTGCACTATTACCTCATGGACGATTTCCTTTCCTTATATTATTCGTGGTATCTGGAATGGCTATTTTGCATGTTGCTCGCCAAATTTTCTTTGCCAATGATATTCAGATGGCTTATGACCGTGCGCTACTATGGATTTCTATGGCCAACCCATTTCTGTGGATGACGGCTGCGCGATGCGCAAATGCGGCAGCCGGGATTTCAAGTGGTTGCGTGTTGGCGCGAGAGGCAAAATGTCTCTTGCATCTGAGTATAGGAATGTGCTACGATTTGCGGATGCATGTTTCTGTCTTGATTGGACCTGGCAAGTTTCACAATGAATGGACGGTGTAGCAATAGTGAATGAAAGAGTGTTCGACACAGTTTCGTAGTCGGAGCCGTGGCCATTGGAACGTGTTGTGGTGTTTGGACCGCACGATGAACGATGCGACCCAAATGGGGGATGTTAAAACCCTCCTGGCCCCGTGCCTAAATTGGGAAGCTGCTCTGAGGTCTGTGTTATTGTTGGTTACAATGTTCCATTGACTGCCATTTGGCTCAAGTCACAAGTAGGGCTCAAGGTCTTGCATGAACTACGTTCGCACGTGATCGACCATAGAGAGTGGAAAATACTTCATTCACGCCACAGCTGCCAGGGTCACCATCGTGGTTATTGGTCCTTATCCCTTACAACAGTTTACACGGGTTCGGCTATAACGGTTTGACCGTATACACCTTTCTACGTGGTTGGGTACACACAGCTGGAGGGTTCGGTGGACAGCGTCCCACGGGACGTCACCTTGCCGTCTCTTGACATTATGGAATGCAAGATTCTGAAATATATATGTGCTTATGCTTTTGGGTAAGTTTATGCTTTGCAAATGGAATGAAAAATAGAGAGGAATTTTGCATATGGCTGTTGCTCAGCAAGTTTGAACTTTTCTTGGGACAAGAGCTACTACGATTTCGATTTCTGCTACAAGTACTACTACTATACTACTACTACCACTACTACTACTACTACTACTACTACTTCTACTACTACTACTACTACTACTACTACGATTACTACTCACGACTAACTACTAAATACTAACTACTAACTACTAACAACTAACTACTAACTACTAACTATTAACTACTAACGACTACTGCCGCTACCATTACTACTACTACTACTACTACTACTACTACTACTACTACTACTACTACTACTACTACTACTACTACTACTCTTACTACAACTAGGTTTGCCCGGAGACTGTCTTCCGAAAGGCTCAATTCCCTCGCCCGATCGGCAGCTTTCGCCGATGCGTGCAGCTGCGCAGGGTGCGGCTTTTTGACTATGTGCATGTTTGGGGGCTATTCTAGCTCTCCAACCCCTGAAGAGCGGGGGGTTTGAGGGCTAAACTCTAAACCTAAACCTAAACCAAGCCTGAACCCTAAAATCAAGGAGTTAAACCCCAAAAGCAAACCCTAATTAAACCCCAAACGGGGGGTCTGAGGGCAAGTCAAAACCGAAACCTGAACCCTAAATGAGGGCAAGAACCCGCAACCTGAACCCTAAAGTGAGGGTTTAAGGAAAGTTACTAAACCCTACGAAGAAGTTTGAGGGTTACCCCGCTGAACCCCAAATGGGGCAAGTTAAGCCTCCTTTCGGGTTTCGCAAAAGGTTCCAGCAAATGTGACCAACGTGCGTGCAGTCCTCAATTATTAGTACGCCGTGCTGGATTGCGAAAGGTAAGCCGCGCTGGACACTGTGCAGAGTGAAGGATGACCGGCCGCCCTGCTTAGACCCCTGGCCCAACATTTTTTTTGCAGATAACCTGTTCAGGCTGGAGACTGCAATTTTTGAGGGTTCCCTTGCTGCATGATATGTTCCACGTTGGTCACCTTGCGAATGCCGATCTTTTTCTTGGCTCTTTCAGTTGCAGGCAAGTTAGACACAATTTGGAAACCCTGGCAAATGGTCCCTGGCTCGTAAATTTTGGCCACGCCGACTTATTGAGGGACGGTTGGCGGAGCAACGCGCAATTTGGATTTGGACCTGCCAGTTTTAGCGTTCGTTTGTTTGCCCAAGCAAAATGTGGTACATTTTTTTGGGAGACGCATAGTCCCACCACGTGAAATTCTTAGAGACAATCAATTGTGCTCGCTTTGAGCGCCCTTTTGGCCACCTGACACACCTAGTCCAGCTTGGGAGATAACTGGGTGTTCCCAAAAATGGTTGGATTCGTATTCCTTCAAAGAACCAGCAGAATGCGAGCATCCGACTTGAGACTTGACTGGAGTGGCAAAGAACCAAAGCCTTCAGTTTGCTAAATTCTGGGTTGCAGTGCAACAAAGCACTCTTGGCGGGAAGCAAGTTGGCAAGCAACCAACCCAACCCAACACAGCTTGCCGCCTGCTGCTTGCGCAGAAAGGCCCTTGGGGGTTGAATGTACAGTGTACACCAACACCATGAATCAATTTTGAAGGCGCGGGGGGTCAGTGTTGACCACTTGACATCTTTGGCTGCGTGTTTTTTCATTGGTTTTTTCCAAGCAGAGGTTTGAATCCGGCGGACTGCCGGACTGCCTGGGGCATTGGGTTTCCCTTGACCCCCTTGGGGACCCCAGGCTGCAGATCGATGCAAGTTGCCGCTGGCTGGCGTTTTCCCAGCCTGCGGGATGTGACTCCGGCCGGACCCGGCGGGCATGTGATTGCCACGGGCTCAACAACATGCATGTGCCAGGCGGAGTCGGCTATGGCGTTGAGTGGGAACCATGTCCACCAAAGGGTTCTCAATTAAAATCTGCCCATTCAGACAAACTGCAAGACTCAGGATCCCCAGCATGGCATTGATTGCTTTGTCTTCCATATGTGGCCTTGGACTTGATGGGGGGGGACACAACCCCTCAGAAAGACACTTGGGTCTGGTTTCAACCAATGCCAACCCTGGCCACTCGTAAATCCACACATTGCGAAAGGGACCGTTCAGCCCATCCTTTCGTTTCTCGTTGAGGCCGGGGATGGACTTCGAGAGCTTTGTGAGCAACGTGCGGAGCGTTTGGGACAAGCTGCAGGCGCCTTCGGCAGGGAGGAGAACCAGTGGAAGCTCTGAGGTTTTGCGCTGCTTTCTGTGTTTGGGGAAGCCAGTTTGAGGGACCCACCCACATTTGATTTCCTGATATGTTTACACTACTATTACTACTATTGAGGGGGTAGGTTGGGTATGGGATAAGGTAAAAACCCCCATCCTCATGGCCGAGATCAACACATTTCCTGCGATGGGGTGAAGTAATCTTGGGTTGGGTGACCTGGGAGGTTCCAAGCGTTACACTGGAGGCTCGTCGGGGCTTGTTGCACTATGGGAGTAAAGGCTTCGACGGATCCGATTGTAAGCATCGGACAAGACCTGGCTTACGTTTGAGATCCGTGGATCCCAAAGCTTCGACGGTGGGTTTTTCTCATTGGCCCAAGGCCAAGGTGCAGTTTTTGGGCTCGAGAGGCTCATGAGCCGACAAGATTGGTAGACACTTCGTTTGTTGGAACTTGCAAGAAAGTACCCACCCCATAAATCCATTGGGAAGCAAGTGATTTAGTCTTTAGACCCGCCTTTTGGGCCCTCCAAAGGAAATGGCCCGGGTTTGGACGTTTTCTGGCGCAGATCCAATGCACTGTTGGCATCGCCGGCTTGGGCCAATACATTTCCAGCTTTATGTTTGTGGCTCTGTGCTCAACAAGGAGGTTGAAAAGGACCGCCACCTATTTTGTGGGTTTCCGAATTTGGGATGTGCCCATTCAACCGAGAGCCCCAACTGAGTTCGCGGTCGCTTCCCGACAGGCGCTGGGGGCCACATGTGGTGCGGCCGCCCCACGACAAGAGGCATGGCCTATTCAGCGAGGGTTGTTTTCAACAGGCGGCATTACACAGAGAGCGTCTTTGCAGGCGGTTTGTTTGAAGCAAAGGGCCTGAGCCTGAACGTGGGCCCTCAAGGCAGGGCTGCCCAAAATGGGTAACCTCCAAATGGCTAACCCTCAGAAAGGCCTTGATGTCAAGATCCAACCGCACGCCGCTAACACCGAAAGTGCTTGAGCGGAGCGGCGACACGGGGCCGCTCGGCAAACTGCAGCATCAGTCATAAGCGTGAGTCAGCCAAAACCAAACCCGTTTCCCGTGCAATTCAAAGCCACAGAAGCGGGAAACGCTTGTTGGCTTGGCATCATCGGCCTAGTTTTCACGTCCCGTTTGACTTTCACTCAGATGTCTTTGCCGCGGGTTGTCAGGATGTGGCCCTCTCTCACATCTTTGTGCTGCACCCGTTGGATGCTGACCACCCTGAGGCTGGTGACAGCTTCGCGCCACGGGCAACCCCCTTGACGCTAAGCGGAACCCCCAGCGCTTCATCAAAAGACTGTCTTGATGAACCGACGAAGCTCAGGAAAACAGGAAAGAGACCTGTGGCTTGCACCGCTGCATGCCCATACACAAAGGGAGTCGTTTGTCCGGCAAGTTCCGCAGTCGTGACTGCTTGGTTCTGCGGCCGCTGATACCAATTCAAAATAAGCAAGCTTCTGAATTGTAGCTCAAGTAATTTCTCACTGCGGTCGGAATTCGATGACATCCATCCACATTGTTAAGCCCTCGAGTTGCAAGGTACGTTCTGGACAAATGAGCAAGCCGAGTGCGGATCCCACAAACCTTTCAGCCTCAACGGCGGCTTTCTGACAGTTTCGCCCCCGACGTCAA
The DNA here is from genome assembly GCA_963377175.1 of Effrenium voratum. Taxonomy (NCBI): domain Eukaryota; class Dinophyceae; order Suessiales; family Symbiodiniaceae; genus Effrenium; species Effrenium voratum. The sequence goes on along the minus strand of CAUJNA010000336.1, from coordinate 1,351,638 downwards.
TCTCATTTCCGCCTCCCAATTCACCCAACCCGGGCTTCCCGAAGATGCCGTCGTTTCGCTTTATCCATCACCGTTTGACATTTCCCTGATTTGAAGGTCTGACATCGAGTCGGTACCCCTGTACGTGCCCATGGATGCTTAGGTTAGACATGTATGGCTCAAATCAAAGAGGGGTTCCTACGCGGGTTTTAGCTTTTATTTTGGTCCCGTTTTGGGCTGCCGTAGCCTTGGGGCCTGTGAATCGCTTCCACCCCGAGCCCAAGGGGCCCCAGCCCCGGGGCTCCGGGGCTCAGCCCCAGCCCCGGGGAGCCTTTCGCCAGGCGCTGCGCGCCACCAAGCGGGGCGCGCGGCTGCTGCACGAGGGCCGCACGGAGGAGTCCGGAAACCCGGGGCAAAGCGGGGCGGGGCGGGGTGGGTGGGTTGTAGAGACGCAAAGTCTGAGGAACTCTCTCATTCTCGTGCACACTATTCACACGATTTTTTCCACACATCCTGGGGGAGACGATCAAAAGGCACACAATTTCCCCCACACAAACCCGGAAAAGGACTCCTGATTTTCGAGTTCAGAGCACAAGGGGTGGATGGACCGCGGACTTTTTCTTCGTGCCGAGGTCCATCCGCGAGCTGCACGACGCCCGGCAGCTGTCGCAGAGCCACGTGGCCTGCAGCCGCAGACCCCAGAGCTCGCCAAAATGGGGGCGGGGTGTGGCTCAGAATACGGAGACTCTCCAGGAAGGTCGGCTTCCTTTTTGCTTTCCTTGTAAACCAACCCCAAAAGGCCAGAAAACAAGGAAGGCAAGACCAAGGGGGACTTGGACCCCAAGAATGGTCTTTTGGTTTTCCTTTTGGAGGGGGAGGGTCCCGTTAGGGACTTTTCGTTTTCCTGCTTGTTTCCCAAAAAGCAGCACAAGCCCCTCTAGGTTCCTGTTTCGTCTATTCGCAATGTAGGTTTTAGCACTGTTGCGCGCCATTCTAGAGTGGCCCCAGCTCTGAAAATGGACATGCCTTCTAAGCCGCAGAGGACAAGCCGGAATGCTGTGAAGTGTGCCTTGCATGATGCGATGCAGGCCAGTTGAGTTTGTGTTGAGAGCACCAAGTGCCTTTAAGGCAACTTGGGTTGCGCCTACCACGCCAAGAACGACGCATCTTGGCTGAAGCGCTTGGCTGGTCTCTCTTTTGTGGCTGTTCCTTGCCGAGGTTGCAGCCATTTTTTCTTTCAGGTGCTTGAGGCACAGCTGGACCTGAGTCTGAATTTCGGTGAGAGGACTCTTCACGCTTTTGGGGTCAAACCCACAAGGCTACGAAATTTAGTGAAAAACTCCCGGAAAAGTGATTGGTGGACATAAATCCCCACCTATGTCCACCAAAGGGTCCCTAATTACAATTCATACTCGCGAAGTGGTCTGCTGGAATGTGTGGTCAGCATTTCCAGTGGCCTTGTTCCGTTCGAAACGCGCGGCGAATTCGGCCGAGGATCGTGCCGCCCTGTACTGGTACCGCGAGGCGCGGGGAAATTCCGACATGCGAGGCGAGAGCCAAAAGGGGCCTAGGTCTACTGGGAGCCTGGCAGGTGTCAGGAAACTTCAATATGCGGCTGCCTGTGATTTCTTTCTCTGGCAAGCGCGGGGAACCCTGCTTGTTGTCCTTTGTGTTTGGGTGAGCGGACCGGCTTTTTTCCAGCCTGGGGGTCTGGGAGGGTCTCAAATCACTGTTGAAGGGCATGCGGCATGCAGTTGAAAACGCTTGGAGGTCCGAAGTCGAGCCTTCGCCCCGTAGGCCTACCGGTTGCAGCCTCAAGATGAGACGGCCCCTGGGCAGAGCTAAAAGCCGCGACTCACCAGGCGATGTTCCCTGCTCTTGCCATATGACTGCGGGACCCTTGATCCTTTGAAATGGGCACTGCACCCACAGAGCAGTCAAACTTCGCCGAAAATGGCTACCCAACCACTTGTAATTGACCCCCATCCACAAACAACCGCTTGAAGCAATCACTTGCCAAAAAAGACTGCCCGTACCACGCGCAACCAATGGCTAGAGGCAGTTCCTCCCTCCTGGGATTAAAAGCTGAGATGGCACACTGCCAACACAAGAAGACCCACAAAACAGCCTGCACTTCCAGCCGTCCTCGTAACAAACCAGTCAGTCATGCATGTGCCAGCCTACGTCAGTGCAACAAATGTCCAAAAAACCAGCCAGTATATCTCCAACCGCCAGGGTTTGCTGTCGAGGGCAGCATGCTTCGGGATCCCAGCAACCTGCGCTCCAGTGTCCCAAAAAAATATCAGCGATCTGCCTGCCCAACTCCTTTCAACATCTTCAACCCTGGTCAAACGTCATGTTGGTCCCAGGGCATGTCCGGCAAACAGATGTGTGTGTGGTTGGGAAGGGCCCGGGGCTGGGAAGATGTCCGTCTTCGGTTTCTATCTCGTGGCTTTACCTTCCGCTGATTTTTGTCTTTTTGGCGCGAGCCCTTTGGGATTCCCTAGAAGAATCACCAGCTGGGGGATCATTCCCAAAAGCTCCCTGAAGAGCAAGAGGCGGACAAAAACCATGGGCGCGCTCTCTTGGCGGGCTCTGGTTTTTGGGGAATGTATGAGGGTTCTAAATGGTGGACCTCCGCTTGGCGTTGCACCCAACCAAAGACCAGCCACCTCCGGGGACCCCGTTGCGACTCAGCGACTCAGCGGAGTCCTCCGCGACTCCGCGACCTCCGAGGCGACCTGCGCCTTGGCACTCCTGGAGCAGCGTCGGGGCGAGGCCCGCAGGGTCTCGTCCTGAAACAACGAAACGCCGTGGGTGGGTTGGGTTGCTTTTTGTTTGCCTTTAAACATCATGAAAAGAAAGGGGGTCCAGTATTTTGAGACATACTCCAGTAGGAGTTTCTTGAAAATGGTGTTTCTCAAAGACATGGCTAGGCTACAGCATTTCTTTGAATCTTTGTTATTGGGTGTTTCTCAGAGACGGGTTTGTTTTGAATTTCTGGAACTCCCAATGGTTTTCCTTTTGGTGTCCCTTTAAGACAGGACCAAAACGGGGTTTCCCTAACGAGGACACACTTAAATGGGGGCGTCTCTTTGTTTGCGGGCCCCCTTTTTGAGGCTGGTTTTACAGGGAAGCCAAAGGGAGACCGAAGCCCGTGATTGGGGTTCCCCTACTTTGACCCACACCCAAACGGGGGTCTCTTAACTTTGGTGCTGTTGGTTTGTATTTCAAGGGCAACCCAAAGGAAGGAGGGTGGGGTCTCTCCGGCTCCTAGTGAGAAACTGCGTAAAACCACAACTTAGAGGGTAATTTGAGGATGTCAATTTAGTAGACCCAGATCTTGCTTGTCAGCCGTTCTGTTGGCTCTCATGCACCGCACCCCTTGCGTGTGCCGTTTTGAGGCGTTGGTACCTTCTTCTTGCGGTTGCTTTAAAGCTTACCCGAAGCCATTTTGGAGGCTTTCTCATTTTTAGCGCAAGCCCACTGGCCTCAGGCATGTTGTGAGCCAGCAAGGCAGTTGGCGCACATCTCCCGAGAGACCTGTGTAGGTTTGAAGTCTGGCTCAAGAATATGGAGATCCAAGTTGAGATCCTCCAAGTTGGTCCCACCAGATTTGGGCCATTGGGATCCCACCCGGCTCAGTAACTCGGCCGGGCCGATCGGGGTCGGCCAACGGTCGCCTTCGGACAGGCGGAGGAGGCCCGGCGCTTGCTGGTGAGCTTCCTGCAGGTGGATGCCTCCCACGCGCGGGGGCCAAAGGGTGCGGCGGGTGCCCGGTGCGGCGGTGGGTGGTGTGCTGAACTTGGGACATGGGACGGGATTCAGGAAAGCGGGGGGATCTCCATTCACTCGCAAACCTGCCAGGATTCTTCAGGAAAGCACTTGGATGGTTCAGTTCCGGGTGGTTCTAACTTATTCCCGGGGAGCCAGCGAGATGAATGTCTTGGAGCCACGGGCAGGTGGGGGCGCTGCGGCTGCTCGGGCGGCTACATCAGCGTCAGTGCCAGTGGAGTCAGGAGTGGTGTGGGGTGGGAGGGGGTGGGGCTGAGCGTTCGGAGCATTTTGGACTTGGGTTGTTCAGCATCCGTTCTTTGGGCTGGAAGTTCTCGGAGAATTGAAGGTGTGTTCTACTCTGTTTACATTGGCTTGGGAGTCCCCGCAGAAACCGAAGAACATGTTGGGGTTTTGGCCCGCCTAGTTCGTTAACTGTTTTGGACCGCGACCCGAGAGGGTCGATGATTTGAACACCGCTGTAGTTATCGGAACCACATTGGGTATGCTCACCAACTTGTTAATAGAAAATGAGTCGCTCACCACATATTGACCTTGGCATTGGTTTGCCATTCAATCACATGATGTCCAGGGTGCCCTAGTGAAAGGTACAGTATTTTCTTCCCATTCCCCTTTCCACCCACCCACCCACCCATCCCCCACCCGGCCTGGCGCTCCTCCCAGCTCCCTCGCCCCGCTCGGCCCCGCTCGGCTCGGCTCGGCTCGGCTCGGCTCGGCTCAGGCGGCGGGGTGCTTCCACCGGCTCATCGAGGTGGACCCCACCAACGACGAGTGGCCCGCGCAGCTCCAGGTCTGCCTGGACCAGCTGGAGGCCAAGGACTGGGTTACCCGAGCCTCGAAGGTGGTGGTGGGTGGGTGGATTCCTTCGCTGTCCGGTTTCTGCAGTTTCCGGTTGACTTGGAAATGCATGTGTTGCAAGCTCGGTGTTGTCTGTCTTGGAAAGAAGAAGAAAAAGCAAAGTGGCAACCAGAAGGTAGGCCAAATTGGAACGAAGCCCCAGGCACTGGGCGAGTCCTTGCTCTTTTTTGGTAGCTCAAAAGGGGTTGAGTACTTTCAAGCGGGACCCAATCCACTTGGGGTGTGTTTTGACTCTCGGGGCTCGTATTTCTCCGGTTTCAACGGGAAGGTCCACCAGGACCGCAAGGCAACCTGCGAATCGGCTGGCTTCCTTGTCAAAAGGGAGCCTAAAGGAACCGAAGCCAGGGCCAAGGGTGACGTCTTGGGACCGCCCTTTTCAGAGGCTTTTTGTCGGCTTTTCGCAGAGACATTGACAGCCCAAGGTCCCATGACCCATCTAAGCTTCCTGTTGAACCTTCGGTCTCCTTGATCCGATCTCTTCACCCTTCGCCTCGAGTTTCCAGGACGGCCTGCAGGCCTCCGGTGGGCTGGATTTGGGGGTGCCGGGCGGTCGGGTGTGAAACTGCGCCTTTCGGTGAAAGGGAAGGGTACCACCAATTCGGGGGTTGGAGACCTAAATGGAATGGGAGGCTTCCAGAAAATGAGCAACTCATTCGGCATCCTTCAACATCTAAACCCCTCCAAGGACTTGAACTCCCTGTCCTTCCCCTCTGCCCACCCACCCCCCCGCCCAACCCCGCGCCAGGGCCACGCCTTCTCCTTCGACGCCACGGAGGCGCTGAGCCACGCCGCCGCCTGCCGGCGCCGAGGCGCAATCCACGCGCGCGGAGCGCAAGCGGGGCCCTGTGCCTGCGGTGTTTGGGGGGGGGATGGGGAGGGAAGGCGGGGGGGTGGGTGGGGGTTTTGGAAGTCTTTCTCGGTTTTAAGGGCTCCAAACCCAGGGCGAAGTGTTTTTTTGGACGTCTTTCTCAATATTGGCCCGCCAAGGGCAAAGCCCAACCCAAGTTTCTCGACTTGGGGCGTTAGGTGATGCGCTGTCCGCGACCTCCACGACCTGCAGCTCCATGACAGGCGTGGTGCTGCTGGCAGTGGCCAGGGTTGGGGAAGGAGTTTGGGGCGAGCGGCGGCTTTTGTGCCAAACATAGGTCCACGATTTTGCCCTCAAATGCGATCAAGTCCAAGTGCAGGATGATGGGATTGTGCATGGTATCGTCAATGTTAGTATTCTCTTTCACACCTCGGGTGGTTTAACCGTGACATGTGGTGTGCTTCCCTCAATACGACCTGGCCCCTCTTATGTCCAAGTAACGCATGTGGTGGGGGGTTTGAACAAAACTTGAAATGGTTTGTTCATGCCGTCTACGCAGCGGCCATTCGGACTTTCCGGACCTCGAAGTCCGCCCTTCGTGTCCGCGTGCACATCCTGCACAGGCCCCGGGCATTCCCGGAACTCCCCAGGCCGTGGTGGAGGCGGAGGTGTGGCGTGGGCTTCGGCGTCCGTTTTGAGGGGCGCCGTTGTTTCGGGTATGTTGAAAGGGAAGTGACAAGGAAGTCACCCAATTAGGACCCTTCCATATTGTGAGGCACACCTATATTGCAAAAACGACAACTCTTACTAAATAAGTGAGTTGCAAAGTAGACTCCAGTCCAGAATACAGGGCCGGAGCGAATTTCTGAACAAAGCCGACCCTTGATTGGTGCTTAGTGTAGGGACTCAAGCCCAGCTTTTTTTTGGGGAACGAATTGGGCAGATCCCCCCCCAACGTCCAAACTAAGGGGCGCCAAGCCATGGGGACAAAGCTGAAGGGTTGGTGTGCAGATGTTTGCGAATCTTGCCCAGTGAGGTGTGCAGATTCCTCCCACAAGCGTTTTTTTTTGGCTTTTGGAGCTCTACACCCGCCTTTTCTCTGAAACATTCAGAAACGACACCGGGGTCACCTGGCCAGGACTCGGTGGCTTCCTCCCCATCCAGGAGAGCTTCCACAGCAGTGCAGGTGGGAGAGCTTGGCTCGGGGCTTGAGAGGATGTGGAAGAGTTGCCAGCTGCCATGTGGGGGGCGGGGCGGGGGGAAGGGAGGGTGTGGGTAAACGAAACTGTACTTGTCCAAGCTCACAGACCCATGTCGGGTTTGTCCCTATGCGGGACATGGAAACCTTACGTTTCCCTTCAACACGGAGCTTCGATCTCACAAATGTTTCTGTGTTTCCCTTTGAATCAACCCCCCACAAGGGCGTGCTGGCCATCGTTTCACTTCCTTTCAACCAACCCAAAAAGGGCAACTCCAACGATGGCGCGATTGTTTTTGTGGTCCAGTCAACCTGACAATTGGAGGTCAACAAAGACCAAACACAACTTTTAATTTGACACCCACGAGCACTTGGTGCATGATGGCCAGTGCCAGTCCAATGTTCAATTTACAAGAGCAGGAACAACTTCACGCACCTTCAACAAACAAAAACACTAGCATATAGCCCAGTGACATTGCCCATTCGGACAGGCCCAGCTGGGTGGGGCAAAATATGGTTGAAACACCACCTTTACAAGGAATTAATGATTATAACCAGTGGTTTAAACATGTTCAAACCAATGGGTCCCCACCCAAAGTGCAATTGCCATTCGGCTCTCGTGCCATTTGGCTCTCTCCCATCGCAGGGCAAGGTCTCGCAGAGGCGCAGCGCGCACGGCGGATGGGCAACACGGAGCGGGCAAAGGGCTGGCGGGATGTCGGGAGTCCGGAAAGGGGGGGGGGGGGGGGGGCTGCCGGGCACGCCCACCGAAATCCAAATAATATGGATTCGGGGACATCTGAAACAAAACAACATGCCTACACGGATTCTTTTTCTGAAGTCACATTCATGCCCGGATGGATAGGTCCATTATGTGTGTGCTGGAGCGAGGCATCCAAGAGCTGGAGTTGGAAGAAACTTGTTGATCAACGCTTGCAGCTCTGTTTGTTACTCACAGATCGTGGCCCCTTTGGAGAGTTTCCGGCCATGAGATAACCTTTGATGAGACGAGACTCGATGGCCTCTTGTTTTGGAGACAGATGGAACTTCCGTTTGGGAGGGACCTGGGACCCGTGAAATTTCCCAACCAAACATACAGAGGACTCACTCGGTTTCCGCGTTTGCAGGACTTTTCCTGTGCCTGTCCCTTCCATCCCACGGAGCGCCGCCATACACCGCCGAGCCGTCGAGCCGTTAGGACGACGCCGTGGACATCTACCGTGGCCTCCTGTCCCGGGAGCCGCGGAACACCGAGGCGCTCATGGGCTACGCAGACTGCCAGCAGGACTCACGTGGGGTCCGGTAGACGTGACTCAATTCTCCCTTTGGGTACCCCTACACCTGTTTAGGGGTGCCTGGAAGGGCTTGCTGGTTCTCGGCATGTACCCGCAGTGGTTTGGGGAATGAAACTGTGGATCCACTTAAGGGAAGCGGGGGTCATTCCAACTCATTCCCTGAGAACCAGCAAGGTAGCAAGGTAGCACCCAGCAGACCTCGAATCCTGATGAATGCAGCGCATTTTTCCTCTTCCCAAGAGCAACGGGGTAGCCTTCCAAGTAAAACGAACCCCACCAGCTTGCAGCCCTCCGCAGTCAGGTTCCCAGGTTTTTGGTTTCCAGCACCCTGCAGTGAGGTTTGGGTGGGATAGCTGGGTTTGTCAAACCATGTTCCTCGTGGGAGGCGGCTCGGACCGCCCGTGGCTTTCGTAGGACCTGGGGAACTTGGACGAGGCCCTGTCGGCCATGAAGCAGATGCTCTCCACCAAGTCCGACGATGTGGAGGCGAGGGAGGACGTGCTGCGACGTTTGTGGGATGCGATTCGTGTCTATCTTTCAGACACCCTGTTAACAAAATAGTTTACGGGGAAAGCAAAGGGAAATCAACAGGGTCCGCCTAATTCAACACACCCGTTTGTATTTGCTAGAATTTTGCCAAATTGAGCGGCCCGAGATTCGCACATGGAGGCGTAGCGCATCCATTGGGTGTGTGATTGGCGCTCTGGTTTGCGGACTGGGCGAGGCATCCAGGCGAAGCTCGTGCGATTTGCACTGCAAGCCACTGGCTCAAATCCTACCCCACTCGGAATCCCCTCCCCCCCCCCCCCCCAATTTTTGATTTCGAATACATTTTTTTCCTCCCGCTCAGCAAGAAGCAAAGATTGAACCCGGCTCGGATCGCCTATTGATCGCATGGTTGGCAGGTTTGCCAAGTTATTCCCTTATGGTCATTGTTTTTTTTTGGCTGGACGAAAGATCCAGGAGACTGAACAAGAGCTTCCAACAGTTCGCAGTAAGTCTGATTTGTATTCGAGAAAGCTGACCGCCTCTTCATTCTCAAGTTTGGCCACTGCCCACATGCTGGAACAACCCTACTCTTCACTCCAAAGATGCGCTTGTAAGTACACAAAACCTAAGAACATTGCGAGGTAAACTCAGCTCCATGTTTTGGTCAGGCTCTTTTTCCAGAAGTTCCCCCCACCGGGTGGGGTGAAGCGAGATGCGTGAATGGCCGGGTTTTCGGTGCGCTAAGCCGCGGAATCGCAGGCGAATCTGCGCGTGGCGGAGCTGCTGCTGGAGCAAGGCAAGGACAGCGCGGTGGACAACTTCTTGCGCTTCGCCTCTCTGGGGAGGAGTCTGACCGGGGAAGGAGGTGGCGATCGTCTCATGGAGGGTGTGTTCAAACAGGTGTGTTAATAGCCGGTCGCGAAATGATAGTACGTGCCTTCCAAGTTTTGGGAAGGCTGTCTTGGGCGAGTCGATTTGAGTTCGTGGTTCACTCTCCTTGTTGCTGAGCACAGTTTGGCCCGGTATACTTTGTGGCTCTGCAAGAAGTCACAGGCTTCCTGAGAAGTGGCGTTCTTGTGAATTTCAATCTGCAGTTCCTGACTTATGATCAACTGCTTCAGGTGTGCTGGTTCTACCTGGCAGTCGATTCGGGGCTCTCTAGAGTTGCGAATTCAACCACTACAGCGACACAAACGACATAGATTTCCAGTGCCTCGCGGCAGATCATGATCCCTCAGATGCTGTTGCCTCCACCCACGCAGGGTGCCCTGTGCACGTGGGTGTGTCTTTTTTGAGGGTGATCTCCCGTTTTGGTGTGTCGCAAAGAGGGTAGGAAAACCGCTTTTGGCTCGCACACCTTGGCTAGCTGACACGGTTTCCCGCGTTTCGTCCTCACATGGAGGGCTTCCACTGGCTTGGCATCGCGTTTGCAAAGATCCTTGATGACTCTATGGGCATCTGCTCCGTGCTCGTTTTTCGAAAGACCCGTAGGGACTGCGTGGGTCCCTAGATCCCGAGATCCCGAGAAAGGAGCCGCGTGGGCCCGGCGCTGCAGCAGCGCCTGCTGTGCGCAGAGGCGCATTTGGCGCTGAACAAGGCCCAGTGGCTGGGGTTGGGGCGGCGAATCGGAGGGGTCCGACGAATCCGGCCGTTGTGTGCAAGTGAGCAGTTTTTAAGAGATGTGTTCGTTGGGCGGTCGACCGCCAGGGGAAAAACATGGGTAGCCGCGTAGCCCTGGACGTTCCCGCGTTCCACCGGCGGGCAGTCGCAGTTTGAGGGGCAAGAAACACTTCTAACCCACGATGCCAAACGACGTGGGGGACTCATTAACTCTTGAACAAACAAATGTTGTACTAGACGCACTCATTTGCCCATGTCCAACGTGGCTCATGTCGCAATTGCGGGAGTTGTTGTTGGCTCCAGTTTTGGTCGTAGAGTCGTAATTTCTGTCAGGTTCTAAATGCGCGGATTGGTTGGGAAAAAGCAAATTTCCGCTTGCAATGGTGTTTGTGGCTGTTCCTTTTTTGTCATTCGGACGTGCAGTTTCCTTCGTTTGTTGACGACGAAAGCCATTTGGCGCTTGTCTCACAGGAAGCTGCACATCACACGGGTATTTCTCCCAGCGGGATGTGGATGACATGGCCTTATGTTGGGCAAACCAAACAACGCCCGCAAACCACCGACCCCAACCTACCAACTACTCCCACGACTCCCCCCCCCCTTCACCCAAACCCACCAACCGCAAAGAAGAACATCCCCACGCCATCCCCAACCCACCGGAGGTAAGCGAGCATCGAACAGCAAATCGGTCAGGAGGACCACGTGAAGGCCCTGGCCACCGCCTCGGAGGCGGCGAATCGGCGAGCTTTTCGGATTGGGGTGGCGGGTGGGTGGGTGGGTGGGTGGGTGGGCGGGCGGGCGGGCGGGTGGGTGGGTGGGTGGGTGGGTGGGTGGGTGGGTCAGGGGGTCAGGGTGGGTGGGATGGCGGGGTTGGGGCGGGCTTGAGTTTGGATTGGTGGGCTTTGATTGGTTTGGTTTGGTTGGTGTGCTCGGTACTCGTTTCGTTTGGCCTGATTCGGCTTGGTGTGGTTGCCTGCGGTCCGCGGATTCGCAGGCCGGATGGGCGGTTTGCTGCGGTCCTTCGTTTGCATGACCTGCAGACCCCACGGAGCCGATTTTGACCTTGAGCTCGCTTTGATTTGTGTGCGCTAGCTTTGGATATCCACTCCACCCCTGTGACTCGTCTCAGCCATGGGAAAGGCAAGCAAGGTGCTCGTGGCGGCGGCGGCCGTGGCGGCCTACTGTGGCTGGCAGAGCGCATTCGTGCCGGCCCCTGCCGGCCGGCATGTGCCGATCGCCACTGCGGTAGGCGCCGCGGCCATGTTGGGTACTGCGCCCGCCTATGCGGACAAGATCGATGACGCTGCCAAAGTTCTCAGCGAGAAGAGCTACCCATTCTTGAAGGATCGAACAGATCAAACCACGTGGCAACATGAAATTCCAACAGAGCCTGCGTTTCACATAGCCTCGGTTCGAGCACAAGGTCTTTCCTTGCTAGCTTCTTTGCATTTTGAACGGCCTTCGCTGAGAATCTCTTCCTGGCCATGAGAACTGGCTCGACTGTTGAAGTCAAGTGACACAGCAACGGAGATTTACTGAAAGGTTGCACTCTGCAATTGTTGACCTGGAGCTGGATGTGATATGTGTACTTGGCACGCTACACTTTTGCGGGAAATCTGCCAGTTTTTGAGCTGGACAACAGTGTACTTCGAACACTGCACTTTCACCGACAATTTTAAGCTGGAGCTGCCGAAGGGTACTTGTTCAAGCCTGTTTTGGGAGGCTCTCCAAAATGATACATAAGCAACACGCAAATGATAAGACGCGCAAAAACATACTACACATGACGGCTATTGTGCACGCAGGCATGACGTGGGCTCAACAAACCGGAGGCCAAGTACTGAAAGGGGTTTTGATACCTAAACAAGTCAATCTTTGACGCCAAAGTTCTCGTTGGCCATTCTAGTCAGGCCATCTAGCATGTGCCCTGCTGGGGATTATTATAGCTATAACCCTTATATGAGGCATGTTTACCAACCTGGTAGACCCAACCGTCAAAGAGTTTTGGGCGCTGCTTATGCGGGTTGTTCGCAGGAGATCGATTGGACCGACGGCGTGTACGGAGTGCTGCCCACCGCCAAGCCATTGGAGGTGCTGAAGGCCATCGACAAGATGTTGGTCATGGGCGCTGCGATGGACCCGGAGGCTCTGAAGGCTGGCGTCTTGGCCCACAGCAAGGCCATCAAAAGCATTGATGGCAAGGGAGTCACGACTCTCGCGGACTACACCGCCACCAATGCTGCCATTGGGCACATGATTGCGTCAGTGCCGGCATCCAAGACCATGGACGTGTACAACGCCTTCAACAAGTTCAGCCTGGGAAAGGATGTCGGGCCTTACATGATGTCCAAGGTGAGCGCTGACGATGCCAAGGCTGCCTACAAGGCATTCCTTGAGTTCAAGGATGTGGTCAAGGCTTCCCAGCGATAAGCTGTACGCAGTCTCCCTGGTCTTGTGCAATCTGTATAGAGTTTTAGCCATTTGAGCCTGTCCTGTTGCTTGGCGCCCTGCTGTGAGCATCGAGGCTCAGATGTGTTTGTTGATTGAGAATTGTACGAATAAATTTTGTGAATTACGTTTAAGAGGTCGCAAGTGACAAAGCTGCGACAGCTGAAGGAGCTTTAGCAAAAGAGACGCTTAGGGTTACTGCTCATTTCAGCTTGAACACATCTTGCTCGTTCCAGCATTTAGTCATGTTTTTTGGTGAGCATGTTCTTGTCTGCCGGTGCTGACTTGAGCAGAAGCTTCCAAGTGCTTCAGCCTGACAGCCAAAGACATGTTGCTCCATGTGGTGTTGGGGTGTTGCTTTCAGCCTTTGGCCAAGTAACTTTTTGTGACTCCGTAATTGCCCAGTTTCCTCGTCTCAGCCATGGGAAAGGCAAGCAAGATGATCGTGGCGGCGGCGGCCGTGGCGGCCTACTGTGGCTGGCAGAGCGCATTCGTGCCGGCCCCTGCCGGCCGGCATGTGCCGATCGCCACTGCGGTAGGCGCCGCGGCCATGTTGGGTACTGCGCCCGCCTATGCGGACAAGATCGATGACGCTGCCAAAGTTCTCAGCGAGAAGAGCTACCCATTCTTGAAGGATCGAACAGATCAAGCCGAAGCGAGTTTGGGGATTTGATTGCATGAGTTGATTGAGAGCACATTTTACTTGGCCTCACTTCGGGTACGACGTGCTCTTCTTTTTGGCTGGCTTGTGTTGCTCAGCATTTTGTGGCTGCTATGTTATTTTGGACACCGGAGCTTTTAGTCGATTCGTCGTGTAGATGTATCTTGGCTCATCTCGCCGTGTTTGAACACCCTGCCCCGTGTGAGAAGCGACCAAGCGCTGCGTTTCCCATTTTGGTGCAAGCGCTGCGGACGTTCTCACCTGGTATGACCTGCTGGTTTGGTTGCAAGTCCAGTTTCTTTCATCACCAGACAGTTGAGCAAGAAACATTTCCAGGGACCATAATTAGTAGTACCACGTTCTGGGTACTGACGTATTCATTATGTCATGCATACATGACAAACCACTGCTCGAAGCAAGTTTGTCTTGTCTACTTGTCATTTGGCTGGCATTTGCGCCGTGCTGGAGCATGTGTGTGTGTGTTTATCAGTTGGCTGGCGTTTGTGTGTGAGTGTGCGCGTGTTTGTAGAGCATGTAGTGGGCAATCCTCGAGCGACGGGCTTTGATCTTGGGATTTGTTTTGCTTTGCAGGTGCCGAATTATGCGGCACTCTTTATTTGGGGCTTTCTGCGCTAGTTTGATGCTTGGTTTGCTCTAGGCTATAGTTGGTGTGTACAAGGCGTTTGTTTGATTTTGGTAGGCCCAACCGTCAACGGGTTTTGGGCGCTGCTTATGCGGGTTGTTCGCAGGAGATCGATTGGACCGACGGCGTCTACGGAGTGCTGCCCACCGCCAAGCCATTGGAGGTGCTGAAGGCCATCGACAAGATGTTGGTCATGGGCGCTGCGATGGACCCGGAGGCTCTGAAGGCTGGCGTCTTGGCCCACAGCAAGGCCATCAAAAGCATTGATGGCAAGGGAGTCACGACTCTCGCGGACTACACCGCCACCAATGCTGCCATTGGGCACATGATTGCGTCAGTGCCGGCATCCAAGACCATGGACGTGTACAACGCCTTCAACAAGTTCAGCCTGGGAAAGGATGTCGGGCCTTACATGATGTCCAAGGTGAGTGCTGACGATGCCAAGGCTGCCTACAAGGCATTCCTTGAGTTCAAGGATGTGGTCAAGGCTTCCCAGCGATAAGCTGTACGCAGTCTCCCTGGTCTTGTGCAATCTGTATAGAGTTTTAGCCATTTGAGCCTGTCCTGTTGCTTGGCGCCCTGCTGTCAGCATCGAGGCTCAGATGTGTTTGTCGATCGAGCATTTTATTGCTAAATTCCGTGAATTGCGTTTAAGAGGTCGCAAGTGACAAAGCTGCGACGGCTGAAGGAGCTTTAGCAAAAGAGACGCTTAGGGTTGCTGCTCATTTCAGCACTGAGCACATCTTGCTTGTTCCAGCATTTAGTTGTGTTGTTCGCTGAGCATGTTCTTGTTTGCCAGTGCTGACTTGAGCAGAAGCTTGCAAGTGCTTCAGCCTGACAGCCAAAGACATGTTGCTCCATGTGGTGTCGGGGTGTTGCTTTCAGCCTTTGGCCAAGTAACTTTTTGTGACTCCGTAATTGCCCAGTTTCCTCGTCTCAGCCATGGGAAAGGCAAGCAAGATGATCGTGGCGGCGGCGGCCGTGGCGGCCTACTGTGGCTGGCAGAGCGCATTCGTGCCGGCCCCTGCTGGCCGGCATGTGCCGATCGCCACTGCGGTAGGCGCCGCGGCCATGTTGGGCACTGCGCCCGCCTATGCGGACAAGATCGATGACGCTGCCAAAGTTCTCAGCGAGAAGAGCTACCCATTCTTGAAGGATCGAACAGATCAAGCCATTGAGAGCACATTTTAGTTAGCCTCACTTCGGTTACGACGCTCTTCTTTTTGGCTGGCTTGTGTTGCTCAGCATTTTGTGGCTGCTATGTTATTTTGGACACCGGAGCTTTTAGTCGATTCGTCGTGTAGATGTATCTTGGCTCATCTCGGCGTGTTTGAACACCCTGCCCCGTGTGAGCAGCGACCAAGCGCTGCGTTTCCCATTTTGGTACAAGCGCTGCGGACGTTCTCACCTGGTATGACCTGCTGGTTTGGTTGCAAGTCCAGTTTCTTTCATCACCAGACAGTTGAGCAAGACATATTTCCAGGGACCATAATTAGTAGTATCACGTTCTGGGTACTGACGTATTCATTATGTCATGCATACATGACAAACCACTGCTCGAGCAGCTAGAGTGATGCTGCTTGAAGTTAAACAAGTTTGTCTTGTCTACTGTCTACTTGTCGTTTGGCTGGCATGTCTGCAGTAGCGGCAGGCACTTGAAGGGTGGACCTGTCATTTGGCTGGCATTTGCGCCGTGCTGGAGCATGTGTGTGTTTATCAGTTGGCTGGCGTTTGTGTGTGAGTGTGCGCGTGTTTGTAGAGCATGTAGTGGGCAATCCTCGAGCGACGGGATTTGATCTTGGGATTTGTTTTGCTTTGCAGGTGCCGAATTATGAGGCACTCTTTATTTGGAGCTTTCTGCGCTGGTTTGATGCTTGGTTTGCCCTAGGCTATAGTTGGTGTGTACAAGGCGTTTGTTTGATTTTGGTAGGCCCAACCGTCAACGGGTTTTGGGCGCTGCTTATGCGGGTTGTTCGCAGGAGATCGATTGGACCGACGGCGTGTACGGAGTGCTGCCCACCGCCAAGCCATTGGAGGTGCTGAAGGCCATCGACAAGATGTTGGTCATGGGCGCTGCGATGGACCCGGAGGCTCTGAAGGCTGGCGTCTTGGCCCACAGCAAGGCCATCAAAAGCATTGATGGCAAGGGAGTCACGACTCTCGCGGACTACACCGCCACCAATGCTGCCATTGGGCACATGATTGCGTCAGTGCCGGCATCCAAGACCATGGACGTGTACAACGCCTTCAACAAGTTCAGCCTGGGAAAGGATGTCGGGCCTTACATGATGTCCAAGGTGAGCGCTGACGATGCCAAGGCTGCCTACAAGGCATTCCTTGAGTTCAAGGATGTGGTCAAGGCTTCCCAGCGATAAGCTGTACGCAGTCTCCCTGGTCTTGTGCAATCTGTATAGAGTTTTAGCCATTTGAGCCTGTCCTGTTGCTTGGCGCCCTGCTGTCAGCATCGAGGCTCAGATGTGTTTGTTGATCGAGAATTGTATTACTAAATTCCGTGAATTGCGTTTAAGAGGTCGCAAGTGACAAAGCTGCGACGGCTGAAGGAGCTTTAGCAAAAGAGATGCTTAGGGTTACTGCTCATTTCAGCTTGAACACATCTTGCTCGTTCCAGCATTTAGTCATGTTTTTTGGTGAGCATTTTCTTGTTTGCCATTGCTGACTTGAGCAGGAGCTTGCAAGTGCTTCAGCCTGACAGCCAAAGACATGTTGCTCCATGTGGTGTCGGGGTGTTGCTTTCAGCCCTTGGCCAAGTAACTTTTTGTGACTCCGTAATTGCCCAGTTTCCTCGTCTCAGCCATGGGAAATGCAAGCAAGATGATCGTGGCGGCGGCGGCCGTGGCGGCCTACTGTGGCTGGCAGAGCGCATTCGTGCCGGCCCCTGCTGGCCGGCATGTGCCGATCGCCACTACGGTAGGCGCCGCGGCCATGTTGGGCACTGCGCCCGCCTACGCGGACAAGATCGATGATGCTGCCAAAGTTCTCAGCGAGAAGAGCTACCCATTCTTGAAGGATCGAACAGATCAAGCCGAAGCGAGTTTGGGGATTTGATTGCATGAGTTGATTGAGAGAACATCTTAGTTAGCCTCAGTTCGGTTACGACGCTCTTCTTTTTGGCTGGCTTGTGTTGCTCAGCATTTTGTGGCTGCTATGTGATTTCGGACACCGGAGCTTTTAGTCGATTCGTCATGTAGATGTATCTTGGCTCATCTCACCGTGTTTGAACACCCTGCCCCGTGTGAGCAGCGACCAAGCGCAGCGTTTCCCATTTTGGTACAAGCGCTGCGGACATTCTCACCTGGTATGACCTGCTGGTTTGGTTGCAAGTCCAGTTTCTTGCATCACCAGACGAGCAAGAAACATAGAAACATTTCCAGGGACCATAATAATTAGGGTACTGACGTATTCATTATGTCATGCATACATGACAAACCACTGCTCGAGCGGCTAGTTAAGCAAGTTTGTCTTGTCTACTTGTTGTTTGGCTGGCATGTCTGCAGTCAGTAGCGGCATGCGCTTGAGGGGTGGACTTGTCATTTGGCCGGCATTTGCGCCGTGCTGGAGCATGTGTGTGTTTATCAGTTGGCTGGCGTTTGTGTGTGAGTGTGCGCGTGTTTGTAGAGCATGTAGTGGGCAATCCTCGAGCGACGGGCTTTGATCTTGGGATTTGTTTTGCTTTGCAGGTGCCGAACTATGCGGCACTCTTTATTTGGGGCTTTCTGCGCTAGTTTGATGCTTGGTTTGCTCTGGGCTATAGTTGGTGTGTACAAGGCGTTTGTTTGATTTTGGTGGGCCCAACCGTCAACGTGTTTTGGGCGCTGCTTATGCGGGTCAGGAGATCGATTGGACCGACGGCGTGTACGGAGTGCTGCCCACCGCCAAGCCATTGGAGGTGCTGAAGGCCATCGACAAGATGTTGGTCATGGGCGCTGCGATGGACCCGGAGGCTCTGAAGGCTGGCGTCTTGGCCCACAGCAAGGCCATCAAAAGCATTGATGGCAAGGGAGTCACGACTCTCGCGGACTACACCGCCACCAATGCTGCCATTGGGCACATGATTGCGTCAGTGCCGGCATCCAAGACCATGGACGTGTACAACGCCTTCAACAAGTTCAGCCTGGGAAAGGATGTCGGGCCTTACATGATGTCCAAGGTGAGCGCTGACGATGCCAAGGCTGCCTACAAGGCATTCCTTGAGTTCAAGGATGTGGTCAAGGCTTCCCAGCGATAAGCTGTACGCAGTCTCCCTGGTCTTGTGCAATCTGTATAGAGTTTTAGCCATTTGAGCCTGTCCTGTTGCTTGGCGCCCTGCTGTCAGCATCGAGGCTCAGACGTGTTTGTCGATCGAGAATTTTATTACTAAATTCCGTGAATTGCGTTTAAGAGGTCGCAAGTGACAAAGCTGCGACGGCTGAAGGAGCTTTAGCAAAAGAGACGCTTAGGGTTGCTGCTCATTTCAGCACTGAGCACATCTTGCTTGTTCCAGCATTTAGTTGTGTTGTTCGCTGAGCATGTTCTTGTTTGCCAGTGCTGACTTGAGCAGAAGCTTGCAAGTGCTTCAGCCTGACAACCAAAGACATGTTGCTCCATGTGGTGTCGGGGTGTTGCTTTCAGCCTTTGGCCAAGTAACTTTTTGTGACTCCGTAATTGCCCAGTTTCCTCGTCTCAGCCATGGGAAAGGCAAGCAAGATGATCGTGGCGGCGGCGGCCGTGGCGGCCTACTGTGGCTGGCAGAGCGCATTCGTGCCGGCCCCTGCTGGCCGGCATGTGCCGATCGCCACTGCGGTAGGCGCCGCGGCCATGTTGGGTACTGCGCCCGCCTATGCGGACAAGATCGATGACGCTGCCAAAGTTCTCAGCGAGAAGAGCTACCCATTCTTGAAGGATCGAACAGATCAAGCCAAAGCGAGTTTGGGGATTTGATTGCATGAGTTGATTGAGAGCACATTTTAGTTAGCCTCACTTCGGGTACGACGCGCTTCTTCTTGGCTGGCTTGTGTTGCTCAGCATTTTGTGGCTGCTATGTTATTTTGGACACCGGAGCTTTTAGTCGATTCGTCGTGTAGATGTATCTTGGCTCATCTCGCCGTGTTTGAACACCCTGCTCCGTGTGAGCAGCGACCAAGCGCTGCGTTTCCCATTTTGGTACAAGCGCTGCGGACGTTCTCACCTGGTATGACCTGCTGGTTTGGTTGCAAGTCCAGTTTCTTTCATCACCAGACAGTTGAGCAAGACATATTTCCAGGGACCATAATTAGTAGTATCACGTTCTGGGTACTGACGTATTCATTATGTCATGCATACATGACAAACCACTGCTCGAGCAGCTAGAGTGATGCTGCTTGAAGTTAAACAAGTTTGTCTTGTCTACTGTCTACTTGTCGTTTGGCTGGCATGTCTGCAGTAGCGGCAGGCACTTGAAGGGTGGACCTGTCATTTGGCTGGCATTTGCGCCGTGCTGGAGCATGTGTGTGTTTATCAGTTGGCTGGCGTTTGTGTGTGAGTGTGCGCGTGTTTGTAGAGCACGTAGTGGGCAATCCTCGAGCGACGGGTTTTGATCTTGGGATTTGTTTTGCTTTGCAGGTGCCGAACTATGCGGCACTCTTTATTTGGGGCTTTCTGCGCTAGTTTGATGCTTGGTTTGCCCTAGGCTATAGTTGGTGTGTACAAGGCGTTTGTTTGATTTTGGTGGGCCCAACCGTCAACGGGTTTTGGGCGCTGCTTATGCGGGTTGTTCGCAGGAGATCGATTGGACCGACGGCGTGTACGGAGTGCTGCCCACCGCCAAGCCATTGGAGGTGCTGAAGGCCATCGACAAGATGTTGGTCATGGGCGCTGCGATGGACCCGGAGGCTCTGAAGGCTGGCGTCTTGGCCCACAGCAAGGCCATCAAAAGCATTGATGGCAAGGGAGTCACGACTCTCGCGGACTACACCGCCACCAATGCTGCCATTGGGCACATGATTGCGTCAGTGCCGGCATCCAAGACCATGGACGTGTACAACGCCTTCAACAAGTTCAGCCTGGGAAAGGATGTCGGGCCTTACATGATGTCCAAGGTGAGCGCTGACGATGCCAAGGCTGCCTACAAGGCATTCCTTGAGTTCAAGGATGTGGTCAAGGCTTCCCAGCGATAAGCTGCACACAGTCTTCCTGGTCTTGTGCAATCTGTATAGAGTTTTAGCCATTTGAGCCTGTCCTGTTGCTTGGCGCCTGCTGTCAGCATCGAGGCTCAGACGTGTTTGTCGATCGAGAATTTTATTACTAAATTCCGTGAATTGCGTTTAAGAGGTCGCAAGTAACAAAGCTGCGACGGCTGAAGGAGCTTTAGCAAAAGAGACGCTTAGGGTTACTGCTCATTTCAGCACTGAGCACATCTTGCTTGTTCCAGCAGTTAGTCGTGTTGTTCGCTGAGCATGTTCTTGTTTGCCAGTGCTGACTTGCGCAGAAGCTTGCAAGTGCTTCAGCCTGACAGCCAAAGACATGTTGCTCCATGTGGTGTCGGGGTGTTGCTTTCAGCCTTTGGCCAAGCAACTTTTTGTGACTCCGTAATTGCCCAGTTTCCTCGTCTCAGCCATGGGAAAGGCAAGCAAGATGATCGTGGCGGCGGCGGCCGTGGCGGCCTACTGTGGCTGGCAGAGCGCATTCGTGCCGGCCCCTGCTGGCCGGCATGTGCCGATCGCCACTGCGGTAGGCGCCGCGGCTATGTTGGGTACTGCACCCGCCTATGCGGACAAGATCGATGACGCTGCCAAAGTTCTCAGCGAGAAGAGCTACCCATTCTTGAAGGATCGAACAGATCAAGCCAAAGCGAGTTTGGGGATTTGATTGCATGAGTTGATTGAGAGCACATTTTACTTGGCCTCACTTCGGGTACGACGCTCTTCTTTTTGGCTGGCTTGTGTTGCTCAGCATTTTGTGGCTGCTATGTTATTTTGGACACCGGAGCTTTTAGTCGATTCGTTGTGTAGATGTATCTTGGCTCATCTCGGCGTGTTTGAACACCCTGCCCCGTGTGAGCAGCGACCAAGCGCTGCGTTTCCCATTTTGGTACAAGCGCTGCGGACGTTCTCACCTGGTATGACCTGCTGGTTTGGTTGCAAGTCCAGTTTCTTTCATCACCAGACAGTTGAGCAAGAAGCATTTCCAGGGGCCATAATTAGTAGTACCAGGTTCTGGGTACTGACGTATTCATCAAGTCATGCATACATAACAAACCACTGCTCGAGCGGCTAGAGTGATGCTGCTTGAAGTTAAGCAAGTTTGTGTTGTCTACTTGTTGTTTGGCTGGCATGTCTGCAGTCAGTAGCGGCATGCACTTTAGGGGTGGACCTGTCATTTGGCTGGCATTTGCGCCGTGCTGGAGCATGTGTGTGTTTATCAGTTGGCTGGCGTTTGTGTGTGAGTGTGCGCGTGTTTGTAGAGCATGTAGTGGGCAATCCTCGAGCGACGGGTTTTGATCTTGGGATTTGTTTTGCTTTGCAGGTGCCGAACTATGCGGCACTCTTTATTTGGGGCTTTCTGCGCTAGTTTGATGCTTGGTTTGCCCTAGGCTATAGTTGGTGTGTACAAGGCGTTTGTTTGATTTTGGTAGGCCCAACCGTCAACGGGTTTTGGGCGCTGCTTCTGCGGGCTGTTCGCAGGAGATCGATTGGACCGACGGCGTGTACGGAGTGCTGCCCACCGCCAAGCCATTGGAGGTGCTGAAGGCCATCGACAAGATGTTGGTCATGGGCGCTGCGATGGACCCGGAGGCTCTGAAGGCTGGCGTCTTGGCCCACAGCAAGGCCATCAAAAGCATTGATGGCAAGGGAGTCACGACTCTCGCGGACTACACCGCCACCAATGCTGCCATTGGGCACATGATTGCGTCAGTGCCGGCATCCAAGACAATGGACGTGTACAACGCCTTCAACAAGTTCAGCCTGGGAAAGGATGTCGGGCCTTACATGATGTCCAAGGTGAGCGCTGACGATGCCAAGGCTGCCTACAAGGCATTCCTTGAGTTCAAGGATGTGGTCAAGGCTTCCCAGCGATAAGCTGTACGCAGTCTCCCTGGTCTTGTGCAATCTGTATAGAGTTTTAGCCATTTGAGCCTGTCCTGTTGCTTGGCGCCCTGCTGTCAGCATCGAGGCTCAGACGTGTTTGTCGATCGAGAATTTTATTACTAAATTCCGTGAATTGCGTTTAAGAGGTCGCAAGTGACAAAGCTGCGACGGCTGAAGGAGCTTTGGCAAAAGAGACGCTTAGGGTTACTGCTCATTTCAGCTTGAACACATCTTGCTTGTTCCAGCATTTAGTCATGTTTTTTGGTGAGCATGTTCTTGTTTGCCAGTGCTGACTTGAGTAGAAGCTTCCAAGTGCTTCAGCCTGATAGCCAAAGACATGTTGCTCCATGTGGTGTCGGGGTGTTGCTTTCAGCCTTTGGCCAAGTAACTTTTTGTGACTCCGTAATTGCCCAGTTTCCTCGTCTCAGCCATGGGAAAGGCAAGCAAGATGATCGTGGCGGCGGCGGCCGTGGCGGCCTACTGTGGCTGGCAGAGCGCATTCGTGCCGGCCCCTGCTGGCCGGCATGTGCCGATCGCCACTGCGGTAGGCGCCGCGGCCATGTTGGGTACTGCGCCCGCCTATGCGGACAAGATCGATGACGCTGCCAAAGTTCTCAGCGAGAAGAGCTACCCATTCTTGAAGGATCGAACAGATCAAGCCGAAGCGAGTTTGGGGATTTGATTTCATGAGTTGATTGAGAGCACATTTTAGTTAGCCTCACTTCGGGTACGACGCGCTTCTTCTTGGCTGGCTTGTGTTGCTCAGCATTTTGTGGCTGCTATGTTATTTTGGACACCGGAGCTTTTAGTCGATTCGTCGTGTAGATGTATCTTGGCTGATCTTGCTGTGTTTGAACACCCTGCCCCGTGTGAGCAGCGACCAAGCGCTGCGTTTCCCATTTTGGTACAAGCGCTGCGGACGTTCTCACCTGGTATGACCTGCTGGTTTGGTTGCAAGTCCAGTTTCTTTCATCACCAGACAGTTGAGCAAGAAGCATGTCCAGCGGCCATAATTAGTAGTACCACGTTCTGGGTACTGACGTATTCATCAAGTCATGCATACATAACAAACCACTGCTCGAGCGGCTAGAGTGATGCTGCTTGAAGTTAAGCAAGTTTGTGTTGTCTACTTGTTGTTTGGCTGGCATGTCTGCAGTCAGTAGCGGCATGCACTTTAGGGGTGGACCTGTCATTTGGCTGGCATGTGCGCCGTGCTGGAGCATGTGTGTGTGTGTGTGTTTATCAGTTGGCTGGCGTTTGTGTGTGAGTGTGCGCGTGTTTGTAGAGCATGCAGCGGGCAATCCTCGAGCGACGGGTTTTGATCTTGGGATTTGTTTTGCTTTGCAGGTGCCGAACTATGCGGCACTCTTTATTTGGGGCTTTCTGCGCTAGTTTGATGCTTGGTTTGGTTGGTGTGTACAAGGCGTTTGTTTGATCTTGGTAGGCCCAACCGTCAACGGGTTTTGGGCGCTGCTTATGCGGGTTGTTCGCAGGAGATCGATTGGACCGACGGCGTGTACGGAGTGCTGCCCACCGCCAAGCCATTGGAGGTGCTGAAGGCCATCGACAAGATGTTGGTCATGGGCGCTGCGATGGACCCGGAGGCTCTGAAGGCTGGCGTCTTGGCCCACAGCAAGGCCATCAAAAGCATTGATGGTAAGGGAGTCACGACTCTCGCGGACTACACCGCCACCAATGCTGCCATTGGGCACATGATTGCGTCAGTGCCGGCATCCAAGACCATGGACGTGTACAACGCCTTCAACAAGTTCAGCCTGGGAAAGGATGTCGGGCCTTACATGATGTCCAAGGTGAGCGCTGACGATGCCAAGGCTGCCTACAAGGCATTCCTTGAGTTCAAGGATGTGGTCAAGGCTTCCCAGCGATAAGCTGTACGCAGTCTCCCTGGTCTTGTGCAATCTGTATAGAGTTTTAGCCATTTGAGCCTGTCCTGTTGCTTGGCGCCCTGCTGTCAGCATCGAGGCTCAGATGTGTTTGTCGATCGAGCATTTTATTGCTAAATTCCGTGAATTGCGTTTAAGAGGTCGCAAGTGACAAAGCTGCGACGGCTGAAGGAGCTTTAGCAAAAGAGACGCTTAGGGTTGCTGCTCATTTCAGCACTGAGCACATCTTGCTTGTTCCAGCATTTAGTTGTGTTGTTCGCTGAGCATGTTCTTGTTTGCCAGTGCTGACTTGAGCAGAAGCTTGCAAGTGCTTCAGCCTGACAGCCAAAGACATGTTGCTCCATGTGGTGTCGGGGTGTTGCTTTCAGCCTTTGGCCAAGTAACTTTTTGTGACTCCGTAATTGCCCAGTTTCCCCGCTCTCAGCCCATGGGGAAAGCAAGCAAGATATCGTGGCCTTTGCATGTGCGGGGGCCGTGGCGCCTACTGTGGGCAAGGCAGAGCG
>CAUJNA010000336.1:1277374-1322374 GCA_963377175.1 Effrenium voratum | reverse complement strand
AGAGGAAGATTGAAGGAATATTTGGGGAACACTTGAACACTTAGAAAAGATTTGGGGTATACAAGAAAATACAAAAGGAGCTAGGGGAATACCAGGAGAATACAGAGAAGATTATGAGGCAATATGCGTGGAATATTCGGGGAGTACCAGGGAATGATAAGGGAAATACAGGGGTATAGTAAGGGAGTACTAGGGAAGCACAAAGGGTGAATACTCGACAAACAAAAGGGGAGTACTGAACAAAGGGGGATACTAAGGGAATAGCAAGGGAATCCTTGGAGAACACTGATTGCCAGAAAGCAGGGAGAGGAAAGATGCCAGCAGTGGGTGGCCTTCTCCAAAAATCACCAAAGAATGCATGTGCAAGAAAGGTGCATCCACATACGCCAAGGTGTAAAAAATGCTGATTTCAAAAACACAGGCCCCATGGCGGGCCGCTCTCTTCCCATTTTGGTACAAGCGCTGCGGACGTTCTCACCTGGTATGACCTGTTAGTTTTGTTGCAAGTCCAATTTTATTCAACACCAGACAGTCGCGCAAAAAAACATTTTGAGGGACCATAATTAGTAGTACCACGTTCTGGGTACTGACGTATTCATCAAGTCATGCATACATGACAAACCACTGCTTGAGCGGCTAGAGTGATGCTGCTTGAAGTTAAGCAAGTTTGTCTTGTCTACTTGTTGCTTGGCTGGCATGTTTGCAGTCAGTAGCGGCATGCACTTCAGGGGTGGACCTGTCATTTGGCTGGCATGTGCGCCGTGCTGGAGCATGTGTGTGTTTATCAGTTGGCTGGCGTTTGTGTGTGAGTGTGCGCTTGTTTGTAGAGCATGCAGTGGGCAATCCTCGAGCGACGGGTTTTGATCTTGGGATTTGTTTTGCTTTGCAGGTGCCGAACTATGCGGCACTCTTTATTTGGGGCTTTCTGCGCTAGTTTGATGCTTGGTTTGGTTGGTGTGTACAAGGCGTTTGTTTGATCTTGGTAGGCCCAACCGTCAACGGGTTTTGGGCGCTGCTTATGCGGGTTGTTCGCAGGAGATCGATTGGACCGACGGCGTGTACGGAGTGCTGCCCACCGCCAAGCCATTGGAGGTGCTGAAGGCCATCGACAAGATGTTGGTCATGGGCGCTGCGATGGACCCGGAGGCTCTGAAGGCTGGCGTCTTGGCCCACAGCAAGGCCATCAAAAGCATTGATGGCAAGGGAGTCACGACTCTCGCGGACTACACCGCCACCAATGCTGCCATTGGGCACATGATTGCGTCAGTGCCAGCATCCAAGACAATGGACGTGTACAACGCCTTCAACAAGTTCAGCCTGGGAAAGGATGTCGGGCCTTACATGATGTCCAAGGTGAGCGCTGACGATGCCAAGGCTGCCTACAAGGCATTCCTTGAGTTCAAGGATGTGGTCAAGGCTTCCCAGCGATAAGCTGTACGCAGTCTCCCTGGTCTTGCGCAATCTGTATAGAGTTTTAGCCATTTGAGCCTGTCCTGTTGCTCGGCGCCCTGTCAGCATCGAGGCTCAGATGTGTTTGTTGATCGAGAATTTTATTACTAAATTCCGTGAATTGCGTTTAAGAGGTCGCAAGTAACAAAGCTGCGACGGCTGAAGGAGCTTCAGCAAAAGAGGCGTTAAGGACCTTCTCGTTCGTTCGCGCGATCACTCCATTGAGGATTGCGCACCATTAATCCCTTCCAGGGTGGTCTGATACCTGCTCGTAATCGCTCAGCAACAGTCTTTCTCAGGTTGTTGGGGAGGCTCACAACATGGAATGTTTCTTTGTCCGGACCTGGCGATCCCTCCATCCTCCCTGCAAATCCACATGGAATGCCCGCAAAGGGTTTCCCCGAATGTTTCCACGCACAAAAGGTGCTGCAGGCTTTTCGGGAGTTTCGCAGGCCTGGGAAACTCCAATCAGAGTGATGAGTGGGGGCCGGGGGCGCGAGAATCGGAAAGGCGGTGCGGGTGGACGCCTGCTCGGGCAAGGCCCTGCTGCTGCTGGCCATGGCCAGGTGGGATCTGGAAAGCGTGGCATGAGGTTCACTTCCATTTCCATTCTTTCCAATCCGAATCTTTCCAGAAAACCATCAGACCCCAGAAGAAGCAATAAGCAGCTAGTTTTTGAAAAGAAGTATGGTTGAAAAGAATGCGGAGCCAACTTTTGGAGTGAAGTTCTGAAGGGCCCCGTTCTCATTTGCTTACTGGAGGGCAAACACCGTTGGGTAGTTGTGTGGGACACCTCTTACCCACGGGTCCATTTGGAGGGAGACACCTTCAGGATGTCTTACTAAGCTGGACCTAGTTCGGGGCAGGGATGCAGCTTGATGGGAAAATGCAAAGGACCACCGTCGTTCAAGGAATCTTTCTTTATTTGCATGGTCTGTCTAGAACTTGAGTTAAGAAGGAAAGCAAACGGGATTGCTGTCTGTTGAACCTTGCCCTTGCAAAGGAAAGACTTGCTGGTGGCTCAACAGGAATGAGGGAATGACCCGAGAATTTTTTTAAACAAACCATCCCTTGTGGTTTCCTTTCAGGGGACCCCTGGGCTCATTCCCAGATTCCCCGCTGCGCACAGCAAGTAAGAGAGGGGGGTTGAATATTGACCGCACTTTCCGGCCTTTTGGGTCGGCTCCCCCTCGGGGCTGGTGGGTTGATCCTCCTGACCCGAAGTTGAAGTCGCCTGATTTTAGCAGCTTTCCGCTAGGCGTGCGACGCATCATTCTATCCTGACGCTATCCATTGAGAAACATCCACATGTGTCCTTTTTGAAAAGAAAGAAAAGACCCCAAGCATGTTGAGGGTTCTGCTTCGAGACAAATCCACCCTTTCCACTCAGAGGCTGTTTGACAGCCCTTGTGGTTCCTTTGTTTCTTTTTCTCCATTTGAGATCATCATGCACATGTTCCCCTATTTTGAGTCCCTGTGGAGGGTTGCTTGCACCACCTAAGAGGCTCCTGGAATCATGATTCCCCTCTAAATACCAGAAAGTAGTGGTTTCCACCATGGTTTCAACCATGGTTCCAAAGTGGCGCGTACCGTTTTTAGCGGCTTCCATGGTCCGGAGCAAATCCTCAGGCACCGGGTGGCCGACTACTCGGCGGCCCTGCGCGCAGCCTCGGCGGCCCTAGAGGCGGCAGAGGAGTCCCATGAGTGGCGCGGTGGGGTCGAGGTTGGGAGGTTCATGTGGATGCATCGGGAGGCGCGTTGGCCTCTTTATTTTCCCTTTCTGTGAGAAAGTTAAGTCCTCTCCGGACTATTTCTAGAATCAAGAGGTTTATTCAAAATGAGGCAAGGGCTGTTGTGAATGCACGAAATCCATACCGCACCACTTTGGAACCACGGTTGAGGATTTCATCCATCCACAGGTGCTGTATTGTGGTTAGGTATACTAAGGACAACTTGCGGTGGCCTTGTCAAGCACCAGCCAGGAGAAGCGTCAGACCAAGCTGCAGGCTGATGCGAAAGTGGTGGCCTCACAGGCGAGAGGGCTTTGGCGGAGACGGAGTGTGGGAGTTGGGCGATACATCAACTTGTCGGTTGCACATTCGGGAACATATGTAGCAGCACTAATATGGGGTGTGGCTCAAAATTAAACAGCCAGGGTTACGCAGGTTTTGGTCCATGTTTCCACTTACCAGGGCTCCATTTTGGTACCGTTTTTTTGAGCCACAGCCATATGGGGTGTGCCTTTTTTTAGCGGACCCCCAAAGATGGTGGTTGTCCTTTTGGTTTCCCTTTTAAACCACAACCCAGAACATGTGCTTTTGAGGCACATGCATGTAAGCGCTGCAGGCAAGGGAACCTTTCCTGCCAGGTTTTTTCCCGGTTGCTCTGGGTTACCAGGTCTTGGATCTGCCAGAGAAGGCTCTCAATGTTGAGCCAGATTGATGAATCTCATGGATGAATTGGCGTGTTTCGGTGTTTCCCAAAGCTGAAAGAACCCGCTCTGCAATAGGATCCTATCAAAATCCACCCGGGGTTTGACGATTTGCAGGGTCCAAGTTTTCCGGACATTTCTCGGCTCCCAACATTCAAGGAGCCACTTCCAAGAAGTCTTTTGGGAAGAGATTCTGCTGGCGTTTCTGGCCGCTCCGCTCCCAGCGCCTTTCGTCCCGGGCATTCAACGTGAGGCGCACGAGCGGCTCCGCGAGTACCCGGAAGCCATCGCGGCTCGGACGTGGAAACGGGCTTCCCTTGGGTTTCCCTTCAAAACAGAAGACGACCGCCAAAAACACGTCGACTTAACAAAAGAGAAGCCCAGGCCCATGTGAGAGGTGGTCCAAATTCAAGAAGTTCGGATTCGGGAAGCTCCACCTTTGTGACTTGTCTTCAAAAGCGCATAGGGACAGTGCAACTGCAGCAGGTGGGCCCCCAGGTGTGAACTTGGGAGCACTTTGGAGAAAAACCGAGACCTGATCAATGCCTCACTGGAGAATCCGCTTTTCTGTCCCTCTTTGTCTCAAGGTGTTTTTTTTGCTTTCTTTCCTGCAGAAATTCCTCTGCCGCCTGAAATTTGCGCTGCGGTCCTTGGCTGCTTGCAGTTGTCCCGTCAAACAGGACCCGATGAGGTATGCTGCTGAGCGCCCAATTGGACAAATCTGACCTTGCCCTTGGGCAGGTGGACAGGTATTTTGGGTGCCAACTCGGGCACACCTTGTCAGCCCATGTCGCAATTGACAAGATGCGTCAACAATTTGGGCCCTCTTTTTAGTGTGAATGGATTCACCAGATACCCAGACGTCACTGGCTGGCTGCCCTTGTCGCTGGTTTGAACGAAAAGATGGACATCCTCTTCGGGCGAATGGCTTGCCCCTCCATCTTTGATCGCCTTACTCAAGGGCTGGGGACAATTTCCTAAAAGATCTAGGGGTTGATTCCCCATTCTTTTCAACCATCGTTCTTTTCGAAAAAACAAAAAAAACAAAAATGAATCCAACCTGGGATTTGTGGATGGTGTAGTTTGCAACGTGATGTATTTATCAACCATGTAAAACCCCAATGCATGAATGTCTCACTTGCGCAGTCTCATCATTACGACTGCGTATGGCTCAAGGCTCAAGAAAAAGCGCGCTGTGGACAGGGTTCATTGGTGACCCTTCCCGGTTGTTTAACCTGTTCTATAGGTTATCAGCCGTAAGCGGCTCTTTGTACAGAGTTGTACGCCATGGATGGCGATCCTGGACTACCCCATACTGAGGTGCGTCCCACACCTGATGAGCCTGCAGGCGATGAAGACGCCTCGCAAAACGAACCCCGACTAGTCGCGCGAATTCCCAAGTGGCCAGGGAGCTCATCAGGAAGGGACAGGCGCTGAGCAGTCAGGGCCCCGAATCGCTTCGATCTCGAAGTGACCGTGGGAGGACTGGGCGGTCTGGTGCTCGATCTCCTTCACCTGTTGGATCAGATCGGCATCGGCATGGTGACATCGTCATGTACGACCCCCAGACCGATCTCGCAAGGGGAAACCCTATGCCACAGCCCATGAATCAGTTCAATCAACATGTTGCAAACGTCCACCTCGATCCTTCGATGACGATCAACCAGGACGTGACGAACTATCAGCAGGTCAACGCTACTCAGAACAATGCCCAATTCAACCAGTTCGTGAATCAGGACACCGGTCCCATGGTCGCCCAGATGGCGGAGGCAAGGCATGGTGAGATCATTGCCGGACTTCAAAGCCAATCGGAGGCCATGAGACGCGAGATTCAAATGAATGCGGAGCAGCGTGTGAACACCATGAAATCAGAAAGAGAGGCCGAGATGAAGTACCAAAACGCCATGAACACGATCAGCGAGCAGGAGAGGCAGATCAGGGAGCTGAGGGCTATGGTCGAACAGATGATGCAGAATCAACAGCAACCGCCTGCTCAGCCTGCTCCGGCCCCTGTGCCTCCCGTTCAGCAGGCACCAGCTACCCCCTTGGCTATCCCGACAATTCCTTTGGCTGCATCTCCACCCGGACTTTCGAATGCTTCCTCACACAGGAGCGACCCCTACGGCAAAGACGGATCCGTTCCCGCCGGGGCCGTGGACGATGCTGCTACCGGAGACGGTTGGCCTGGCGATGATGGTGATGGTGGAAATGACAAGGACAAGAAAAAGAAAAAGAAGAAGAAGAAGAAGGACCGTAGCCGACGCCGGCGACGAGATCCGTCATCTTCTCCCTCGTCATCTTCATCATCAACTTCGACCGCATCGGATGAATCCTTTCGACGAAAGCTACTGAAGCACTTAGGCAATTCGAGCGATCCGACAGCGGAACGCGTTCGTGTAAAGGAGGGTGACAGAATTCAGATTCCCCGATTCCCGAAGCCCGAACAGTACCGTAATTGGAGGATCAAAGTTAGGGATGCTGTTGTTGCTACTTCCGATCAACCCGAAAAGGCATTTGAGTGGATTGAGGCAACTTGGATCCCAGGTCAAACTGTTGAAGTCCTTCGTGATTCAGGAATGTTTGTCCATCTTGACGCAAAGCTGGCATCGGCGTTGACGAACATCTTGGAGGGCGACCTCGCGCGGCAAGTCGACATTTTCAAAGAACAAGAAGCAAAGGAGAAACGCTACGCGAGGGGGCGCCAAATTCTTTTGATGATTCACAAGCACTTCAGCACGAACATCAAACATGGTGCAATTTACGACTTTGAGGACTTGCTCTCTGTCCAGCTCATCAACGAGGACCTCAAGAACTTCATGACGAGATGGGACACGGTCATCGCTGGAATGGGCAATGAGCAGAACGAGAAGACCCTTGAAGCGCTGTTCCACCGCCAGATTCGAAAGTTTCAGTCATGATCTCAATGAGTATGAGCGGGCTGAGGAAGGGACGGAAAAGCACTCATAAATTCTTGATTGACGCATCGAGGAATTATTTGGAGCGCAAGCGGCTTGTTCACATGCGGGATGCTATGTCGAGCAACACGACGGGACGTGGCAGGACTCCATCGAACAACCCTGCAGTTCCTGGAATCCCCAAGGGTGTATGTGTGAAATTTCAAACTGGCCAGTGCACCTATGGTTCAGACTGCCGATTCGAACATGTTAAGGCACCGAAAGGTAAGGGGAAAGGCAAGAAGGGCGGATCGAGATCCCAGACGGCAAGGAAGTATCGTTCGCAGAGTCCTCCTGGTTCCAAGCCCCAGGTATGCAAGTTCTTCAAAGCGAACAGATGCGAGAGGGGGAAAGATTGCCCATGGCAGCACCCCGCAACTTCCAAGGCAGCTCCAGCCCCAAAAGCCGACAAGAACACTAGTGGAGACACCCCCAAGACGTCGCCGAGAGACAAGAAAAAGAAAAAGGAGAAGAAGGGTAGCAGGCCTTCTTCTCAGGATTCGAAAGATTCGAAGGGTTCTCAGTCCCTCAAGTCTCCGCGATCGTCAAAAGGCAGCAATGCCGCGGTGTGCCTCCTCCAGGCGATGGTGTGCGCCGCGACCCTCGACTCGGTCGCCTCGTATCCTTGCTTGCCTAGTGTGAGTCACGATGTTTTCCAGGGTATGCCATGTATCAAGAAGTGTGTGCAATTCTCAGACTATCCATCCATTCGAACTATGAGACTGACGGCGAGCTTTGGCCCTACACTGCCTCGTCGAGAAGGTTTGCACATGAGTTTCCCGTTGATTTCATTCCGAAGTTCGATGAGAGAGCTGTTTCAGACGCAACTCTCGTCGGCGCTATGCATGAAGCTATGGTGAAGGATTTGCTCAAAGGCACGAAGACTTCTTGCAAATTTCAATGCGACTCTGATTTCGGCTGTGATTTCTGCATCCCCGCAGGCCTAACGGCGAGCCAGAGAAGCCCGAGACTTCCCCCAAAAAGGGGAAGGCTGCTGTTGCTCGTATACCAATGGATTCTTCTCACATTCCGTGGATCGCGGATACAGGAGCTTCTCAGGATTTGCTGTCGAGAACCGATGCGGAGGCGGGGTGTATTTACGAATCGTCTCAACCTCTGAAATTTTCCACAGCCAATGGAAATATTATCGGTACTGAGCAGGCCAGGGTCAAGATCAAACAGACCGATAGTGTTGTTCGGCCGTACGTTCTTGACAAGGCTCCATCCGTGTTGTCCGTGGGTATGAGATGCCTTAAAGACGGATATGATTTCGTTTGGGGAGCACACAGCAGACCTTATTTCCGACTTCCGGATGGTTCACGCTTGTGACCAATGAGGATGATGGGGACGAATTGGGGAACGATGATTTCTTGCTTGAAGATACCGTAAGCCAACCGGAAGGCAGCTTTGCGTGATGAGGCGACCTCACTCCAGCACTTGATGTGTCACACTCCCAAGAACCCCTTTTGCGAGACTTGTAACAGGGCGAAGATGTACAAATATCCATCAAGACAAAAGGGAGGTTCCACTCAAGTCGAGGCCAAGAAGTTTGGTGATCGCCTTACGGCGGACCATCTCACTACCTCAGACGATCATGAAATCGGCATTGATCAATCTAGAGTTGCAATTGTGGTTCGAGATGTTGCCACTGATTTCCGTTATGTTTACCGAGCAGCACGGGAAACCTCTCATCAGTGTGTGATGGCGTTCAAGCACTTTGTCCGCACCGGGGAAACCGTGAACGTGTTTTACAGTGATCGGGCTCCTGAACTTGTGAAAGCGGCGGATCAATTGGAATGGAAGCATGTTCAAACTACATTTCCAAAACGAATGCCATTGCTGAGAGGAACGTCAGGGCGATTATCGAGGGCACGAGGACCAACCTGGAACAAGCTGGTTTACATCATTCGTGTTGGCCACATGCGGCCAAACACTATTGCATGGCGCATAACATCACGGACCACCCAGATTATCATTCACCATGGAAGGTACGTTTTGGAGAAGATTTTCCCGGACCATATTTGCCTTTTGGTTGTCAAGTCAACTTTTGGACTGGCCCGAGGAATCGACCCAACAAGCCTTTGAAGTTTGGACCTACTTCCAGGGCTGGAATATTTCTGGGGTATCCCATCCATCCTGACTTTCTTTGGCGTCACGAAGTTCTTGTTATTCCTTTGCGAGATTTGATGGAAAAGGACTATGATCAACCTATTGCTCCATTGAGAGTAAATCAGATCAAATGTCCGGATGGTGAATTCTCTTTTCCAATGGTCGAACGGCGCTTATTGCACATGAATGGCGTAATGCCAGGGCTTGAATACGCTCCTGAAACGCCTGATCCAGCTGCATTGGATGCGCCGCTCTTGGAGGAGGATTTGCCGGCAGAGATGCCAGGCCAGGATGACATTGATGATCAGGAACTCGCTGAAAACCTCGGAAAGCTGATCAAAGTTTCCCCCAAAAAGGGACCCGCGTCGGATGAAATGATCAAAGTCATCGATTTGAAGACCAGCAAGGACACCTTTGCTCCCAAAGATGGAGGTGCTCATTACGATGCGGGGCGTGTGAAAGCTCGGAGGTATTCAGGATCAAGCAAACCCGACAGTATTCCACCTTTTCTTTGGAAAACTATGTCAACAAAGCAAAGGAGACTCGCCATCATCAAAGATGAACGAGAGAAGGCTCGCAAGGCTTTCCTCGATGAGCCCGTCTCCGGGGACCCGGAAGCTTCTTCATCCAAAGCTAGGCCGGCGACCACTGCAGGATTGGAAGATGAGTTTTCAAGCATTCCTCTTATGCCTGTTGCACCTTGCGTTGGGAACCACTCTAAAGTGCAAGCTCACCTGCACCCCGTTATTCATGCTATGGTTGCTAGACCGGTGGGGCGGAAGGAGATTGAAAGCAATGCTGATGCTCAAAAGTCTATTGACGTGGAGTGGCACAACCTTGAGAGCAAGGGCGCATGGGATTACAACACTGTGCGTGAGTGGTCGCAGGTGGTCAAAGAAGCTAAGGGGAGAAGTGAAAAGGTCCATGTTGGCAAAATCTTTGAAATCTGTGTTGAGAAAGGGAGTGAACTTCAAAAAGGAAACCCTCTTCGCAAGTTTAAGGGAAGGACTGTGTTTCAGGGGAACAACGTAAAAGACGAAAATGCTGAGCAAGCTTTATTCGCTGAACTTGGATCGGCCCCTTCCACCATGGAAGCTGCCAAAGCCATCGATGCTTATGGAGCTACGCCTGGTAACTGCACCCAACAATCCGATGGGCGACAGGCATATACGCAGGCATTACACAAGGGAATCAAGACATGGGTACGACTCCCAAAATATCGCTGGCCGCAAGGTTGGGCCTCAAAGTATAGCGATCCGGTGGTGCAGCTCATTCTTGCTCTTTACGGCCACCCGGATTCGGGGGGTCTATGGGAGAAGCACTGTGAAGACATTCTCTTGTCCCTTGGTTTCCGTCTTGTTTACCCTGGAGCCTGGCCTTCAGTTTTCTGGCATCCGAAACTTCGACTCCTGCTCGCAGTGTACGTCGACGACTTCAAGATGTCGGGACCGGTTCAGAATGTTGCAAAAGGTTGGGAACTCATTTCTTCCAAAATTGACATGGACCCACCTTTGGGTGTTGGTAGGTACCTCGGATGTGAGCATGTTGTCACGGAGAAGGTTCAACTTTCGCCTGAACATCATCCTTTCGCTCATGTTTTCAACCATGACCTGGAGGATCCATCCGACAAGACTGCAGCCGCAGCTCGCCGAACTCAGGATTACTGGGAACACTATCCAGAACATGGCGTGGTTGTTTGTCAACACGAGCAGCCAAGGCGCAAATTTCGCCGCACGCCTAACGGTGTTGCCAAAGAGATTGGGTTGGGTGGGTCGCGGTATACAGAGCGCAGTCCATGTTTTGACAAAGACGGTGCTGCTCAACAGTATTGGCATTTCGATGAAGACGATGATCAGATTCAGACTGTTCCTTTTCTTTGGGTTGGAACCACGTATTTCTTTCATGAAAACGTTGGAAATGCCCGCCTAGCGGCTGCGGCCGTGAAGAAGCTCAGGGACAAGACGTCCGCCAAGAAAGCCAATCGAGCCAAAGGTTTTTCATATCTCGATGAACTTTTTCAGCACCAACCTTGCATGGACAAACCCGTCACGCTGGTTACCTACGACATGACCGGATTCCTTAAACAATGCCTTGACAGGTATGTTGAGCTTGCGGGGGGCAATGTTCAGTTCAAGAAGGTTTCCACTCCATTTCAGGATGACCGCATTGCAAGACCCACCAAAGATGATACGGAGAAGAAGGGTATTCTTCAACCCATCGCCTCCAAAATCCTGATGAAGGTTCTGTTTGCTGCGCGGATGGCCCGTTTTGATCTCTTGAGAGCGACCCAGGGACTGGCTTCTCGCGTTACCAAGTGGTCCGTCGACTGCGACCAGGCGCTCTTCCGGCTAATGTGCTATATTCATACCACATGTCGATCGAAAGATGCACGGTTTCGTTGGTGACCCCTCATCGCGAACCCGACTATGGTTGTTTGCGGACTCAGATCATGCTGGCGAACATGACTCCCGCAGTACATCAGGGTGTTTTCTTGCATTGATTGGCCCTAATAGCTTCTATCCTCTGACTGCATTTTCCAACAAGCAGACTTCCACTGCGATGTCGTCCACGGAAGCCGAGGTGATTGCAGCTAATGTGGCCTTGCGTGCTGTTGGACTTCCGTCTTCCTGCCTCTGGGAGATCATACAGTCGGCGGGGGGTGGTACAGAAAACCCAACATGCATTCTCACCGCATCAAGAACTTCCGATTATTGGATCAACGACACGGTCAATGGATATATAGTCAGAGTCCATAATAAAAGAAGAACACAGTTGTTTGTTCCTTCGAACGACGACTGCCCGGTTAGAACCGAGGCCTTGTCCAGCACCAGATACACAGTTCAACTCTTCAGCGATGGCAACATCAATCTCAAAGTTTCTCGAATTTGCCCAAATGATCCAGAACGCCAAACCGACTCCGCATGGACAGGCAAGACGTATTTCTTCATGCGGGGGGCCGGCGAGGCAAATCTCGAAATCGAGGCCAAAGAGATCAGGGACAATCTCACTGACTTTGAGTATGTTGGGGATGAACGTATTGTAGCGAGAGTGTGACTCTTATCAACAATGGTTCTTTTGAAGGCATTTTCCTCGAGGACAACCAGGCCACTATCCGTATTCTTGAAAGTGGTAGATCTCCGGCCTTTCGCCATACCGACAAGACCCAACGTGTTAATCTTGCTTGGTTAGCGGAACAATTCAGGCGGAAACACTATAAGCTTACACACGTGTCCACCGAACTTCAGGCAGCGGATATTCTCACGAAGCCTTTCACGAATGCTGAGACGTGGCAGGGAGGGCTCAAACTCATGAATATTGCTAGCAAAGTTGATGTCTCAGGCATGCCGGCTGCTGTCTCGCCACGCCTGGAGAAATCCGAGGCCAGGAATACGGGGGGTGCCCCTAATCGTATTCTAGTGGAGGTTTGCTGTTCACACGAGTCCAAGCTTGGTGATACTTCGCGCCGCCCCGCTATTGGCTGCCACGTGATTCGGATTACCCAGGACGATGATATTCTTTCTCACGCCACTCGAAAACGTGTCGTTGACGAGGTGAAGCATATCCGCTCTGTCGGCAACAAGTATTATGGGCAAGTATCCCTTGCACTGGTGGAACTGCTTGGTCTCATATTAACATGAATCATGACACGGCGAAAGAGAAGGTGAAGCGACATCGATCCATTTACAAAAGAATTTGATCTGCCTTCGTTTACCTCGTGAACTCAATGGAATTTGCCAAACCGTTGATTGCTATTGAATGGCCCAGGAGTTGCACTTATTGGGACGATAAGGCCGTTGACAAGTTCGTTATCAGAAACAACATGACTTCTGTTAAGTTTGATGGTTGTGCTGTTGGTGTCAAAACTACCGATGGGATTCCTATGAAGAAACCATGGACTGTTAAGACCAACATGCATTGCCTCCACAATTACCTTGATGGAAGGGTATGTTCTTGCACTGTCCAACATGCTGAAGGTAGGGGACGGAATCTCAAAATACTGAATCCTATACATACATCATGACTGACTTGATTCACAAGGCTTTTGCTTATGCAGTGTCGGTTCAAAGAGAAGGTTGCTGAAACACGCATACTAGTTGCGACCATGGCTGAAGAACTGCCTATTGAGAAGGCCTTGAAGACGGTACGATCGGCATTCTCTGAGAGGCACTACAAAGATGTGCCGCTCGCTCGGATTGACTACGGCTCGGACTACATCCTGCACGATGGGAAGGTGAAGGCCGAGGTTATCCCCGACGAGCTGCGCGTCGCCAACCGAGAGGCTTGGTCAGACATGTTCCGTGATGCGGCAACTCAATCATTCATCGTCAAGGACGTGAACTCCGGTGTCGACCTTGCCAAGATGAGTGAACGTACCGATGCGCTGGCTCTCGCCAAGAACGCCATGTCGTCATTGACAGGTACTGCGGGAACTCTCAAAGAGGCTCCGGTTGAGGCTTTCGATATCCTCTTCTGCCCGGGGAAGCCCGCGGTCAACTATCTGTTTTTCGGTGACTCCTTCAATGCGTTGGGCGTTGGTCAAAGATGGAGCAAAGACAGATGTTGGCACCATCATCAAGGAGAACAAGCGGACTCTCTTCGGGCACAAGCATGAGGTGTGGTCTGAGATGACGTGGGGAAAAGGGCTATCAGAGTCTCTTGACGCTGCTGAGCGAGCAATGATCAAGCTCGCCGAAAGGCCTGAGCCCCGACCTTATGTCATTGTCATTTCGTGGTCCGGGAACGACGTTGTCGGTCGCAATGGTTACATTGACAACCCCGCTGCCCTAGCGGGCTAGGCCACTGATTCCGAGGCAAAGCGGAAGGCGGCAATGGACATCATCGAGAGGAATGCCAGAGCGGTGATGACAGTTCGCGATCGACTTCGCCACATCGCTTTCAGAAATGATGTCGTCCAGGTCGTCCTCATCGTGCCGAGAGACTACGAGACCCATGGGCTGAGTAAATCTTACAAAACTCAGATGGACGGGCACGCTCGATTGCTGCATGGTTTAGCAGGCATCACCGTCCTAGACCCTCAGACTCTTATTTCCAACACCTCTCGAGCTGACCGCATTCACACCGATGACAATGAGCGGAACTGGAAGCACTACATTAGTTATTTTGTAGCTGCTGCCAAGCTCGGGCACTGCATTGGTCAGATCAATCGCTTTGAGATGGCCATGAACTGGTATCGCCTCGAGAGGGAGTACCTGAACATTGACACGTCCATCCCGATCGTTGGCGCTACACCCCAGGAAACTGGCGGTCCGGCAATTGCAAAGAACCCTGAGGACCCTTTCGACAATGAGGTCCGTGAGAGGGAGTTGGAGGCGATCAACCAAATCGCCGCGCAAGAGCCGAAGCGCGAGATCTTCCTGGAGACTGAAAAGGAGGCAAACCCCCTCTACCCCCTTGACACCGTCAAGGAGGAAGCAAAGATCTTACAGATGATGCAACCTGACATTCACGCGGCGACCGTCAGCGGCCTCAACAATGTGATCGATTGGTCTTCTTCTTCGGATGAGGAGGATCTGATCAGCTTCGACCTGCCCCCTGGCTCTCAGCCTAAGGTCAGCCGGCCGAAAGGCCAGGCCGTTGAGGTTGCCGCAGTGGATCCGAATGACATTGGTGAGGACGGCCAAATCAAGCTCATCCTCACTTCAAAGCGGAAGAGTCACAACAAGATGACTGCAGCTCTCAGTGCTGCGACTCCGAAGGTCAAGGCAAAAGCCATGCCAAAACAGGCTGCCTCGTCCAGTGATCAGGCGTCCGTGGCTGGGAGCAGCAAGACTCAGCCTGGAGAGATCCGTGGCCCGGAGATCATCCCCAAGGCAAAGGCAGTTCCCAAAGCTGCTGGAAAGCCCGGGGAGACCCGTGGCCAGGCTGCTGAACCCAAGAGGGAGTGGATCAAATGCTCAGGAATCAAGAGTCCCCAGATCCAGAACTATGGCAGAAGGACGTTCTTGACGCTCACGAACATGCGACGCGATCCATCCCTGAGATCAATCTCAAGGACAACTCCTTCGACTACGCAGCCGTCGCCAAGTGGATCCAACGTCGATATGACTGGAACTGCACCCAACATACTCTTCTTCAGGCCACGAGCACTTCGAACCGGTTCGAGGTCTATGTCGAGTACGCGCCGGCCGGGCAGCAATGGAACGGGCTCAGTTTCATGCCGCTACGCATTCGCGCGTTCACCGGCCACAACGATTGGGTGACCGAGGCCAGCGGCTTTGACAATATTCCTGGAGATCCCATTGCGATGGATGTCAACTACACCATTGAGCACGCGAAGAAGGGGGTGCGACCGGGCTTCTGCAAAGATTTCTCGGACGCACGCCGAAAGGCGCTGCCCAAAATCGCCTACCACACGTGCAACATGCAGAATTTCTTTGACATCATCTACATGGGCATCTTCCCTGGTGGAATGGGCGACCGGCAATCCTCGCGTGGTCACGCCTACCTAACGGTAGTGCCTCCTTGGGACAGGCACGGCCGGAAGGCGGGGGGTGCGCGGGCTGACCGACCCATCAACATCGCCGTCGATGTGGAGATGTTGATCCAATTGGGCTGTCGGCTGTACGCACCCGGAGACGGGGAAGCCCTGGTGACCGAGGATTGGATCACGAACAAGGTCCTCATTTACGCCTACGACGCAGAGTGTCCGAAGTTCCTCTGGTCCAATCGCATGTATGTCAGCGTCAGACGAAATTACCAAGACAGCATCAAGAAGTATCGGGAGGAAACTCAGAAGGGCGTTGTCGGGACCCCAGTGCTCGAATCGTTCATGGCGAAGGCCGACAAGGAGTGCAAGCTGTATTATAAGCAGTGGGCCCCGACAGCTTGCCGCGACATGATGAGACCTCACCGAATTGGGAATGTGACGAAGGTCAGGGACGTTTACGACGAGAACCTCCCGAAAGAGGAGCAGGTCGCCCTCGAATTCGAGACCGCTCGTTATGGCCTATACCGGAACTGGGCTCGAGCTGTGAAACAGCAGCCCGGGGAAACCCGTGGCCGGAGTGGTTTGTGGCAGGACCTGGACCCCAACAAGCAGAAGTCGACCAATTGGCGCTTCGCGGAGGTCATGCACATCCCCGACGTTGAGTGCCCGCGCTGTAAAATCCTCATCCCGGTCGGCACCATCAACTGTTACCAGTGTGACCATCTCATGGAGCGCATGCCCGATATCAAGAAGATAGCCAGGGTCGTCCGATTGCAAGAGATGGCCAACAGCTTGGGCGTGCCGCTTTCCATGGACCAGGTTGAGACTCAGATCTTGACGCAGCGGAAGGATGCGCGAGGGGATCGAAGCGCAAGAGGGGGCCTCGGGATCATGAAGGACATCGCCAAGAAAGCAGTTCTTCGCAACAAGGAGTACACCACGTTGTACGAGAGGCTGATCAACGACCCCTTCTACGCCTACACTGCCGCGCGGGGAGACCTGACGCCGTCCGCCCTCGAGTTTATCGAGTAGGTGGCACGATGCATTATTCCGAGTTTCGAAAGAACGAAGGAAATGATCCAAGGAAGCGTTGCTGTGCCGAAATATCACGCACGGCTAACGCTGGTGCCGCCAACCGAGGACGTGCAGGAGGTTGATCCGAAAGACGTGTATGTGGTGCATGGTGGCAGATTTTTGGAACCAGAACAATTTGCCGCGTTGTATGGAAGCCTTGACAAGAGCAACCGCTACCCCATAATGGGCTGGACTCGGGATTTCTCGTCGGTGGGAGACCCCGAAATGGTATTGGTTGAGTTGCTTTGCTTCGTCGAAGAGGAGATCCCCGGCATCCAAATCCTTGGACGGGCCACTCCGCTCCCTGCAGTTGTCGGTGTGACGCGCAAGCCCATTCCGCAGCTCCGGGAGACCGGTCCAATGGCAAGATCGTCAATGGAGCCAGTCGTACTGGGGAAGCTGGGGCCATCCTGGGACTCGTGGTGGTCTGATGATCAGCGCCCGTGGAAGAGCTCCCGCAATTGGGATTGGCGATGAATGAGCGATCTCTTCAACAATCTTTTCAATCTTCGGCTGACATCCATTTACATTTCAAATTCAATATTCATTATACTTCTCAATTCATGTTGGCCGAGGATCAATGTACAGGCATGAGCACGCCTCGCGAGAGCGACGGTCAGTGGAGGCGGAAGACCTTAACGGCCAGTTGCTCGAATCCAAGTGCTTATGTGCTGCAAAAGACTTCATGCCGATCGGGTTTCGTTGGTTGTTTCATCCCTTTCATTTGTCCTCCTGTTTCACATTCGGGCACGGGGTGATGTATTTATCAACCATGTAAAACCCCAATGCATGAATGTCTCACTTGCGCAGTCTCATCATTACGACTGCGTATGGCGCAAAGCTCAAGAAAAAGCGCGCTGTGGACAGGGTTCATTGGTGACCCTTCCCGGTTGTTTAACCTGTTTTATAGATGGTTTCCTGAAAAGATTCGGATCCCTGGAAAGAATGGAAATGGAAGGTACCTCTCCGAAAAGATGGACCATGGGAATGTGTTTTCTGCACCGCAACTATGCGCAACTTCATCTAGTGCGATTTGGCACTTGCCGGCCCTGGAAACCAAACCAAACGGTTGAACTTCCAAGGGAGGGTACCTGCAGGTGCCCCCCAAAAACGAAGGATGTCCTCTCCGTTCCGCCCCTTTCGGGCTCTAAACGAGAAGGCCTTCCCTCTACCCAAACAAAATGGGGCCTTTTTGCTTCCTTCCTTCCTTCGTTCCTTCTTTCCCACAAACCTAAACAAGAATTCCTTCCCCAAACCCAAGCAAGAATTCCTTCCAACCCAAGAAACCCCTGGCTTCCGATTCGGCCGCCCCGTCTTCTGGCGTCCCAGCGCGCGCCGCGCGCCCGGCGCGTTTCCTCGAGGCCTGCGCGGAGCGGGCGCTGGCCTCGGGCGCCGGGGCGGAGGCGCGGGTGGCGCGGGCCGTGGCGCTGCAGCAGAGCGGCCGCGCCCGGGAGGCCGAGGAGGACAGCGGCCCCTCGGGGCCGACGG
The DNA here is from genome assembly GCA_963377175.1 of Effrenium voratum. Classification (NCBI taxonomy): domain Eukaryota; class Dinophyceae; order Suessiales; family Symbiodiniaceae; genus Effrenium; species Effrenium voratum. The sequence continues at coordinate 1,304,421 of CAUJNA010000336.1, read as the reverse complement.
AAGCGCCAGAGGTGGTAGGGGCGGAGGTGGTAGGGGTGGCGGGGGGGGGGGGATGGTGTGACCGAAATTGTGCCGGGAGACTTGGAGTGGTGTTTTGTGATGAAGTTTTTTTTTTTTTTCTTTTTTGAAGGTGGAGGTGGGGGGGAGCCCTAAGTGAACCGCGCCCAAACCCATTGACGTTTGGTGCGAATATTGAACAATGTTTTGCGGCCTTTAGGCCATGTGTTTTGGTGCTGCTCATCTGAGCTTCCAAAACCAGGTTGTTGGTTGGACATTTGGTCTCAACATGTCCCAGCAGCCCCGGGTCCGTTTGGGATCATGGCGGGGATCTTGCCAACATTTCCACGTCCCTTACGGTGACCGCCCATGTGACACCGGCGAGAAGCAATGTTCGCAAGACCGCTTCTACGCCGCGAAGCATATGGCTGTGGGTCAAAACCAATGGTACCATTTTAGGTGCACCACCCATTTTAGAACCTATTTTAGTTGGGATTGGTTGGGATTTTGACCCATGGCCATTTTGGAGGCAGAGGCCCAGTGACTCGATTCGCGCAGGAGCTGATGTCTGTGCTGCAGTCGCACCCGCAGCACGCACTGGCCGCTTGGCGGAGGGAAGCAATGTGCCAATTGGGTGTGGAGCGGTCAACCAAAAGCCCATGTGTGAAGGGGGGGGGTCCGAATTGCCATGCCTTTGCGGGAATAATCGTGCGCCCACGCTTGCTGGGAATTTCGGCAGTGATGTGGGGAGTTCTCCCGGAGCACGCCCCTCCCCATTGCAATGCGGTGGGTGCATTGCGGCTTTAGGGCGAATCCACGTCTGGCACTCGACCAAACCCAAAAGAAGCCCTCCGAGCGAAACGCGAGCGGCGCGCGCGACACGAGGCCCGGCTGCAGCTGGCGTACTGCCAGTTGCTGGGGGGCAACGCCAACCGCGCCGGGGCCATCCTCGAGGGTCTGCTGGCCTCGCGTGCCTCGCTGCCCCGAAGCCTGCGCCGGCCCCGGCTAGAGGGATGGGATGGGTCCGGGGTGTGCGTGGGGTGGAGTGAGGGCGTGGGCTCAAGTGAAAGGATGCCCGACCCAAAAGTCGCGGTTTCCTTGCGAAATGAAGCTGTGTTGCCGGGGGGGCTGTCTCTTTTGTCCTCCCCGCCAAACACCTCCGAGGCTCGGCTGTGCGAAGGTGTACCTGGCGCTCGCGCTGGCTGAGCAGCAGAGGCGCAGCCTGAAGGCCACAAGGTGGCTCAGAGACCCAGGTTTGGAGGCAAAACATGGGTGGTCAAGTGGAAGTGGCTCAAAAATGAAGAGCCAGGGTTACCCAGGTGAAAGTCTTTGGTTTCACAAAGCTGCCATTTTGGTCTCCATGTTTTTGAGCCACAGCCATCTGTGTGAAAGGGTCTGATGTTTTTGCGCCGGCTGACGCCGGCGAGTAGATGGCCAGGACTCAGCGCGCCAGCAGCCTGGCGCAGGAGGCGCTCACCGCGCACCGGAACCTTCAGACGGCCTGGGACCCCGGGAGCTGTGGCGGGGATCGGCAGGCCGCTGGATCTGAAGTTTACGCGTGGTGCGTGGGACATGCCTCCCGAGAATCGGCCGGGCGGTTGCGGCGCCCATGGCTTGGGGAGCTCCAACAGGGGTGGGGGGCGTTTGCGAGATGGAATCAACTGCGTGATCGTCGTGTGGGTGAAGCTGACTGCAGCCGTAAGACTCGCGTGTCAGCCGCTCTTCGAACTGCCTGTTCAACCTTACCTCGACCAACTTTCACACTCACAACAAGGCTAACCTTTCAAAGCGGTTGCCCTAGCAAAGTTTGGGACATTGAGGCACTCTCCTCAATCCACGGCAAGCCAGGGACCTGCTTCGGTCTTCAAACGCGTTCTAAATCAGCAGAACGCCCTTCTGAACAGCGTAGAGCCTTTTCGACCAACCCATGAAGAAAACGGTCCCGGTGCCCTGGCCACTTTGGTTTTCTTCCTACCGTCGAGCGACGACATCGAACCAACAATTTCCCCCTAGATGCTAGCTTGGGTTCAAACGGCTTGGGGTCAGCCTCAACTCTGGTAGCACCTTTGCAATGCTTGTCTAACTTCATGGAGATGCAACTCGGTTGATAAACCACGAACCGAAACAGAAATGGCGCCTGGCGTGGATTTGGTCCATCCATCGCAGCAACCCTTACGAGAGGTTTGCTGAAATCAGCAAATGCTACACACCTCTGTGCCTTTCAAAGGGGTTGCTCAAAGGCTCCACCTTTTGGGCGGGTGTCCTCTCCCAGTCACTTTTTCTTGGGTGGGGAGGGTGGGGGTGGAGTAAAACTGGGCACTCCTGGCACTCGCTCCTTGCGTCTCTTCCCACGCGCCGGCCGCCCGCGCCACGAGCCGTGCCACGAGAGGTCTGGCGGGAGATCGAGTCGGGGCAGCAGAGCGGCACCGGGGCGCTGCAGCGGCTGCGGGGCATCTGCGACCTGGACCTCACCGCCGCCCAGGCCGAATCCGCGGAATCCGCGGATCGGGGACCTGAGGCAATGGGATGGGATGGGGGCAAGGGGTCGGGGTTGGTGGGTTGGTGGGTTGGTGGGTTGGTGGGGCGAAAGTTGCCTTTTTTCTTTTGGTGTAGGGGTGTCTTCTGTTGTCCGTTACAAGTGAAGCGGGATTTGGCGAACTTTTGAAATGTTGAAGGTGAAGCAGCAACACAGAATCTTACGTAAGAGCAGCTCCATGTTTCCATCTTATTATACTGCAGTGATGCACTGTAGTTGTCAAGGAAGTTAAAGTAGAAAGTGTGTGTCCGGAAATGGTGCCAGTTGAGGAGACAACTTTGCATGGACGGCTTATGAATACAAAGCATGTTGCACCTTCGCCAGGATCAGCAAGGGCAGAACCCGGATTTTGAAGTTCCTCCCACTGACTTCAACCTAGAGCTGACTCATGTACCCAAATGAGGCAGCCCCGGCAACCATCCAAGAATGTACAGTTGGTTGAACGCAGCTGGCACAACTCCATCATTCGGGGTGTACTCATCCCCGTCATCCCCTTTCCATCCTGTTTTGTCTCTTTTTTTTTTTTGAGAGAGAGTCCCCTTTCTCGTGGTTTTAAAGGACAGCCAAACAGCTCACGAAGTCCAACTTCCTCAAGCGCCCTGCCAGGCGAGGCAGCTGTTGCAGCTGCGCCTGGGACGGGGGATGAGTGCGTCGTTTCTTCAGGATATCCTAGGGTTGGTTAAAAGGGACATCAAAGGGGTATACCAGCAAGGGTTGCTTGTTTTTTTGGGTAGGGGCGCTCAGGGACCTGAAGAAGGGTTTTTTGGGCGGCTTTTTGTGTGCTTTCACTTCGAGGGGTTGTCTCTAGGCTCTGGGCAAAGTGAAATGACTACAAAAAAAGACTGGACTTTTGAAATGACTACAAAAAGGGGTTTCTCTAGGCTTTGGCTTCCCTTTGAAATGACTGCAAAAAGGGAACCCTCCCAAAGACGGAACAGTCCTGAGGCTCGCAGCCGCCGCAAACCGCCCAGAGCTCGCGCCGAAGAGGAAGGGTGGATCTGCTTGGGGGGTGGGCGTTGTTGTGGTTAGTTATGGATCATTTATTGGGATCGGCCAGCTGACTATGGCCCAACACTCCTGGAGTATTGGCCATAGCTCGAAGAACGTCGGAATGTTCGCCACACCTGGACGACTTGCAAGGCATTTCCATCTCCGCGGGCATCCGGTTTTCATGTCTCACGCAGCTTGCCGTCGGGACACTTGACCTCCAATCTCCCGCCTGGCAGAAGCTAGAAGCTGGACATCTTAACCTGACACCCTTTCCCCCAAATGCTACTAAGGTTCCATGGTCTGGGGAGGGGGGGGCGGGGCGGGTTTTGGGTTGTTTCACCGGAGTTTTGGCTTACATCTTTTTGCAACATTGCTGGTTCTCAGCATGGAATGAGGGAATCAATCCCTTGTGGTTTCCTTTAGGGGATGGATATGCGAGGAATGGCTATCTGCAGGATCGACCAGGCTTGGGCACGCCACCCTGTCCATACACGCTCAAACAACCCCCCCGGCCCCCCTCGGCCCCCATCCCCCACCCCCCCCACCCCCCCGACCCCCGAGCGCGCGCCGAGCGCGCTCGCAGAGCGCCAGGGAGGGCGGCTACGGCAGCGCCGCGTCGGTGCCCTCCACGCCGGCGCCCTCTACGCCAAGCGCCCGGGGACGCGGAGGCCGGTCGGCTGGGGGGCGTGGGATGGGGTGGCTGGTGGCTGGTGGGGTCCGGTGTTCCTCGGTTCTTTTTTTGTTTGGGGGGATGCAAGTGGGCTTACCCCAGCTGGTCTTGAGCATTGGGTTGATCCAAATGGTGGAACCTCAAGCCGCCCAAAACGGGATTTGCCTCTCAAAACAGTCCGCCCCTTCGTTTGGCTTCGGAAGGTGCTCCAATTTTCATTTCTGCTTCTGGGGCAGTTTTCCTTGACAGTCTCCTTGGTCCCTCAAACAAGTTTGGGGCGTATGTTGGACATGTTGGGTGCGCCTGGATCGGTCCCCACGCCCATGGCACCGCAGGCGCGACGCCGGCGAATGCGACTCCCTGCGCAAGGTCCAGGGACCAGTCCCAGGCTCCGCGGTCTCAGCGACAGCGGCGGTTGAGTAAGAGGCCACTGTCAAAGAGTGGGGCCCTGCTTCCATTTGGCTAAGAATATTTTTATATGTTCTCCTGTTGGTGTTAAAGGGAATCTATTACTACTGGAGTTATTTTCATTTTTTTCCGGGGGACGCAAGCAAAAGGAGGTTTGGGTTTGGGGAGGTGCACTTTCTGCTTGCCTTTCAAGGCGGCAAACAACGCGTCCGATCAGTTTTCTGGAAAATCCCCGCGTAACTGATGTCCACAAACGGGTCCTCAATGAAACATCATGCCGAATCATGCCAATATATGATATATGCATTGTAGGTCCAAGTCGAGTTTCTTGCAAAGGGTATGGACTAGGAGTGGTTGGACGAAGGGCGCATTGCGCTGAGAACTTCCACTACCGCCCCTGAGTGGGTGTGGGTTTCATGGCAACGTGAAGCCTTAAGCTTCCCATTTGCTGCAGGACCGCGCCTTCACCATCGGCCGGGGGCTCAACCGGGATGAAAGAACCACGCAGACCACGTCTTTTTGTCCATGCTTCGACGGTTGCCACCCGGTATCGGATATTCCAGTCCAGTCCCGTCATATTTTTTGAGGAATCGATGATCGAGACATCACGAAGGGCGGTGGTGGTAGTGGTGGCGGAGTTATCTTGGGCAGCAGCTTTGCAGCCAATCATTTACTGTAGCAAGGGGGTTGACATTGGGCACGCTCACCAAGTTACCATGAGGAAAGGGCCTGAGTTGTCAGTCGGGAACACACTGAATATTGTCCGTGGCTCATGAGGGGTTACCGTCCAGAGGTTCACCCTCACATAGCTTGTCCGATTCAACTTGCGCGTTTTGGCTCACCAACCGTTGGGGCATCGGATGGCTCCCTGAGCTATTTGGCTCGGACCATGAGGCACACGCTGACAAGGGGGGCTTCACACAGAGGTGTCGTGACGCACTTACTGTAGAATTTTTGATCCAACCACCTCAAGACGCTTGTTTGCACCATGACGGAAAACAAAGCCGAGATTGGAAGATTGATGAGACAGGCGGACAGAGGCGGACAGCCCAACTCAAATGCTCTGCGGCAACATGTTCCTTGTGTAGGCGACCTGTGTTCAGCCACAGATTAAGCTTGATCGGCTACGGATGAGCAAAGGTTGGGGTCGCCAGCACAAACTTGAGAGCATTGTGCGCCGCCCATGCGCGAGATGTTGCTTCTGACGCTGGGCATAGCGGCGGCGCAAGTACTGTGCCCTTTGGGAACGGAGGCGGGGAGTGCAGGCGCTGTGTCTATGGTTGTTGAGCCCGAATTTGGCAGCGTTATATATATATATATATATATATATACATATATATATATATACATATCATGAACATGAATTCTTACAAATATCATGTTTCGTTTTAGGGGGACCCCTCGGTAAAGAAGGAAGCAAGCTAGACGCACTCAATGCTTCTTCACCCGCGTGGACACTGACTATTGGGTTGAGAACTTGCCCAACCTTTGCAGATTCCCTTGGGGTCATCAAGCGTATCGCTTAAGCAGTCCATGCTACTGCGAAGTCCTCATGTGGCTCACGCCATTGCCTCCCCTCAAGCCAACCACTCGTGGGCTTGGAGTGCTTGAGGACCCAGAGAGGTGTTAGCTATGAGCGACATTCTTGTGGCGGACCTTTTTCAGGAAAAGTAGCGTGGCTTCCCAGAAGTGCAAGCAGTGAGTGCAATCATTTCTTGGGGTCCTCCCCTTTGACCGTCCTCCCCTTTGAGGACCTCCACGCAAAAGCTGCCCGCGTGCGCGCTCCTCCTTTGAGGCCCTTGATGTTTCCTCTACGAATGTGGGGATTGGCAGGGAGACTTGAGCGGAAGCCGGGTCTTCCTGTTGGGACACATGTTGTACAGCTTGGCTCTTCCCTTCTCCTTGTGTGTTCTCAAAACAAGGGGATCCACAAAATGGGGCCGAAACGGGTTCATTGGGTTCCCTTGAGCGAATCCTTTGAGCGCGTGCGAGGCGTGTGCTGCGCGTCGCAGGTCTCGGCGGGGGGCGACCACGCGCTGATCTTGGCCGCCGGGGAGGCCTTCGCGGTGGGGGACAACCGCTACGGCCAGCTGGCGGTGGGCCACGCGGAGGTCGAGGGAAGGGTGGGGGCTGGAGGGGTGGGGGTGGAGGGGTGGGGGTGGAGGGGTGGGGGTGGAGGGGTGGGGGTGGAGGGGTGGGGGTGGAGGGGTGGGGGTGGAGGGGTGGGGGTGGAGGGGTGGGGGTGGAGGGGTGGGGGTGGAGGGGTGGGGGTGGAGGGGTGGGGGTGGAGGTGGGGGTGGAGGGGGGCGGGGGTGGAGGGGTGGGGGTGGAGGGGGGGGGGGGGTGGGGGTGGATGGGTGGGGGGTGGAGGGTGGGGGTGGAGGGGTGGGGGTGGAGGTGTGGGGGTGGAGGGGTGGAGGGGTGGGGTGGAGGGGTGGGGGTGGAGGGGTGTGGGGTGGAGGGGTGGGGGTGGAGGGGTGGGGGTGGAGGGGTGGGGTGGAGGGGTGGGGGTGGAGGGGTGGGGGGGGTGGGGGTTAGGGGGGGGGGTGGGGGTGTGAGGGGTGGGGGGGGGGGTTTGGTGGGGGTGGAGGGGTGGAGGAGGGGTGGGGGTGGAGGGGTGGGGGTGGAGAACCAGGGGGGGGGTGGGGGTCTGGTTTTGGTCCCCTTTGAGAGCGGCCAGGGTTTGGTGGTTTGAACCAAGTTCGCCGAACCCTGGTGGAACAGGGGAAGGGGTGGGGGATGGTGTGTGGGGGGGATGGGGTAAGAGACAAATCAGCCTTTTTGCAGCAATACAATCACATGATGACCAAACATTGTACTTCAAAGCAAGCCAGAAGAGGGTGCCGTATTTCTTGACCGCCCTGCATGGCTCATTTTTTTTTGTGGGGAATGCCCGCAATTGGTTAGAGGATAGCACTCAGTCTTGCGTAGTTTAGACTCATGTATTTCTGCTGTTCACCAAAGGCACCATTTCTACTTCAAATTGATGTCTAGGCCCCCCCGGTAGTGCCATTCTACCCTTTTTTGGGGGAGGGTTCCCCTACTGAAAGAGTCTAGAGAAAAAGTTGGTACCCTTCTTGTAACCTCTGTACTCGAGAAACCTAGATGTAGTGATCCAGACTTTGCTGCCCTGCGTCCCATCTCCTGGGAGGCCATGAAGTCCCACGTCAAGGTGCCGCTGGAGGAGGCAGAGCAGACGGCTTTTGGAGTTGGACACCTCGTTTTGGGGTTGATTGAATGCGAAGGCCAACAGGACCGCCCCGTTTGGCTGAAGCCGCAAGGGAACGCAGCCATTTGGCAGAAACCAACAAGGAACGCCGCCATTTGACTGAAGCCAAAGTTTGAAATGAAAGGACACCTTCAATTTTTGGCTGGGAGCGCCTCCTTTTTTCGGTCTTTGGGTTGTGTTTGGGTGTTTCTTCACTGCTGCTGGCAAGTTGTTTTGGGTTTTTAGACTTTGTGGTTCTGTGTATTTTTAGTTGGGGGCTGCAAACAACAAGCCAGTTTCCTTTTGTGTGTTTTTTTCTTCTAAATGTTTTCCAAAGAACTGGTTGGTTGGTTGGTTGGTTGGTTGGTTGGTTGGTTGGTTGGTTGGTTGGTGGGTGGGTGGGTGGGTGTGGGTGGGTGGGTGGGTGGGTGGGTGGGTGGGTTGGTGGGTGGGTTGGTTGGTTGGTTGGTTGGTTGGTATCCTCCAGTCTTGTGCCCCTTGCACCAGAAAGTGTTTCTATTATTTTCCATGGACACTCTTTTTTTTTTTTAAGGTTGTCAAGCATACCAGACCACACCAAAGGTTGTAAAGCAAACATACCCAGTTGTTTTCTGGTCCGCCACACGACGCGCTCGCATGGAGCCCAGCGACGTGGCGGCCAGGTGGAGGACGTGGCGGCCGGGGCCACCCACTCCCTGCTGGTGGCGGGGGGTGCGGTCTTCGGCGCCGGGGACGGCGGCCATGGGCAGCTGGGGCTGGGGGACAAGGAGCGACGAGCAATGGGGGGGTGGGGGGGGTTGATCAAAAAGGCCGGTGATGCATGGGATAACTATTGGGGGGAAGCCACCAAATGTGGGGTTGGGACTCCATGAAAATCGTGGGTTTCCTGTTGGTTTCCCTTTAAAACCAGCCCAAACTGGGGTACCCCCCCCAAAGAAAGACAAAACCATATGGGGGTTGATCAGGCGGTTGCCCCTTTGCTGGCTAGATCGAAGGCGTGGATTGAAGCAAGGGCTTGGAAGATCAACAAGTGCTACTTCCCAGGGTCAAGTGTTGGTTGCCATGAGTGGCAGCATCAGAATAGGGGTCTTGTGTGCAAGAGATGCGGGTGTGCCCTGGAGTACGCGAAGATGTGATGCCATGAAGGTGACCCTTCCAGTGCCTTTGTTTTTTTGTCCGCTGTTTCCAATGCCAACCTACACCCTAGGCTCCACCTGTCGCACTGTATGAGATTCGGAGGCAGATTCACTTCAAGGGGGGAAGTGTGGAAGAGGCTCAGACAGCCCTGCAAGTGAAGGCTGGAGCCGGCACGTTGCTTCGTAGGCAAAAAACGTCCTTTACATGAGATGACTGATCATTGGGGAACACCACTAAACAGATGAACGAATATGAATCTCTCAATGCCCGGTGTACTTTTAGTCGTGTCTTTTTGGTTGAGACCACCTTGGTCAACCTTGTGGTTCCTGTTTGAACCTTTAGTCGTGTTGTTTTTTTCTTGCTTCACCTTGGGTCGGATGACAGGTTTGCACACTCTTCTAAACCCGTCAAGGAGCCTCGGCTGCTGCCCACCCGGGTGCCCCTGCAGACCAAGGCGGGGGAGAGGGTCAAGGCCCAGCCGGTCTAAAGTACCTTCCGGGGCCCCGGGTCATCGAAGCTCAAAAGATGTGGTTGGTTGCATGGGGTCAGTGTAGAGGGCAACCACAGGGACACCCCCGAGAGCTCAATATCTTTGGGGGGTTGATGTAAAGGGCAAGGTAAACCGCCAAACAAGATGCGCAGACCCCCTTTGGAGGACTGATTCGCGCGCAGCGGGCCTGTGCAGGGCCGGTTTGTTGAAGGATAGGTTTTGAATTGAGCGCCGCGTTGGCTTTTGTCAGGAGAACTCAACATTTCCCGTTTTTTGGTACCGAGGAGAAAACCAATGAACATGAAAACACAAAAGGAAGTAAACAACAACCTCAATGCGTAGGGAAGGCCTCAATGCGTGGGGAAGGTGGGGAGGTGGGGCAAGGTCCGGTCTCACGACTTCTCATGTAGGGGCGGCTCCTTCCTTGGCTTGGTTTGTTTCTGAATGGCACTTTGCCTTTTGACACATGGGTGCTTGCAAAAGGCCCCGTTTCGCTTGTGGCATTGATTTCTCCAACGACTCTCACAACTAGCGCCTGAAAAAACTGTTTCGTGTGTCGCACCCTCCCCTTCCCCTCCCTTTCCCCCCCCCCCCCTCCTCCCCGCCTCCCCAGCCTTCCTTCCCCTCCCCAGGCGCAGCGGGTGGCGGCCGGGTGCTGGTTCTCGCTGGTCCTGGACGAGGCGGGCGCGGTCTTCGGCTTCGGGGCCAACGACTGGGGCCAGCTGGGCCTGGGGCACCGCAAGCCGCAGCTGGAGCCCAGGAAGCTGCCGCTGCCAGGCGGTTCGCGGGAAGGGGTTGGGGTTCTTGAGGCGGTTCTTGAGGCGGTTCTTGGGTGGGTCTCTTTGCCGGGATTTTTAGGGATCGAGTTTTTTCTCTTTTTTTTTGGGGGGGGGAGGCGGTTGAGGGGTTTGGAGGGGCTTGCTTTTAATCAAACAGCAAATTTGTTTCGGGGGCATCGGAAGGGTTCGGCACCCCCGCCTGCCTTCGTTCCACTCGAGGCAAGGCGCAGGCGGTGGCCGCTGGCTGCACGCACTCCTTGGTGCTCATGGAGTCGGGGGAGGTCTACGGGATGGGCGACAACCTGTACGGCCAGCTGGGAGTGAACAACACCGCCCCCTCGGCCGACAGACTGGCCCTCTGGGGCCAGATTCCCTTTAAGGGCTTGGTTCGCAGCCCATGTTTTTTGGTCGAAAGCTGGAGATGTGCAAATGATTTGTTTCGGACTTTGTGGGGAACCACGTACCTGCGAATGCGGCAGAGCATAATTATTGCCCGACAGTGATGCGACACTTGCACTTGTCCTAGGGCTCCAGCCATGTCGTGCTCCCAGATTTGGATTTTGTATTTGGGGGCAACCTAAATTAGGGGCCTCATATCGGATGGCGTTCATAAGTATTTGCCAAGGAAGGTCAAACTTGGAGAATGTCCATTGGCGAGTCTTTCTCAGTCCCCGCAGAATCAAGAGGCTTTGTTCGAAGGAAGCACTTGCTATCAGTGGACTTGCTGTCAACCTATACCAATGTTGCTGGAGGAGAGTGGGAGTCATCGATGGATTTGTTTGTTTCCCTCTTGCGGATCCAGTTTGTCACGCGAACTGAAAGTCCAGAGCACCATCATTTGCTTGAATCTCGTGTAGCTCTTTGCAGCTTTCTATCACCTCTGACAGCCCGAATTGTCGACAAGGTATGGGTGATTGATTTTTCAAGGGCCATCGGGCGTTGGCTTTGGGTAGACGGGTAAGCCAAAGACTCCCTGTGGCAGGTTTTATTTTTGAATTCACGGTCGGCTTGTTTCGCGCTGAGGAGGAGCAGCGCAGCCCCAGGAAGGTGCTCCTGGAGGGGCGGGTGATGGCTCTGGCTGCCGGCAGCTACCACTCCATGCTGCTGATGGCAGCTTGGTTTGCTTGCGATGAAGGAATCGAGCGGGCGCGGAAAACTTATAGATATATATTTAAAAAGCAAACTACATGAACACAGGCAGTAGTCTTCCAGCAGGTTTAGTGCGTTTCCAGACGACTTGAAGTCCTCGCGCCAAATTCGCATTTGTTGTGTTCCGCGAGGCATTTGAAGGCCTCCTCTTGTCCTCGAGTCTGGACAATGCAGGGTTTTGAGCAAGCGGATTCGTCCCGGCGTCATCCTTTCCTTCCCAAAGGTCCACAAAAAGGCAGGGAACATCTATGCCGGTTAAAGTCGTTCACCCAATCCGCTGGGGAAGCGGGTCCCACAGCTTTTTCATGCAGGGTGTACCCGTAGGATTTTTGGTTTCCCTTTGAGTCTAGTTCCAAAAAATACATGTTGAAATAGACCATAGACCTAACAAGAATGGCTTTCTGGTTTCCTGCCACCAACCACAGCGATCGGCCGGCGCGAAGCCGCCCGGTGGCCCAGGACTCTGGCGAGGTCTTTGCGGTGGGGAGCAACAGCCACGGGCAGCTGGGAACCGGCGGCACAGAGGATGCGCTGGTGCCCAGGCCTTTTCGCCGGGCTCAGGTAGCAAGGGGCGGTTCCGGGATTCGGTACATGCGAATGGCCGTGGATCAAAACCCATGGCACCCTTTTGGGATAGGTGTGCCACCCAGTTTAGTCTATTTTAGTGGGGATTGGGATGTTCACTGGGGGTACTTCGTAGGGGAATCCCATCACCAGGAATCCCTTTGCTAAGGCCTGACGGGGGGTTGTTGTTGGCCCCTAGTCAGCATCACCTGATGAAGACTGATTAGGAAGGCCTTCCGCAGCTGTAGCGCTGTCATACCTGTCGTTTTGGGTCCCCCTTTCTTGTGGTCCCCCCTGTTTCCCTTGCGTCCGCCGCCTACCGCCCGCCCGGGCGCCCGGGCGCCCGTGTTCGCCGCGTTTTTTGGGAGACGCGCGTCGCTCCCAGGCGCCTGGCGCTGCCAGGGGCGGCGCGGCAGGTGGCGGCCGGGGACTTCCACTCGCTGGCGGCGCTGACGAGCGGCGCGGTGCTGGGCGCTGGGGACAATGCGGACGGGCAGCCCGGGTGCAAGGGATCTGCGGAGATCTGCGGGGGGGGAGCGAAAGCGAAAACTGGGGGGGGGGGGGGGTTTGGGGGGTTTGGGGTTTGGGGTTTGGGGTTTGGGGGAAGGCGGTTTTTCTTTGGGGGCAAAAGGTCACCTGGGGTTATTTTGGATTTCAATGTTGAGGTTCAACTGGAAGAAAGGGGGTTGGTTTTGGCGGGCTGCCCCCAATTGTTGAGAACCTTCGTTTTGGTCCCTTTGGCAACAGACGCCTTTGGGGTTGGGTTAGATTCTTAGGTTTGCTCATGTTTGGAACTTTTTTACGAAGTGGGGTTGGACTTCACACTAAGGCTTTGGTCTTTTTGGCTTTTGCGGGATTTTTTTCATTTCCCATCCCAAGGTTCACGTTTCTTTTTCAACGGGGGGGGGGGGCAAGCACCGAAGTAGAGACTGTCGCCAAACTGGGACGCGGACTCCCAATCCGCACCAAAGCGGTAGACCGGCACACCGATCCCTTTTGTTCTAAACCGCTTCAAGTTGAGAAAGGATCCCTGAACCACAAGCGGAAAGTACTGTATGGAGGGGGGGAACGTTCCTTCCCACTCATTTTCCTGGGGACACTTTGTATGGAGGGGCGGGGAACGATGGAAAGGGGGTGAGAAGCATCTTGTCCCCTCACTTAGATTGTTCACTCGAAGTACTTCCATTTGGTTAAGTGCTTTACTTTCCCCTGTTGGTTTTAAAGGGAATCTGTCACTACTTTTTGTTTTTTCTTTAGGGGACTTAAGCAAATGGAGGAGTATGTGGACAACAATTGGTAAGCAGCTTGATGACCGGGGCAGCCGCGCGACCGAACAAACTCTCCGCGCTCTTCGGGCGCCAGGAGCACCGAAGCCCGGTGCAGATGGAGCTGAGTGAGAAGGTCATGGAGGTGGCGGCGGGGTGGTCCTACTCGGTGATGGTGGCAGACAGTGGCATGACCCTTGGCATCCAATTCGTTTTTTGCAGAACAAAAACCCCTTGGTTGGTTTTAAGAGGAAGCGAAGAGGAAGAACACACTCAAGTTTTGGGACCTCAAAAGTGGGTGACCTAAATGCTGCCGACGCGCTCGTTACCCTTTTTTCCACGATCATGGAAGTGGACAGGCCTCTTCAAGCAGAATGTAGTCTTCCAACGCCCGATCGTCATCTTCCCTGATTGGAAAGAAGGTTTACCTTCACAACAAAGATTTGAGTGTCTCAAAATCCCATGCATCCAAGACATATCCAAAGAGCAAGCTAAAGGCTGAAGGTTCACCTGAGTGTCTCAAAATCCCTTAAGGGCCCACCCAAACCCCATGCGCCGTTGAAGGGGGCAGGAATAGGAATCACGTCCATTTCCTGAAATGGTAAGGCTTGCCTTTTGGTTTCCCTTCAAATACCAACCGGCAGGGGGTCCATTATGAGAAGCTCCCATTCCTCTTCAGCTCTCTGCAAAGACTCCAACCTGTACCTGAACCGGTTAAATTGACGTCGTCGGGCCGTCACGGGCAGGCGATGTTTTTGGGTTCCTTCAAGCATTCCCATGCTTCACCAAGCGTGAAGCTTTCCGTCAAGCTTCCTCGATGTTTGATTTGTCTATTACTCGTTTCGCTTTCCCAGCTCCAAAGCTGGCGGCGGGGGTCGGGGGTCGCCCACGCCGTCAGGATCTACACGGCGGGGTACAGCCTGATCCACACCACCGGTGGACACCTGGAGGGCCTCTACGGGCTCCTCTTCGGGAAGCCCAGCGAGCTGCTGCCCTGAGCTGACCCAGCGACGCGGCCCGTGCACTGGCCAAAGCTGGCAGGAGCTCCCTGAAACAGGTGGGTGCACATCCAAGCATGTAGTTCAGGACATGATGTGTTGGCTTTTATGTGAGCAATGACTGTCACAAGCTGTCCGATTTAGAAGCAGGTGTACATGATGTCCGCCAAAGGTCCGATTTAGTGCCCGCACTTTTAGTGCCCCCGGCGGCAGTTTTTGGCGCCGGGGGACTCAAATCGATTCGAGGGGCCTTCAGCTTGGGATCCCAAGGCCTTGAGGTCTGCGGTTTGGGAAGGACGACAGGAAGTGTCCAAGCGAAGCCGAGGGGAAGCCTGGAATGACTCCAGCGCGTGCATAGGAAGGAAGTACAAGAGCTAAAAAACACGCCATCAGGGAATGAAGGCTTTGATTTGGCGCGGCGGGTCAAGGTCGAGCGACAAGGATCCTCAAAACTGTGGCAGAACACCCTCCCAACAAGTCATGCAATGAGGTGAGGCTATCATGTTTGCCAGTCCGAGGTTCAGAACCCTTGCATGGAACCAGTGGAAATACTCACTTCCAATTCGTGGATAGTGTTGTCGTTTGTGGAAAGGCATGCAGGTTTTGCAGTGTCGGGTTTCGCAAGTCTCTACTTCAATCTTGCATGGCTGTCACGCAAGTCCAAGAATTCCAACTCACGTGCAGTCACCCAACTTAGTCTATTTGTAGACCTCGGGATCCCCGCCGATGCCCGTGAGACCTACAAACGGCCTGCTTTGAATGGCCCCTGCCCGGCCGCCGGCGCCCGCGCACCGGTTCGCCCGCTGCGAAGCACCAAGGGCGGCCGCAAGTTGTCGCGGCTTGCGCCGAGGCCATGGGTTTCTGCACGAATTAAACGCGAGCTCTGGGGTAAAACGAGCTCATCCGTGAAGATGGTGGCAAAATCCCGAGTCTTTTTTGTGTTGAATTGTCAGGGTTCCATATCCAGACTTCATTCCAAACGTTGGTGATGTAGGTTTTTCGTCCTTGGCTCCATTTTCCAGGGCAAGCCATTTTGGGTATGTCTGACCCTCCAAATCTTCGTGAGACCTCGGGGTGTTCTCGCGCCTGGGGCCTAAAGAGCCACGAGCGGCGCGCGGCGCCGAAGGCGCCGCGAGACGCGACGCGAGGCTGCGGAGCCCCAAGCCCCGAGGGGCTTAAAAAGTGGGCGCGAGCGGGCGGTGGCGATGCGAGAGGGGGAGGGAGTGCGGGTGGTTCGCTTTGCCAGCATGTGGATATATATATATATATATATATAGGAAGAAAGAAGGACGGGTAGTTCATGGGTTGGGGGCCTGACCATGCACATATATATATATATATGTATAATATACTTTAGAGCCTCCGGCTCAGTCCGCCGACATTGTCCTCTCCCTTTTCTCCTTCTTCCTCTCTCCCTTGTCTCCCTGGTGTGTTCTGTCGTCCTCTCTCCCTCCCTCCGCTCCCCATCCTCCCCATCCCCCCAAGCCACTCTCTCCCCAATCTCCCTCTCTCGTATGTATGTATGTATGTATGTATGTATGTATGTATGTATGTATGTATGTATGTATGTATGTATGTATGTATGTATGTATGTATGTATGTATGTATGTATGTATGTAATGTATGTATGTATGTATGTATGTATGTATGTATGTATGTATGTATGTATGTATGTATGTATGTATGTATGTATGTATGTATGTATGTATGTATGTATGTATGTATGTATGTATGTATGTATGTATGTATGTATGTATGTATGTATGTATGTATGTATGTATGTATGTATGTATGTATGTATGTATGTATGTATGTATGTATGTAATGTATGTATGTATGTATGTATGTATGTATGTATGTATGTATGTATGTATGTATGTATGTATGTATGTATGTATGTATGTATGTATGTAATGTATGTATGTATGTATGTATGTATGTATGTATGTATGTATGTATGTATGTATGTATGTATGTATGTATGTATGTATGTATGTATGTAAATGTATGTATGTATGTATGTATGTATGTATGTATGTATGTATGTATGTAATGTAATGTATGTATGTAATGTAATGTATGTATGTATGTATGTATGTATGTATGTATGTATGTATGTATGTATGTATGTATGTATGTATGTATGTATGTGTATGTATGTATGTATGTAATGTAATGTATGTATGTATGTATGTATGTATGTCTGTATGTATGTATGTATCCTTGCACTTCCCCTTTGCTCCCCAGTATTTCCCGCAAAAAACACTGTTTTTCCAGCGTTTTCGCAAAGATGATGTCCAAAAACACAGAGTTTTTCCAGATTTTCGGCAAAAGGATGCAGGAAGCCCAAGCCAGCAAAAAAGCCGGCAGGGGGAATCGAGCCTGGGACCCCTGTTTTGCGACACCGGGTCCCCGAAGACTACGTTTAGTGGAACGTCATCAAATTGCCGCGCGGTCCTTGGGGGGGGGGGGCCCCCCCCCCCCCCCCACGTATCAGACGTCGGGTGGGCGGGGGGTTAGGGGGGGGGGTTATCCTCTATCCTCTCTTAGGTGTCCGACACGCCGAGCAATGTCGGCGGATATATATATATATATGTATGTATGTATGTGTATATATATATATATATATTGTACAAAATGTGACTATAGATACAGAGATGACACTTGGACGATACATGTACGCACATATATATATATATATATGTATATATTACACGATATAGAGTTCACATGTAGTACCGGTATCTGCTAATATGTCTTGGCAAAGCAACGAAGACTTGACACCGCGTGTGTAGATACGTGCTGCATCTTCTTGAGCCTGATTCCGCATGGGCGTGTGCCTGTTGAAGGAGGTCTGCTCCAAGGGGAGTGCCGCGATGAGAAGGTGACCTTTGATGGGAGGTCTTACTGTACATCAGGGTTTTGGGATCAAGGGGTTTATCCCCACTTCTGTGATACAAGGAAATCTCCCCTTTAGTGAGGGGGGGTTAGTCTTTAGCCCTTTCTGTTGTATCACAGAAGTGGTCATTTCCCACCGCCTTGCTGGACTGGCCCAAAGTTGACTAATACCCACCCACAAGGCATATGCAAGTAAGGATGGTTTCAATGCAGCCGCATGAACATGATGTTCACAGGTCCCCAATTATGAATTGGAGGGGATGGATGGAGTCATTTCGCAGGTTCCTAAGGGAGAGTTTGGCCTTGGTATACTTTCCTGTTGCCAACATACACCTGGGACGCTGGAGCATGGCATGGGTCAAACCAGTAAAAACAAGGATGCAACACAACCAGCAACGACAGGCAGTGTTTGTGCGTCTGTCAAATCTCCTGCGCCCGCTACTGGTGTCATTATTTTGTCGGTTTCTGGGGGTTATCAAAGTCCGAAAATGGGGTTGTTTCCCTTTAACCCACTTAGGGGGTGACTTTGATGGTAAAATCATGAGGCCAGCGCTAGCCATTGGCCGTGAGGCTGGAATGAGCTCATCCGCCCGGAGCAGCTGATGCTGGGCCCGCAGCTAGGTGCGCACTCGGTTCGGGGGTTGAGGACATTGGGGGTTCCAAAGTAGGACCTCCGGGAGGTTTTCATGGTGGGTCTACCTTTGTTTCCCTTGAAAAGCTATACCACACGGGGCTACCTTTGTTTGGGAAACATCCGTGTGACATGGCAAGATGCACCTATAGAAGAATCTTCGCTTGAGGTGAGTGATCCTGGGGTGGCATTCCTTGGGGTTATGATGTTCCGGCATCGCCTGTTGGGCTATGGGTATCCCTCCACCTTTTTCAGGTGGCCTCAGCGGCAAGGAAGCCTTTGCAAGCCAAGATCGTGTTGTTTTTTTCGGCCTAAGGCAATTTTTTGGGTACTTCCGGGAGACCCCGAAAGAAACCCGGGCATGGTTTCCCATAGTTGGACCATTGTATTTTTGGTTGTTGGTTCACGCTCAGATTCCTTAGCACTTTCCTGTGAGCTTCTTATGTGACTGTTTTCTATGACCAGTTGGTTGCTGGAAAGTTCAATGTTGCTGGCGCAATCCAACGCTGTATGATGTTCAGAGGCCGCAATTGAATGGACATTGGATGGACATCGGAGTGAGCCGAGTGCTACATGATGTCAAGGATGGCTGAGACCACCATCAGAACGCAAGGGACAACACCTGGCCCCAAGGCTGCAGTCCCCCCCCCCAAAAAAAAAAGAAGAAGCACAAAACAAAAAAAACACACAAAACGGAGAGCAAGCACAAGAACGGACGATTCCATCCAACCGGAAATGTTCCGTATGTTACATCATCTATTGGGAGCTCAACTCTGAGGCACACGTGCTACTCCCAGAAGCGCGGTTCGCCTGCCAGGCGCCGGCGGCTCCGCGCAGGTCTTCAAAGGCTCTTGGAACGGCCAGGAGGCGCTTCACCGGGGCCGTGTTGGCCTGAGGTGTCCAGTGGCTTGCCTTCGAGGAGGAAAACAAATTATCTGGTTCCCAATGAAGAGAAGCGGCGGCAAAAGGGGAGAAGCACCCCAGCAAGGTGCAAATACACAAGTGCCAACTCCAAATGGGACCCACACTTTTCAGCTGGCTTTGCTTCCAGGCTGCCAAGTGAAGCCTGAATAGATCCCAAGTGTGTCTTGTCTTGATGGTGTTCCTTTGGATGGTACCCTTGGGGTTGCTTTAAAGGGAAGTCACGGGGAATCCCTCCGTGTGCCGCCGGTCCTGCAGAGCACTTTGACAAAAGGTGTGACACGCCTGGGTTTGCCTGCTTGGGAGGCATACCCATGATGCCTATGCCGTACTATTTTCACAGGCTTCCTCCGAAAACACGAGCCTTCCAAAGAAGATGGGGTTTGATGCAAGAAGCGCGCTCGCGAAGCACGCAAATCAGGAAGCCGGGTGTTGCTCTGCGGCCGGACACTTTGGACCCCTTGGTAGACTCGGCCTTACAGTGATTCCAGGTCCAAGCGTGTATGCTCGGAGATATCTGGAAAATGAAGGGTCCCTTAGAGCGAGGTTTTATTCAAGTGTCCGGGAGGGTCCCCTTAGTTTGACAAACGGGGTGTCAAAAGGCAAACCACACAAGGGAGCGGCGTGGTCGTTTTCAGACGACTGCGCCTGATTAGAAACCTTAAGGTCAACAAATCGCACCAAACGCCTTGCCTGATTTCTCCCAAGCTGTACCGGTTACTTGTGGGAGGTATGCCGTTCTCTTGTCACCGGCTGGCTGGGGCCGGCCAGCCCAAGAGTTCGCCTTTGGGCCTTGGGATCACAGGATGACACAGCGAGGTGGAAGATGGTTTCACGGTGAAGGAGGATACGCCTTTTTTGGCTGATTTGTTTGGTTCTTTCGGCATTCTGAAAATTATGACCAGCTCACCCAAAGCCAGCGCATGCATGCGCATGTCAGCTCCCCTTTCCTGGGGTGATTCCTTGTTTTCGGGTCTGTTGTCTTCCCCCCGTTCCTTTTTTTTGGTGGAGCCCCCGACTTTTGGTTTTTCTGCACAGACATGCTTTCGGGGCAGGTGGCCGTGAAGCGCATCTCCGGGCTCGCGCACTTGGAGGCGGGCTTGGCGCTAGGGGTGGGTGGTGGGGGGGGTTCACCTCAGTGCCAAGCTTCAGCGGCCAAGTTGGACCAACCGCGACTACGGGTTGCTTGAAAGAAGCCAGATAGCAGCACACTCATCACTCCTGAGTCTGCACCCTTTTTAATGAATGTTTCCCAAACTGGGGCAGCGCTACACACCGCTCCCTTCAAAACATATATATCTTCGGGCGACAAAAGGAGAATCTAAGACCAAACTCACTACCCCCAAAACACTACCCCCAAAAGCCCACATTTTGTGCTCCAGCGGACCCTTCAAACTGCTTGATGTTTGCAATTATTTGCCTGCAGCTGCGTGGACCCTAGAATGGCGAGTCCCGACCAGCACAGTTCTTCAGAATGGCTTAGCCTGGTGCCCGTCTACCTCGTGGCTAAAAGTGGTGAACTTTTGTGGTCGATTGTCCCGGTATTCGAAATGCAATTTTGGGGCTGTTGCCACCCACACCGACTCCAGAACTCCCGCACTATCCGCGCGCTACCGCCCCCAAGTACCCCCAAACTGGGGGTAGTGGTGTGATTCATCTTTTTCACGCGCATACCAGGTGACGTGTGACTACCCCCAAATCGTCCAGTCAAATCCACTACCCCCAAACCGCGCGTTTTGGGACTCACTACCCCCAAAACCAGGGATGTGGCGGTCCCTCCAACGCGACATGATCAAAGTAGCAAACCAAACTGGCTGCCAAGAAAGCGAAGCTTTGATGTTCACCTTAAACAAAGATACCGGCGCAAACCAAGCGTTGATGTTCACAAGTTTCAACGTCCACATGCCGCAGCTCCAGAATTACCTGGTTTCTGCAGCAGCCAAATATGCACAAATTGAGGCGCCCTCGTATAACCCTTATATAGCCCTTTCCTAACCTTTATATACCCTGTATATATCCATTGGCTTCTGGGGGTAGTGGTTTTGGGGGTAGTCGATGTAGTCTTAGAGAGAAGAAGGCATGTAGCATTAAACGATAATTGCTGGAACAAGGCTTCCTTCAGGATCAGCCCTCACGGGCTGCCGTTTTGGCATCTTGATACGTCGAAACAACCATACCCTCGCCACCCCATCACCCCATCACCCCATCACCCCATCACCCCATCACCCCATCACCCCATCACCCCATCACCCCATCACCCCATCACCCCATCACCCCATCACCCCATCACCCCATCACCCCATCACCCCATCACCCCATCACCCCATCACCCCATCACCCCATCACCCCATCACCCCATCACCCCCATCACCCCATCACCCATCACCCCATCACCCCATCACCCCATCACCCCATCACCCCACACAGTTCACACCCCACACAGTTCACACCCCACACAGTTCACACCCCACACAGTTCACACCCCACACAGTTCACACCCCACACAGTTCACACCCCACAGTTCACACCCACACAGTTCACACCCCACACAGTTCACACCCCACACAGTTCACACCCCACACAGTTCACACCCCACACAGTTCACACCCCACACAGTTCACACCCCACAGTTCAGTTCACACCCCACACAGTTCACACCCCACACAGTTCACACCCCACAGTTCACACCCCACACAGTTCACACCCCACACAGTTCACACCCACACAGTTCAGTTCACACACACCACACAGTTCACACCCCACACAGTGCACACCCCACACAGTTCACATCCACACACCCCAGTTCACACCCCACACAGTTCACACCCCACACAGTTCACACCCCACACAGTTCACACCCCACACAGTTCACACCCCACACAGTTCACACCCCACACAGTTCACACCCCACACAGTTCACACCCCACAGTTCACACCCCACACAGTTCACACCCCACACAGTTCACACCCCACACAGTTCACACCCCACACAGTTCACACCCCACACAGTTCACACCCCACACAGTTCACACCCCACACAGTTCACACCCCACCCAGTTCACACCCCACCCAGTTCACACCCCACACAGTTCACACCCCACACAGTTCACACCCCACACAGTTCACACCCCACACAGTTCACACCCCACACAGTTCACACCCCACACAGTTCACACCCCACACAGTTCACACCCCACACAGTTCACACCCCACACAGTTCACACCCCACACAGTTCACACCCCACACAGTTCACACCCCACACAGTTCACACCCCACACAGTTCACACCCCACACAGTTCACACCCCACACAGTTCACACCCCACACAGTTCACACCCCACACAGTTCACACCCCACACAGTTCACACCCCACACAGTTCACACCCCACACAGTTCACACCCCACACAGTTCACACCCCACCACTCCAACCACTCTGCCCTGGCTCCCACCGCCGCCTCAACCACCTCCCCTGCACCTTTGGGCATGCTACTTAAGCACGGGACGTCTCAAGTCCATTGGGGGAAACCGTGGCACTTTGCATGGAAAGGCGGCCATGCTCGCCATTTATCAAGTACCCCGCCCCCTTTCATGGGAAACCAACAAACAGGTCGAGCAGATTTTACATGGAGGCTGAATGTAGGAGCCCATCTGATGATGTGAAGGCCTGATATGGATCCCGAGTTTATTGCTAGCTGAGCAACCCAACAAACATGTGTGTTTTTCTAAGGGGTTCCACCCTTGGCAGGGCTTTCTGAGAGGACGGGCAGTGGTCGCAGGCTTCCCCAAAGAGACAGCTTTCGTGTCCCAAAACCATCCGATCGCCAGCTTCCATTGCTGGAGGGTATGTAGAAGACCCCTACAATCTAGCATTGCATGCATTTTTGTGCTTGGCGAGTGTCCTTTCTATGAGCCTCTGTTTGTCGGCAACCCTGAAACCCTGAAGTACTGAAATCGTCTGAGGGAGGCACAGAGTTCAGGGCCATGGAAGACAACCCATAGGCCATGAAGAAGGAGGTGGACGCCCTGCGCCGGCTGCGGCACCCCCGGCTGGTGCGGTTCATCGGGGCCTGTGTGCAGCCCCCGCTGCTGCTGGTGGTCACGGAGCCATTGGGGGGGAGTTACTGGGGAGCCACGGGAGGGGAGGTGTCTTGGGGAGATGGTGTTTTGCACGGGGTCTTGGTGCTATGGTTAGAGCCAGGCTATTTGTTTCATCCACCTTTTGGTGACAGACCCCTTTGACCATGTTTTGGTTGGCGCGTTTGAACTTCGATCGGTCGCCAAAAGGTCGCCCGTGCGTGCACTGCCTCCTCCTTCGCTCGCGCGCCTTGAGGAGTACATGGCCGGGGGGTCGCTGCACGACCGGCTCTTCGGGTGCCGGAAGGCCCTGAGCTTGTCCTCCTCCCAGCGGTGGCTCATCGCCTGCCAGACCGCGGAGGCCGGGCCGATCGGGGGGGCCAGGCATTTTGGCCGGGGATGGGGAGGGGAGTGGGGGGAAGGGGCAGGATGGACATATAGAACGGTCGGTTCTTTTTGGGCGAATTTGGGAATGGACAAAGATGGATATTGCACTGGTTTCAGTTTGGTTCTATTAAGTTCCCAGCGGACTGTGTCTATTTATCTCGTGAGGGCACCTTAGGATTGGAATCCTTGTGGAGACTTGCCTGCCAGGATCCGCACTTAAGATACCTAGACTTCCCTATTGCCAAAGACTTGGGAAGTAGAAGTCGAGGGATGGAGTCGCCGTTTTTTTCTCGCCCCAAGGGTGAATCTTTCTCTTGGACCCCAAAGTCGTGAAGGAAACCTCCCCCCCCCCCCCCAAATCCAGTCAGTAACAAGCCGCCGCTGGCCCTGCAGGCGGGGTCGTCAATATGGTTTTGTCTTCAAAAAGGGTTCCCCCTTTTTAGGGGGGAATTGAAGGGACACTTATGAGACAATTATCATTTGTGGCGGTCCCCTTCTTTTGACACGCACCCATATGGACCCCCGTAACATAGGCGCCTTTTGTTTTTTTTGTTTGGCTTCCCTTTAACAAACCCTCCAACAAGTTTGGCACCTTGCCCATGAGTCTTGATCTTCATGTTTTGGGATGTCTCAAAATCGGGCACCCATAGAGGGCTCCCTCGTTGGCTCTACCAAGAAATGGAGCCCAAAGGGTGACCTTTTGGCTTTTTCCGCGCTAGGGCCTCGCCTTCCTACACGCGCAGCGGGTAGTGCACCGCGACCTGCCGCTTGCTTGGAATGGTGCGAGGGAGTGGCTTTTCTGGCCGCGCTCGAACGGATTTGCTGTTTGGGGAAATCAGAACAAGCCTGTTTAGGGGTAAGAAGCATAAAGTACACAAACAGTTGGGGGGGGTCCTTGTTTCCAGATTGGCATTAGAACACAATGCCCAACCGACTGGTGAAGCAAAGGTCCGGCTGGATGGTGGCTTCCTCTACTTTGGGAACTCACAGGGGTCACTGGATTCTCCTTGGTACGTGGTTCGAACGTTGTTGTTTGCCCATTTTGAGATGTTGAAAGGCGTAAGACCTCCAGCTTGCTGCAGCTTGGGCAGCTTGCAATTCTGGTACCGGGGGAAAGGGACACACGCCGGGCATTTTGTTTATCACCATGTCTTTGACTTGATCACCATGCGGGTTGAGTCTGACACCGGGAGTCCGAGTCGGAGGACTAACTGACTAACGCAAGCAAAGCCAATCTGTTTGAACTTCTCAGGTTTCCCTTGGTCCCACTCAGTTGGAGGTGTCCCCTTTTGTCGGACCATGTTTCTGTTCGAGCACGGTTCCATCGAGCCTTGTGCCTGCTCGGCCCCACTTGCTGGTTCTCAGCACCCATATGAGCACAGAATCCTTCCAGGGAATCCCCTTCCGTTTCATCCCCGAAGCCCCTGGAAGTTGATTCCCGAACTACAAACCATGACCCCAGCAAGTAGCGCCTCTCCAGTAGGGGCCCAGATAATTCGAACGGGGCTTGTGACTACTTTACCCAAATTTTTCCGCCATGGTCATGGGAGGAAAAACCAAGTTAGCGCTGGCCGTTGGCTCTCAGGAAGTCCATGAACATCTTGCTGGACTCCGCGCAGAACGCCAAGATCTGCGACTTCGGCTTGGCGCACCAGATGTGCATGGAGCCCCTCGAATCAACACAAAGACGCGGTTCAGCTACGGGGATTTGGCGACTCCATGGAACTTTGCACATGGAGCAATGGTCGAACAGGTTTTGGCTGAAGGCCAGCCGCAGGCGAAGCGGCGGGGAAACAGAAACCATTGGGGACTCCTTCTGATTTGGGGCCCGGTGTCTCGTGGGTTCTCCTCTGGAAACAGCCCCCCAAAGAGCACCAACTGTACAAAATGAGTGGTTTCTCGTTCATTTCTCTTTAAAGACCCCCCGAAAAAGACCGAGTGCCAACTCCAACAAGACTCCGCGAGGCTCCTGGTGACGAGAGAATGCGCCCGCCCCGAGGTCCACCCACATCGCCCGGAAGCTGGACGGCGAGGGCGGCTCCCCGCGGTACATGGCGCCCGAGTGCTACGACGCCAAGATCGGGAAGCTCACGGCCACTGGGCCACGAGCCAACGAGCCGAAGAGCCGACGAGACCGTGGCGCCGGGGGAGGTGGGGGGTCTTGTGTGCAAGGTGTGCCTGAGAGGCCCCCTTTGTTTGGGGTGAGATAAAGAATTTGACCTGAAACCTTTTTTGAAGGGGGGTCCCTTTGTTTGCCAAAGAAGGGGGTCAAAGGGCAAACCCTGGTGGTATGGTATGCAGGCAGCAGATGTTTGTTTTCCATTTGCTGGACCAACATCCAAGCATTTAAAGTCAGTGGAAAGGCACGCCAGGATTCCTCACATGGCTGTGGGTCAACACCAATACTACCATTTTGGGGTAGGTGCACCACCTATTTTAGTCTACTTTAGTGGGGATTGGGATGTTCACTGGGGGTACGGGATTTTGACCCATGGCCACATGTCCTTGTTCTGCCTACTGTTCACACATGCCACGCTCTGGCCTTTTCAGGAGTGCTGTGTGCTGTTCTGGCCATGTGCTTTTCAGAAACGGCCCCACGGGATGGTGGTGATCGGAGAACCAGGTTCAGCTCCACTTCCGCGCAGATTGACGTGGAACCCAACACCTTCTGTAGCAACAGCCAGCGTGCTTCGCGAGGCCTCTTTTGCAGAACCCCTTCTTGGGTTCCCTCCTTAAATCCGCAGGGGAGTAGCTCACCCACTAAAAGTGAACCCGAACATGGGTAGAGATACATACCTTGGGAAGTAGCTGGATACATGTTCAATCCACACTTGTTCTCTGGATTGTTCACCTTGGTGGGTTGACACATCACCTCTTCAACAAATCCGAAGTGACGTTCTTCCAAGGTGTCCTTTGCGCGTAAGATTTAGCCTGCCGCTGGGCGGCGTTTCTTCAACGCAGAGCTCATTTTGAAAAAGTTGTTTCGTCTTAAAACTTAGCTAGTCCCAAAACTTAGCTGGTCCTTCAGAGGGATTCTGGTTGCCGAGTTTTTCTGAAGCCCACAGTGCTGTAGGAACCCAACAGTGCTAAGGAGAAGGTTGATATCTGGGCCGCCGGCTGCATCCTCATCGCGGCTCGGCGTGCCGATCTG
Organism: Effrenium voratum; assembly: GCA_963377175.1. Classification (NCBI taxonomy): domain Eukaryota; class Dinophyceae; order Suessiales; family Symbiodiniaceae; genus Effrenium; species Effrenium voratum. The sequence continues at coordinate 1,278,167 of CAUJNA010000336.1, read as the reverse complement.
ATGATCTCCGGGGCTTTTGGCTTGGGAAAAATGAGTATGAATTTCAATGGGGAACCTTGTTAAAAGTGCTTGGCGGACAAAGTTCCGAAATCATGTCGACCAAAGGCTCTACTATTGAAATTCATCCCCAAAAGTTCGGAAATTTTGCCGGAGGGACATGGAGGACAAACTAAACTTCCACACAAAGAATCAGGAAACACTAATTGTACCGTGTCCTTTGGGGGGAACAGTCATTTTGACCAGCACTGGACGAGGGAGCTTTGTGTTAAGTCTTTGTCATTCTGATTTTGACAGGAGACTAACGCGGAACCGGGCTCCATGTGGCGGGGGACGGGGGTCCCACACAAATCCACTCACTCATGTTTGGCACTCTTTCGCAGGGAGCAACCCAATCCAGAGTGAAGCCTGCCTTCGGCTTGCTGGGGAGACATCAGAACTCATCAACATAAACCAGCGTTTCAAGGGACATGGCAGATTTCCGGGTGGGTTTTCTCGGTAGTGCTGCTTGACAGTTGTTTTTTCTTGATGTTGGCTCGTATCAATGTGCTACCAGCAATCGTCATCTTGGGGTTCAAGCCTGCAGGTTGTATAGCACAGTTGAACGAGCCTATGGGGCAAACACCGAGTCCACTAAAGGGACATCCTCAAATTTAGTAAGCAAAGCTGGTTGAGAGGGAAGCCATCCCCAAACGAGAGGTTCAGCACCCCCTCAAATCTTCACTTCAAGGGATCGACCTAGACGTATAGCAGTTAGACAAAAAATGCGGAGAGCTGCCAGTTCGGCCCAGGAGCT
>CAUJNA010000336.1:1184874-1272374 GCA_963377175.1 Effrenium voratum | reverse complement strand
TTTTGAGGGTTCAACCAAAGGGCAACTTCTCCTCTCCATTTTTGGTTGCTCTTTGGTTCGACCTTTTACATGTTTCCCCCCCCCGGCTCCGTTTTTGGTGAGACATTTGATGGCTTCTCCAGAAGCCAAGAAGCGATGCACTTCTGTGTCAGTTGCTACCCATGGGGAGGGTTGATGCGAATCGAGGCGCCGCTGATTTGGAGGTCCAAAGCCGGCCTTCACTGTACGAGTCGAGTTCGAATTCGGTGCACGTCCGGCGATTCGGTGGTCGCAAACAAACCAGGACAAAACCAGACCCCCCTCCCCCAGAACAAAAAGGGATGGAACTCCCCAACAGCCTGGCCGTTGGTCAAGGTTTTGCTGTTGTGATTCCTTGCAATTGTTTGTACATTTTTTGGCAGGCATGCTCCTTTGTTGGCGGCGTTCTCACGACTGCAGGTTGCGACCATCTACTGCTGGGGATTATTATTTGGAGTGGTCCAAGATGCTTATATTTGTTAGTTTTTCGTAGGCAACCAAAAGAGAACCTGCCCAATGGGGCGAGGAAGTGCACGACCAGGGAATGAGCAGAGGCTTCAATAGGTGTGGTGACATAAGGGAGGGTCCAGCCTCCATTGTATGAAGTGGCCCGAGACGGTCGTGGTTGCAGCCCATGAATGACAATATGTCAGTGGGACCCATTTGTTGAAGCTTGGCTTAAGGACCTCGAGTTTTTGTTGAAACATTGCGCCGATTGCATGACCAGCTGCCGGAGCCTGTGAATTTGGGATACGAGCTCAAGTCTTAATGTCCATCGCCCGGCAGGGTGGGGCCACAAATTCTGGACGCGTCTCCAATGCTTTGTCGCTTGAATTGACGGAACTGGCCGTACCCTGCTTGTTAGAGGGCCAGCAAGCCCAAAGAGGGCACCGAGTAGCAGCCCCAGAGTGCGCCCTGCCACGCATCTGCGTAGAGTCCAAGGCGGGGGGGGGTGGTTCGGCGAATGCACTTCCAGTCATGTTTGCTGTTGCTCCTTCCAACCACAAGAAACTGGCCGGTTGTGGAAAGGCGCCATGACACCAACTAAATGGAAGGAAGTCCAACTGACTTTTTGTGCACCCTAAGGGATTCCGGAGGCAGAGCCATCAAGGCTACTGGGTGGCAGGGGGCGTTTGGGGGCAATCTCGGCGGATTTCCGCGCCATCCGAGCCAAGCGAAGCCAAGCGACTGAACGACGAAGAACTGGGCGCTTGGAGGTTTTGGCCTTTTGGCTTGTTTGTTTTGTTCATTCGAATCAGGGGTTGTGAAAGCTAGGAGAGAGCCCCGAAGGACAATTAATTGGTGCGGGGGGTTTTGATCGTGCCGCAACTGGCTTGGTAAGGTTCCCGGAATCGAGCGGATCGGAGCGCGCTCGGAAAGGCAACGGAGCGCGGCCAAAAGACGGGGGATGGAGTGTGCGAGTGCGCTGTCTGAAAACGAGGGGAGCCTCAGAATCATGGGGTTCCTTTAGGTTTCCCTTCAAAGCCAACAGGGATAGCACCCCCTGGGGCGGATCTATCCAGGGCGCGGGGATCTACCCAGTTGCCACACCAAGGAGTTGTAAGGTGACAAGATGGGTATTGGTTAAGATGGGGGAGCCGCTTTCCCTTTGCTCACCCTGCAAACCAACCCTGAAAAGGGTACACGCAACAATTTCACACCCACGGATTGCTTGTTTGAATCCTGTGGATACGCGTGGGGCAACAAGCCTCGTCGATGTGTGCAACTTCCGACTGGATTCAGCTTCTACAAATCGATTGTCAATGGAGGCGATGCAGATGCATATTTGCTCGTTCAGTTTTGCGAAAGCTATAGCAAGCTCACATACGGGGTCAAATGAGCTCATGATGACGGTCCCTTACCTTCGTTGTTTTTGGTGGGTTTGTGAACAGCAATCGCTCCTACCATTGCCACAGGCAGGCTCCTACCATTGGCAACTCGGCAGCCGTTTTGGCTACACCTCACATGGGAGACTTCCTGCCAGGCGACATGACAGTGCCACACAGCCAGATGCCAATAAGGGAAACCTTGTGAACATACATGTGGAGCATGTTTATGTCTTTCTCGGGGGGAACAAACACCAGCGGAAAGGGGGAAATCAACTAATTGTGAGCCAGCCCCAGCGTTTTTTTTTTTGTTTGTACAAGATGACATCCATTTGCAGGTGTTGCCTTGTTTTGACCTAGATTGAATCGCGTTCCTGGACATGGCGTAAACCCTGCTGAACGAATAGATTCACAAGCACAAGATGTGAATTAGCGCAGTGCAAGCCAGCAGTGCCCTTCACAGCTATCAGAAGCTTGGTGTTGGCTTTCTTCCAGTTTGTTTTTCTGCCAGAGAAAGCGCAGAACACATGCCTACGTTATTTGCAAATCATGGAACCAATGGAACCACCCCACAACCCCACTCCAACAGTAGTTAGGCTCTTGTAGCAGAACAGTTTTTTTTTTGAAAAAAAAAACACAAAGGGGGAAGTTGTGTTCACCTCATGGGCGAAGCAACGCATGCGCTGATCTCCGCGGGCCAGGACGGAGAAATTGGGGGCGAGGTCTGATTGACACGGATCCACGTAGGTGGCCTTTTTGGGTCAGTTTGGTTTGTGTCATTTGGCTAAAAGGACACTAAAAGGGCACCTATGGGAAGCCAAGCAGAGTCAATTTTGCAGCTCTTGTCAATCTGAAGGGCAAAGGACTTGCTCTAAACTCTGCCCGTTGCACTTCAACATGCCTAGAGAGGAAGGCGTTGGCGGAGAAAATGTCAGCCAGGTGCTAGGTGCTGTTTGATGGCTTCAACACGGGCATTTTCCAGGCCTTGCGTGCGTGCCTGTGGAAAAAGGATGAACCACGGAGCCCGGAAAACCCTCTTCTTTTGCATGAAGTTGAGCCGAAATTGCTTGGCTTCTCTGATACAGGCTTGCAAACGGGAGGTTTGCAGAACCGGCCAGACGTCGTGATGTTCGAAAAACTGGCTGGTGCCATGCAGCGGGAGGTTTTCCAGCTGCCATGGTACTCCGGTTCGAAAGGATGGTCAGAATTTAAATGAGCAGGTTCGAAGAGGTTGACACATGTGTAAACAGGTGATCGGAAGCCCGCGAGGGTCCTTTCAGAAACTGTGTTGACACACATGCGGGGTTGGCACAAGTGGCATCCTGCCGGCTTGTGTTGGCGTCATTTGCCGCCCTTCTACAACAGTGTCCCAGTAAAATGTCGCCGTACATCCAGTAGTTTGGAGCGCCCTTCAAATTGCCACCACTTGAGGGGACCCGGAGGTACCGCATCGCTGTCAAGCTCTTGCTTTTCTTGGGGGGGGGCGTCTCTGCATGAGAAACAGGGAAGCCAAAAGCAAGCACTGCGCGCACAAAACAAATGCGCTTTTTCAACACCCCACTGTTTTCGGATCGCCCCAGGGCCCAACAAAAAAACAACCTCGCCGCACCAGGAGAAAAAAAGGAAAAAAAACAATCGTCGCGCCAGGAAAAAAGTCGCCGCCGTGGGGCGTCTCGCGCGCGTGTCACACGTCTCACGTTGAGGAGCTGATCCGGAAGCTGAAGGACCCCTCCGTGGATCCGGAGGAGCTGCTGCAGGTGGCCCACACGCTGAAGGAGCGGGACCATGTGGTAGGTGGGTGGCTTGGTGCCCCGCAAAAAGGGGGGGTGCCCGGAGCAAAGGGGTGCTTGGAAGGGAGAACCACGATTTTTTTTTGTGTGGGGGGGGAGAGGGGGAGTTCCCAGGTTTCTTGACGGCGTGGCCAGGTAGCGAAGAAGCTTTAGTTGGGGTCAAAAGTGGTGGACATAAGACCACAAGACCCCGTCATCCAGGGGCCCCCCAGTCGGAAATCATACTCAGGTGAGTGAATGTAGCGGCGGGAGTGCGAAGGGTTATTCACAAGTTGTCAAGTGGGGGTCATCCAAGGGCGCAAGGGCCAGGTGAGCTTGACGCCTACCTCTTTAACCTCTTCCTTGTCCTGCACGGTGAGACAAATACCCTTCCATCCAACATGAAACCCGACCGGGGCCTCTGGCAAAACCGCTTTCCTCGAAAAGGGCCGCGCGGATCACTTCCCAGTTGGTTCGCACCCTTAACCACTGGCCCAGCTTCCAAAAGTATGGAGCTAGGCACCGACGAAGGGAAGCCAAAAAGAAAACAGCCAGGGTTTGGTTCGGGGTCCGAATCCCTATGTCATGGTTGTTGTTGGGAAACATTTCACATGTTTACTTCCTGTGGTTTAGTGGTTGAAATCCCCACTTAGTTGCTAAAACAATGAGAATTTGTGCTCCCCTTCCAACGTCAACCAAGATGTGGACAGCTCCCCCGGCGGATGTTGGCACCCTGCGTCGATGAATCTCTTCGGCGCCAGTGCGCCAGGAGGAGCGGGGCATCCTGGCGGCGCGGGACGAGAAGGGGCGGTCGCCTTTACACGTGGCGGCCTCCCGGGGAGATCTGCGGCTCTGCCGGGCCATGATGGAGGCGAGGTTTTGGGGTTGGGGGGGGGTTGGGGGGGAAGGGAGGGGTGGGGGAGGCTTTGAGAGAATAGAAGCCAGGCATGTTTTTGTTGTTTCTGTTGAACGTCAGGCATGTTTACAACATAAAACACCTGATGATTTGGGAACATGAGAAGGTTTGGTGGCTTCAGCCAATTCCGGGATGTGGATGGGTGGGTGGGATTGGGCCGGGGCGGGGGCACCACGGGGGCAGCCGCGCAGAGATAGTGGTGGCCCAGGCCCAGCGCGCGAGCATGCGAGTGCCAGGCGGACCCGGGCTTGGTGAACCAGCTGGACGGCCAGAAGAACACGCCCATCATGGAGGCGGCCTTTCTGGGGCGGTGCATGATCGTGAAGGAGCTGGTGGAAAGGCGCTTGACGGGAAGGGGAGGGCTAGAAACGGGGGGCTGAAGGGTGGGAGAGTGGCTTGGGTGCGGGCTTTTGCCCGCCGCTTTCGAAAATGAGAGGGACCCCTGGTCCCTGGAGAAGGACCATTCTCAATTTCCCCTTTTTGGACAAGAAGGGGAGCCTGCGTTTTCGCAGCTTGGCAAATCAGGGGCCTTTGCCTAGCATGAGTAGAGCACATGTCTTTTGGATGTTTACTTTGTCGGTGTCGGCAGACAATCAGAGCTTGAAAAGGAGAGCGCGGTTTGCTTAGGCAAAGTTTGGCCCCGAAAGAGACGCAGATTCACCGTGAACCAGGGGGTGCGACAGGCGACCCCTTCGCGCGTTTCCTTCGCAAATTTCCACAGAAACGCAGCTGTTGAAATCGAGGGCTGCGGAGATCAACCGGAAGAACGGGGACCTCATGAACGCCCTGCAGCTGGCCTGTGTGAATGAGGGTGCTGGCAATGGGGAGGCAGGGCCCGGGGCGCCTCAGGGCTGCGGCGATGAGAAAATTGGAGGGCATCCAAATGCAGAACCCTTCTGAGTGTCCCAAACCTGCCCCAAAAGCAGTAAGGACAACCTGCTCTGTGTGTGTGTGTGTGTGCGCGCGTGTGTGCGTGTGTGTGCGTGTGGTGCGTGTGTGTGCGCGTGCGTGCGTGCGGCGTGCGTGCGTGTGCGTGCGTGTTGTGCGCGGGCGTGCGGCGCGTGCGTGCGGCGTGCGGGCAAGGCGCGCGTGCGGGCGTGGCGTGCGGGCGTGCCGTGTGTGTAGCGCGGGCGTGCGCGTGCGCGTGCGTGCGTGTGTGTGTGTGTGTGTGTGTGTGTGTGTGTGTGTGTGTGTGTGTGTGTGTGTGTGTGTGTGTGTGTGTGGTGCGTGCGTGCGTGCGTGCGTGCGTGCGTGCGTGCGTGCGTGTGTGTGTGTGGTGAGTTGACCCATGGATGGCGCACCCTCAGATATATCAATCAGCGGGTTTCCTGTTTGGTGAAGATTCCCGGAAATGCCTCCAGCCTCTACGAAAAGCAGAAGGGTTGCTGACTTGAGGGTCAATGCTCCTCCTCAATGGGATGGGGTCCACGATATTTCCTCAACGAGGGACTGGGTACAGTTGGACCGCGGCCCACATGACTGGCATTTAACCGACAACCTCTGCATGACTCGGTGGCTCCCATTAGGATGAGTGCGCCTCGCTCGCTTGCCAGAAAAAGGCATCCCAAGACAGGCCGCCAGGCTGCCATTCTGTACCACGCACGAGCTCTGGGGCAGGGCCCCAGCTAGGTCCTTTTACCCCTCAGTCAGTGTTCCATGCTAGTTGGTGAGTGTCGGATTCGCCGCGAGGTGGTGTCCGCGCTGGTCCACGCGGCCGCGGACGTGTCGGAGATGTGCTGGCAGACCACGCCGCTGATGGCGGCGGCGGACAGCGGCCACGTGTGGGCGCTCCAGGCGGGGGAGGTGGAGGGGGGGGAGGGCCAAAGCAGGAGGTGAATTCGGATTTGTTGTTCAGCCGTCCCCGAAAAGTAGTCATTCAGGGGTTGGTTTATCCTTTCCTCTTTTCCTCTTTTCGCCAGATTGCGATGTTCGGACACCTGGGCATCCTTGACGCCTTGCCAAAAACGATCTAAATTGCTGTATCTCTGGTGGCAGAGGGGGGCCCTTCTGAACCTTGGGGACAGAAGCATTTCAGGGATTCTCATGGAAAAGGGTCTTGGGTCCTAACTGAGATGAAGCTGAGACGAAAGAGTCCTCCAGCACCCGTCGCCGGAGCCTCAAGCAGACCGGTGCCCTGACCGCGCAGGTGCCGAAGCAGCCGTTCTCGGCGCAAAGAGCCAGGGGAACCATCCACCACAAATTAAGACAATGACCACCCCAAATGGGAATACGTGGCTTGCGAGCAGCAACAAAAGGCGGCCGCAATTGCTGGATTGGTTCAGTGGAGCAAGTGGCGAACTACATCCTGATGTGGAACTAAGACTGAATGCAACCACGGGCCGGGGGTGGTACACGAAGAGGCATATGGCAACCAGCTAGACGCTATTGACGATCCCAGAGTCCGTTCTACTGCGACCAAACAGTTTCCACAACCTTTCCAATCTTTCTGAGGCGACGCGCTTGGCTGTCCGAGTTGCGCAGGGACTGACTCACCGATTTCCGATGGACACGCTGTGACCATACCCTATTCAGCTCACCGCCCGCTGCGTCATTACTTGCTGTATCAGGGCTTCATCCCTTCTGTTCACATTGCAATCGCGTCTGTTTCGACGCTAGGAGTGGGTGAGGACATGATCCCGCAGTGGGCATTCCGACAGCAACGACCCAGAAAAGATGGCGTCAGCCTGGGAGAGGCTGTGTGGGACATTGAACTGTTGCATTCGGGCGAAGAGGACGAAACTTGTTTGGGAAGTGATGGGAACGACAGCACTTGTACCGCCTCGATGCCGCAGGGCTTGGTGAACTATTGCGCTTACCTTTGGGAAGAAGTGGATCGTTTGAGTGAACTGCGGGGGCAGGCCAAAATCGAGTCCCCACGCACCAAGGAGCTGCTGTTGCACGTTTTGCAGACGGCCCTGGCCGAGTCAACGCCGCCAAACGGTTGCGGAAGACTGCGCACGTCTGCCCGTCTCCGAGCTGTTGCGAGCGGAAGCCCGCGTCTTCGAGGCTGCCATTGCCCAGGTGCAACACACACACACACACAACACCGCAGATGAATGTGGAACCCACAAAAGCCGGCACGCCAGCAAGAGCCAGCGTGAGAGTCTGGCGACTTCTTTTGGCCGACTTTCGTCGCGGTTCCATGTTACTCCGGCCCAGGCTTGTTTTTTCTTTTCCAGGATCCATTTGGGTGGTTTCCCCCCCGGTTGGGATACCCTTCTTCACGCAGCTCGGTTTTTTCAAGCGAGGTGCTGATCGATCTGGGCGCGGACCCCTGGCAGATGAACGGCTCGGGCTTCACGGCCTTGGACTATGCGCGGGACATGGAGACGGCGCAGTTCCTCTACGACCTCATGGAGGGGGACAAACTCTCTGACAAGGCCCAGTTCCAGGGTAGGGATCTGGTTGAATTCAGGTTGGATGGGCTCTGAACCCATCAGATCCTCTCCTTCATTTGAAGCATGCGGAAACCAAGGCCCAGTTGAGGGTAGGGATCTGGTTGAATTGAGGTTGGATGGGCTCGAGTCGAACCCATGGGACTGTGGAATGGGGTTGGATGGTTGGACGAGAGGTTTCCGGTGCTTTGAGTTGGGAAGAACCCCGGTATACCAGTTGTCCATGCCCACAGTTCTTAGCGGAAGGCTTCGACTTGAACACGTGGGAAGACTTGTCTTCCGAGTTGGCAAGACGAAGCTGTTCTGTGAGCCAGATCCTCTCCTTCGTTTAAAGCATTTTTTCAGCAGTTTAGCTCACTTCTGAACTTTATTTGTTTGGAAGACCGTTTAAGCGGTAAGCATCAAGTTAGGACTTTCTCTTGGGCCATTGGATGGTGGTGAGTCAGCTCAACCAGTCAGTGCGCCTTCAGATGGGGACAGGACGAAAACTGAATTCCCCTCAATGAAAACCACCGGAGATTGAACAACTGTTCAGTGTTGCAGACATCCTACTTCTGAAGGTCCTGCAACTTATTCTAGTACCATCAAGCGAACGATGTTGTTTCTTTGGAGCTCTGATTGGACCTTTTTTTGCCAGGGCTCCCTATTTTCCCTGGCTTGAACCTCACCAAAGGCGGCAAATTCAAGGTGAGTTTCCTCTTTCCCTGGCTGAAACCTCACCTTGTGGCTTTCTCTTTGGAAAGTTTTTGGAGTGGACGCCTCAACCCCAGCAAGCGGCGGTCCAGCGGCAGTCAGTCAGAGTCAGAGTCAGGCCGCGCCCCGGATCGACGCCTCGCGGCTCTTCAAGGACGCGGAGGCGCGGAGGGCGCGGCTCCACAAGGCGTCGCCCAAGTTCTCCTTGGAGGAGGCCTTCCGAGTGCTGGAGGCCGGGGTCAGTGAAAAGGGTCAGTGGGGGGGGGGGAGGCGGGGGGGTATGGTGGACACTTGGGGTCTATTTCGCAACCTCCTTCTTTTGGGATATTGTGTTTTTTTGGTGTATGGCCAAAATAAACTTTTGTCCATGGCACGGGGGGAGGGGGGGAGGGGAGGTTGGGGCTGAGATTGGGGTGCAAGGCGTGCTTTTCGTTTTGCTCCAGCTGAAGGGGGGCCTGGGGTAAAGGAAGTCTGAGGCCGGAGTTCTGCCAAAGCTGGGTGTTGGGGGCAGAAGATATGAGGGTTGCGCGGCCCCCCCTTCCCCCCCTTTTGCCCACAACTTGCTGATCAGGGAACGAGGGAGTGACCCCAATGAACCATCCCTCACGGTTTCGTTCCAGGGCTCCCTCCCTTTTTCATGGATGCCACAACCCCTCACAAGGCAGCCTCAAAAAGCGTTAGTCAAAAGCATTCCTTTGGGTGCCTGGTTCTTTAGGCTCGTTCCCCCCCCTCCTCCCCGACGTCCGCGTGCCGTTTGTCCGCAGGCGCCGCTGGAGTGGATCCCGGCCTTCGAAGGCTCGGGGGAGCACTTCAATGAGCTGCGGAAGGCGTGGCGGCGCCTGTGCCTGCGGTGCCACCCCGACAAGCAGCCGGAAGGCGGGGGGAGTGGGCGTGTAGTGGGGGTGGGTAGGGGGGGGTTGGTGCGGGAGGCGGTTGAAGGGGTTGGGAGGGTGGGTGGCAGAGTGGGGTTGAGCCGGCTGTTCTTGGTTTGACTCCTGGAATGTGAAGGGCCAAGGCGTTGTCTGCGGCATGTGGGCAAACTTCGCGGAAGTCCTGACTTGAGGTTTGCGGACTATGGTACCTTGCCCAGATGGATTGTGTCACAGATTGGTTGGCGCATAGGATTCGTGTCGCACTTTGCCCAGATGAAAAGCTGTGTAACATTGGCTTTGCTTTGGGTGAACTGTTTACCCAGACCATGGTAGCTTGGATTGGCAGTTGGGGAAAGCTTCTTGTTCCTCACCGGGCGGTATCAGCTATGGGGCCCCCGCGCGGCCCCACGAAGGGTTCCCACAGGTTCCTCTGGTTCCTCTCAGGTGGGGCTACATGGCATGGTGGACGCCCCAAGAGGATGGTCTTCCAAAACCCGCTCATCCACTGGAAAGGTAGAACCAGAGGTCGTCATGGAAACAGGAGCTTCACCAATTGTTTTCTTCAGATCCGATGGGAGGCCTGGAGGACGAGGCTGCGGCGGAGTGGACGGCGCAGTGGGGGCCCAGATTGGGCAGCGGGGCGATGGGCTTCAATATTTGAATCGAGCAATGGTATTTATGACCTAAAGGTTTGAGTGGGGCTCCTATTTTTCAACCCTCCGCCTTGTTTTTTTTTTCACTACCGACCTCGTTGTTCAAGCCTGCTTGTTTCACTCCCGATTTTATCACCCTCTGCCCGGGTTAAGCCATCCCTACGCCAACCGTAAGCCAACCAAACACCCACCCGAAGCCAGCTAAACCCTCCCTAAACCCACCCTAACCCCACCCTAAACCTACCCTAAAACCCACCCAAAACCCACCCCAAACCCACCACCCCCGAAACCATGCATCAGCCACCTCGTACCAACCATAAACCCACCCTAAACATGGGCCCTAAACCAACCCGTAGCCAACTATAAAAAACCAACCTGAGCCAACCCTGAACCCACCCTAGCTTAACCCAGCCCTAAACCCACCGGAAGCCAACCCTAAGTAAACCAATCCTAATCCCACCCTAAACAACCCTCAACAAGCTCAACTCACATTAAACAAATCCTAAACAATCCCAAAATATACCCTTATCCAGGCCAAACCCACCCTAAGCCAAGCCGCCCTAAATCACCCCGACACCACAGACCTACTCGAAATCACCCTGAGCCATCCATAAACCCACCCGCAACCACCCTAAACCAACACTAAGCCAATCCTAAGCCCATCCTAAACCCACTAAACCAACCCTAAACCAACCCTAAACCAACCCTAAACCAACCCTAAACCCACCCCACACCTTGTGCCGACCCCGACACCAAACCCACCTAAACCCTTCCTACACAAACCAACTTTAATCCAACCCTAAGCCGAACCTAAACCAACACAGAACCAACAGCGAACTCACCGGCCTCAAAACCAACCCTCAACCCTAAACCGACGGCTTTTGAGCGCTTCTGTGGCTTGTGGAACCACTCCTGGAGCCACCACCCCTGAAACCAACCTCAAACCAGGCCCACCAAAAAACAAGCCTAAACAACCTTACCCAAAACCCTAAACCCGCCCTAACACAACACTAACCCGCTAAATCCTAAGCCAACCCTTTTAAGCACATATGTGAAGAGACAAACGTGCGTGCGAGCACCACAGCGAGGAGTCGCTGATGACGAAGTCTATCTCATCCCCCTACGTAAAACAACAAAAACGAACTAGACGATGGGCGAGTTCTGTATGCGTTCCTTTTCACTTTCTCCGCTCAGGGTTTGTGCCGCAGCACCTGCGCCAGCGGCCGAAACTGCATGTTCCTAGCGCCCGGAGCCCGCACCGTCCAACAGCACCTGTGCCAGCGCCCCAAAACAGCACCTGCGCCAGCCCCCACGACTGCCCTATAGTTTTTAGCTTTCAGCTGTCTCAAAAACATGGACTTTTTACAAGCCTCAATCCTACCTTTCCAACCCAAACCCACTCTTAAGCAAATCTAAGTCAATTCTATGCGCAGCCTGACAAACGCTCGCCAAACCCTAGCCCAACCAAAAACCCACCCTTTCCACCCAATCTTCATCGACGTTGTGCGGCCCTCGGCCACAGTGAAACCTAACAGCAAGACGCACAAGCTAGCGAGCGCTAGCGAGATCCGCTAGCCAGTACGTACACTAGCAAGATAGCGCTAGGAAGATGCACTAGCCAGTAGCGCTAGCAAGATAGCAATAGCAAATGTTGCACCAGCCAGTGGCGTTAGCGAGTTGTGGTAGCGAGTTGCACTAGCAAGTTGCGCTAGGAACTTGCGCTGGCAAGTTACATAGCTGGTTGTTTTAGCAAGCTACACCAGCAAGTTGCACAAGAGTGGCGCGAGGGGTTGTCAGTGTCTTACGCCAGGTAAATATCTTTGTGACTGCGCGTGAATTCAGCAATTCTAGTGTACTCTTTGAAGGCGGACTTGGCGATCGACAAGTTGACCCTTTGCCGCGATCGGCAAAGTCAATGCTGAAGACTTTCTGCGATTTCTGCGGTTCGTGCGCGACGGTGTGGCCGATGTCAAAAATACCTGATTGTTTTTTCATTTTTTTTCTCAACGACAGCGCGACCCTCTGCGAGGACCCTTTCGACATTTTAACATGCGTGCGCGACCTCCAAACTGAGGACTTTGTCCACTTTTTCCGTTTCGCGCGTGAGGGCTTTTCCTACTTCTAAGTGCTACTTTTGCGGCGCGTGCGAAACCTTCTGCGGAGATTCTGTGCATCGACCGCGAAGTGCGGGTAAAACGCTACAGAGCGCACTAAGCAGCCCATCACCCAGAAGGCAAAAGCCACAGCAAAGGAAGCTCCAGGCAAAAGCCGCAGCAAAACCCGGGAAGGCAGCAGCAGAGCCCGAGCAGCAGCCCACCCAGGCAAAAGCCCACCCAGAAGCCAAAAGCCGCGGTCTCGCCGTCGGCTGCGGCCACAGCGTTGACAAAGATGTTAGAGAGATTAAGGGGAGGGTGTGTTGAACATCAGTGAAGGGTTGAAAAAAGGAAGGGTTGTTGAATTGGCGGGGCTTTGGAATCTGGCTGTTTGGCTGGAGCCTTGGGGTCAGCTTCTGACGCGGGAAGGCTTTCCACGATATGGAGGGATCCCTCAAGACTTGAGTTCGCAGCGTTGGTTCTCGGCCGTTTTATGACACGTGCGGCTTTGAGTCGACTCGTGTCTTCCTGTTTTAGCTGGGCTAGAGGAGGGCTGGCTTGTGAACTGCATAGGTTGTAACAGCCTGGCTGGCTGTCTTCACGGGATGAAAGGCGCTGGGGGCCTTTGTTTTATCAGCTCTTAATTTGGGTAAGACCATGGGTTGGCACCCCAGCAGTTGTAAGGGAATGCTTTGGGGCACGAGCTACGTCCCCGCCCCGGCCAGTGTCGGTGCAATTCTGCCTATTGCCAACGGTTAGCATTGGGTCCAATAAATTATCTTTCCAAGCCACCCCAAACTGGCAAAACGGAAAAACAGAACGATGGCACCGAATGGTGGGGTTTCAGGTCCTAACCTCAAGCCAAAGAAGCCAAATGGCCTTTCCAACTCATTCCCATCAAGTCGAAACACGCAAGAAAATGCTGGGGTTCCTTTCGGTACCCATTCAATTTTCATTCAGACACCGACCCCAACAGGGTATCCAGCCGCAAAAACAAACCCTTATAGGAAACCAACCATATGCCTTTTGGCTTTTAAATTATAGTTCCGTTGGTTGCACGGGCGCCTGATCTTTCAACTTTTTGGGTAACATGGGCTATATGTCTGTAAAAGATTAACTTCCCCAGGGCTTGGAGTTTTAAGGGGTAAGTTTCCTTCTGCACCCCAGAAGCCGTTCTGAGTCGATCACTCCCATGGACAAGCAGCGACAGAAGTTAATGGCTCGGAATCCGGAAAAAAAGCCGCGGCGCCGCGTGCTGGCAGATGGATCCACGGCTCAGGTTCCAGGCCGCGATGGCCGCCTTCGAGGTGGTTGACCGCCACTTCCGCGCCGTCGCCGGCGACGCGGAGGGCGCGTGAGGCGCAGTGCTTGGTTTTCCCGCAAATCTAGGAGAATCCTGTGAAAAGAGACGTAAGCCGCAACTTTTTGAGTGGAGTTCCCACTTGTTTTGGAAGGTGAACGCTCCGAAGTGTACAAACAACACCGTTTTCAAGCAGAGCGTCAGATGGGTGTGGGCCAAAAGGGATGTCCCTGAGGCCCGCCGCGTGGCTCGACGTGCCGGTGGTTTGGAAGAGAAAAGGTCGAGGCAGATCCCTTGCAACCCATGCCACAAGCAAAACAAATTTTGCAAACTTTAAGCTTTGTGTTGATCATTTGGAGTGGCGGGGGGGGGGGGGATCAGCTACTTTTGGAGGATTTGGGAGGTATGGCCCGATGAGTGTAGTTCTCTTCAGAACATGCTAGGAAACGGTTCCGCCTGGTATGATGGAGATTGAAGAGAGTCACGCAAACCCTTCACCGTTCGGGACCCCGACCTGACACTCCCAAAAACGGGATATGGGGTGAGGCGGTTGGGTGTCATCAGCAAAGGGCTCGGGAAGCTGACGTCGCCCACCTTTTCTCTTGGCTCAAGGCGGAGGTTCTGCGAATCTCCGGCTCGGGAGGCGGTGCAAATGGCTGGCAGACTTTCTGGACGACTTTCTGGACTCACTTCGGGCGATGTGTTGCCATGTCACGCCTCCAAGATGAGTTCATATACCCGACCCGAAGTTCAAGAGCAGGATGGTTGAACCATTTTTTCGACGTGTTCTTTGCTCGTGTTTGTTGCCGCCTCCCCAAAGGAATTCAACATGTGCTCAGCATTGAGCCCAATGGAGCTGCCACAGGAGCGGCGCGGGGAGCGGGGAGCGGTTCACCGGTTCAGTGTTGTTTTTAGGGACACTCGCCTTTAGGTCGGTTATCAACAAGGGTCCCCATCGATTTAACCGCCACCTTTGGGACAGAGTTGGATCTCGGGTGGGACGCCGCGGCTGGGGGAAGCCGAGCCGCGAAAACCCCACGCGCCATTCTGTCCTAAGGGAGGGTGTGTGTGTGTGATCCTGATTGGACGCGACCCCAGGAACTCGAGAAATCACGGCCCTTTCGCCCACATCGAGGCATCTCACCGCCGTGGTTTTCTGGCCCTTTCTGGCTAGGAGCCTGACGCTGATGCCGCGCCGGCCCGGGGATCTCGGGGAATGTGCGCAGATGGTGACTGGGAATCGGATGTTGCCAAAGGAGCAAGCCTCTCTTCTTTATTGCGTTCCTTTCAAACACCATTAAAAATTTGATCCTGGGAATCTGTCAAAGCTAGTGACGACCCATCGAATTGGTTGGATGTGAGGCTGCCTTTTGCAAGTCTAGTTTAGACACGGTGAACTTGCCACGACCAGGGCTCCTCGGCTTGGGCTAACACCTTGAAGCATGACTCGGCTGGGTGGCAGACCTTTGGAGCCAAGCAGATCGTCTTCTTGGCAGTTGAATGGAACGCGGCGGCTTCGATGTGAGGCTCTGAGCCTGAGTGATCTGGATGAGGCGCGCGGAAAGGGGTTGGGCCGCTGCTTTTTTTTTGGGGGGGGGAGGGGGGTGGTTGGGTGCTTTGGTCCCATTGGCAGAAGCCCCAAAAACTAGAGGTGGCGGGCAGGATGCTTGCAGAACACGACAGAAGCATGATTGAAGGGGCATGATCATGTTGGTCTTGAGAAGCATGCGTGGGTAGGCACCAACGATGGTCAGCCAAGTTGGCCAGCAGCCCATCTCTTACTGGTGATGATCTCAGCGCTGCTGTTCTTGATGTCCCAGGGTCATTCATTTCTAAAAGAAGAAAGCATGCCACCAATTCATGAGTTCCTGGTCCTCAAGTGAGGGGCCGCAAAGCAGAGCGGTCTCTTGATTGTAGTTTCGCCGGCTGTGAGAGGTCTTTCTCTGATCGGCTTGAACACCCGAGTTTCCTGAGATTTATATTTTTGCCTGCTGTGAGGGCACAAGTCCAGAACGTTTTTGGGGTCACTGGCAACTACGACCAGTTGGGGAAGTTCAGGGATGGCTCCTGATGCTTGTAGCCAGTGAGACGAACATGACTAAATCGGCCCGGCCTGGAGATTGGTGGAGACCAGCACGTCAGAAACATGTTGACACACACACACACTGCCCATGCAAATCCAATGCACTACACACTACATATACAGAATGCATTGTGCATATGTTTTGCACACATCTTATGCTGTATATGTATTATCTCTCTATCGACGTGTAGTGTCTCCCGGCAGGTGCTCGTTGAGGATGAGCCTTCGGAGGAGCCGGGGAGGGCCAAACGCGACGTCCAGCAGATGTGTCGAAGGGGCGGGCGTTTTCTGCGCAGAAAACATGGGGTCCCCTCCAAACCGATATATTATGTTGGGCAAGCGAAGTATGAAACAGAATCTGAACCTTTTAGCCTGGGTAACGGGTTTGGATGTGGCGAATCAGTGGATTATTCACCCCTGTGGAACATTAACATATTGCTTAAAAAGGACCAGCAGGCGAAAAAGCGAGCCGTATGAAATGTACCAGCAGCGGATCCAAAAACCGTTTTCTATTTCTTATTTTCTGTGTACAAAACGGTGGCCATCAATGGCCTGGACTTGGATTCTGGTCCTTGAGCTTTGTGAAAGCGGGAGTTCCGCGCCTCCAAACCAGCGAGGTGTCAAGGGAAACTGAGATCAGGGAAGAGAGGGATGTGTCCTTCCGTGAGACCAGGGAAACCCCCTCTTTGATAAAGAATGTGTCATTGGGAATGTTCATTAGCATCACAGAAGTGGGCATTTAACACAACCCTGCTGCGGATTATCAGGGCGGAACTCGCGAATGAAAGGTTTGGTCTCCTTGAGTCTCCTTGTGTATCCCCAGTCGGAGATGTGATTTTCCCATCTTCTCGTGAGGATTGTCTATATCACACCCTCCTTGTCAAAATCACAACCCCGCGGGGATGTAGGGATATGGAACAGTTCCGGAAAAGAGGAGTCTCCCGCTGTATGTTTTTGACAAGAACACATTGTCTCCCAAAAAACCGACCTGGTTCCCCATTCGTCACAGGACTAAAAGGGATCTTCCCTCCAAAAAAGGACCTGGTTCCCCTTTTTCCAGCGGATCTTCTCTTCAGAAGGACATGGCTCCTCCCACAGGGCCAAAAGCGGAGTGCCCCCCCGGCCAGGAGATCTTTGGCCAGCTCGCGGCCTGGGCGGCGGCGGAGCATGGCGGGGAGGCAAGCGATGGATTTCTGTTCGAGGTGGGGACCCAGTCCCTTTGAAAGGAATCATGGTCCAGACCGGGACCAACGCCCCGAAACCTCAAACGGTGGGTTCCATGTAATGGAAGTGAACCCCCCCATTTTTGGGTGTGGCTTTTCTTTTGGGGGTTTGTTTGGAGCCGTCCAAGGAGAATACTCCCAAAAAGACCCAATCTGGTTGTGGAGGACTCTAACACCAACAACCAACAATGAAGTCAAAATTGGAAGACGCCAATGTGTGTAGTTATATTGTCCCTTGCATCATTGTTTTGAAGGAAAACTCAAAGAACCAATCCCCACTCTTGCAGTGCTCGCTGGCTAGATTTTTTTCCCGCATGGGGATCTCTTGTTTTTGGTAAGCAGCCAGCTTCTTTGCCAGCTTCTTTGCCCAGTCCTGAGTCAGCCCCTCCGCAGTCAGGTCTTGGATCAAGCGGGCCAACAAACCCTTTCAAGGATAGTTCCACAGAAGTTGATGGGTAGCCGGTATATAACAGCACATGCAGGGTCCCTGGTTTGTCGATATCACTTTGCTTTGGGTGACGAGATTGGATGGCCTTTGCTGGCCGGGTGTTCCTTGTTCTTGTTGACCTGTGTGCCTGTTTGAATCTAAGTGTCGGGCAGCTTTTTTTTAAAATGGGGTATATGTGCCTGGTCGGGAAGCATTCGCTGTCCATTCTTCAGTTGGCAGACATGTGTCGGCTCAGAGACTCCGTGTAAATGTGCAGCCAGCTGATTTGCATGTCTCTCAGCACTGATTCTGTTTGCATAGTCTGCAAAGCAAGTCTTTTTTCACCTGGAGACAGTTTTCAATTTTCCCCCAGTCATGGTCGCAGCAGCAGCAGCAGCAGCTGTCCGTGGCACGAAGAGTGGGGAGAAAGGCCATGACAGATTTCATTTGGAGGATGCAGATGCGAAGGACGAGCCCCGCGACGGACCGGACACGGAGCCGGATCTGGTGAAGCCGATCAAGACCGCCGAGTTTGGCTCGGAGACCCCGAAGTCCATGAAGTCGCAGTCGTCCGCCAAGAAGAAATCCAACTCCAAGGCCCCTGCAAGGGGCTTCTGGAAGTTCCAGCCCCAGGCGGAGAAGCTGTACACCAACATGAAGGTGCAGTTCTTCGTGGCGGCGCTCATCGCCGGGAACTTTGTGTGCAACATTGTGGAGAAGTGGATCGACCCCAAGGGAACAGAGTATCCTGATGTCTTCTACGGCATGGAGACGTTCTTCAACGTCATCTTCGCCGTGGAGCTCTGTGTGAACATGTATGCCTTCTGGTTTTGCCGCTTCTGGCGGTCTGGTTGGAACATCTTTGATTTCATAGTGGTTGCCATCGGCATCCTGTCAGTTGCCAAGGTAGAGCTGCCCGGGCCGCTGGGGATGCTCCGCATGATGCGGGCCTTCCGCGTTTTCCGACTCTTCAAGAGAGTCAAATCGCTGAACAAGATCATGGTCTCACTCGCCAAGGCAGAGGGAGGCGAAACACCAGTTGAACACATAGTCACTTTTAACACCTACTCAGTTTTTTTTCCCCAACAGCTGAAAGCTTTGGGGTCTCAGCCCAGATAGGCTCCGGGGTGGTTCGGGGCGACCCTGAGCTAAGGTTCCACCAGGGTTCCACCAGGGGTTCCACCAGGGGTTCCACCAGGGTTCCACCAGGGTTCCACCAGGGTTCCACCAGGGTTCCACCAGGGTTCCACCAGGTTCTGCAAGGGCGGGGTGGTCTGGGGTGGTTTGAGGTAAGGTTCCACGAGGGTTCCACCAGGGTTCCACCAATTTCTTCGAGGGCTGCGGGTTTGAGGAAGGTTTCACGAGGGTTCCGCCAGGGTTCCACCGGCTGCGGGGTGGTCTGGGTGGTTTGAGGAAAGGTTCCACGAAAATTCCACCAGGGCTGCAGGGTGGTCCGGGGTGGTTTGAGGTAAGGTACCACGAGGGTTCCACCAGGGTTCCAGCAATTTCTTCGAGGGCTGGGGTGGTCTGGTTTGAGGAAGGTTTCACGCGGGTTCTGCCAGGGTTTCACCAGGTTCTGCGAGGGCTGCAGGGTGGTCCGAGGTGGTTTGAGGTAAGGTTCCACGAGGGTTCCACCAGGTTTCTCCACCAGCCCGTCGTGCTCCGGACGAGGGTTCCACCAATTTCTTCGAGGGTGCGGCGTGGTCCGGGGAAGGTTCCACAAGGGTTCCACCAGGGTTTCACCAGGGTTCCACCAGCGGTCCGGGCTGAGGTAATGTTCCATGAGAATTCCACCAGATTTTCACCAGGTTTTTGCAAGGTAAGGTTCCATTCCAGCACGGTTCTAGCAGGGTCTCACGAGGTTCTGCGAGGGCTGCGGGGTGGTCCGGGGTGGTTTGAGGTAAGGTTGTATGAGGGTTTCAGGGTTCCACAAGATTCTGCGAGGGCTGTCCTGAGGTTTCACAGGGTTCCACAAAGCTCTGCAAGGATTCCACACGGGTTCCACAAGGCTCCACAATGCTCCACCAAGGGTGTGTCGTGCGCCCGTTGTCTGAAAAGCCATCGGATCAAGATCGCTTTGCTCATGGGCGGAACACTAAGCAAAACCGAAATCAATGGTTTTTAGCACACTTTCACTGTTTTGTGACTTGCTCACTTGCTCAGGCAAATGTTGGCTTTGTGGCAAATCAGATCACGTCGCTGCGGAACTCACGGTGCAGCAGAGTAAATGCTTGGCATTGCTGCTTGGTGGGCTTTGGGTTCCAAGAATTCCACGAGGCTGCGAGGGCTATGAGGTCAGAAGGTTTCCACCAAATTCTGCAAAAGCTATGGGGCAGCCCTGAGGAAAGGTTCCAGCAAAGTTTCACGCTGAGCTCCACGAAAGTTGCGTGAGAACGGTTTGCGAGGTTCAGCGGGCCTACCCCGATTGCACTGTCGGGGCCCGCCCGATTGCACCGTTTGGGCCCGATCGGCCCATTGGTCGGGCCCCGATCGGGGCCCGACTCAGTCGGGCCCCGTCAATTGTACCAAGCTGGCATCGCCTAGTTTTGCTATAGATACAGTTGCAATCCACATGCTAAGGAAAACCGGCGTTGAGCTATAATATATGGGTGGCTGGGGTGGACATACGGGACGATGGGGGCCCGATTGCACCGTCGGGCCCCGATCGGGCCCCGATTGCATCGTCGGGCCCCGATCAGGGCGAGATTGCGCTGTCAGTCGTAGCTTTGCTTTACAAGGCGGCATCCTCAGCAACACTGGCGGTAAGGATGGTCCCGGGGCGTTCCGCGAGGATTCTGGGAGGGTGTGGTGCTGTTGGGGATATCGCCCGAGCTTATTTCTCCGACCTGTTTCTGGCTGGACTCCCATTTGTTTAATCATGTTCAAGCATGTTTCGGATCCGGCTGTCATTTTGTTTGAACATGTTTAAAAATGCTTTCAGCCTCTAGCCATTTGATACAAACATGCTAGAGTCATCTCTCGCCGCTTCGCTTTAAAGTAGGCATAGCTTTGAGCAACTGGCAAACCCCCATAAGCAGAGAGGGAGCTGACCCTTTTGGGGCAAGGTGTGCAAACGGCCGTTTCATCGCCGATTTGGCTTTACTTGCGCTTAGTCCACTGTGGAGAAGCTGGGGTACCTGAGTTAAAACACTTGGCTGTTTCAACAAGAGGCTAAACAACTGTTCCGACCTCGTGAATCAAAACAAATAAGCTTGTGGCCTGAGTTCGCAAAAAGAACATTTAAAGACCTCGGACATTTAAACCGTTCTAGCTGGGCCAGGCCTTGTTTAGGCCAGCTGTGTTTCAATATGTTGGGGATTTGTTCACACCATTTAAAGAAATAGAAGGGCCCCCGCCTGCAAGGCAGTCCCTGGCGTGGCGAATGCTTTCTTCATCCTGCTGCTAGTGATGTCAATCTACGCCATCATCGCCGTGGACCTCTTCAAGGACTTTGGCGTGGGGGGGAAGTTCACCAACATCCACGGGGTGGAAGTGGAGCTCATCTCCAGTCGCAAGCAGGAGTATGGCCCCGAGTATTTCGGGAACTTCGGGAAGTCCCTGTACACCATGTTCCAGGTTTTGACCTGCGAGAGCTGGGCGGAAGCCATCGCCCGGCCGCTGCTGCACTGCAACAGCGTCTCGGATGCCTTTGGGGTGGCCTTCTTCTTCGTGTCCTTCGTCATCGTGAATGGCGTGGTGCTGATCAACGTGGTGGTGGCGGTGTTGCTGGAGAAGATGGTGGACGACGATGATAAGAAGGAGGCTCATGGCAAGAAGCATGAGGAGGAGGAGAATGAGGATGAGGAAGAGGAGGAAGAGGAGAAGGAGAGCAAAGAAGAGGCCGCCGCGCTCGCGGATTTCAAGGATAGCCAGCCGATGTGGTCCAGCCCGGTGCGGATGGAGGCGCCGAAGCAGGACGGGGCGGCAAGGGTCGCCCATCTGAGAGCGGACTTGGATGCCATGAAGAAGGACATGGTCGTCATCCAGGACAGCATGGCGGTGCTGCTGGGCTTGTTGAACATCAAGCCCAAGGGCGCCCTTCCGGCTCGGTCCCTGAGGACAGAAAACGAAGGCAGAGCCATGGTTGTTGTTGGGAAACATGTTTTCCATTTTTACTTATTGTGGTTTAGTGGTTGAAATCCCACTTAACTGCTAAAGTTTGAGAATTGTTGCTCCCTTCCAACGTCAACCAAGGAACCCTCCGGAGCGCGGCCCGGGAGGACGAGCGGGGGCAACCCACTCTTCCGGGCGCCATCGCGCGGGAGTGAATAAGGGGCGCGAGTGCTACGAGTGCTGCGAGCTTCGGCCAAGGAACACGGCTGGAACACATGCCTGGCTTTCGGGTCGAAGCAGGTTCCGCCAGAGTTAGCAACGTAGCAAAACCAGGAAGTGATTCTTTGGATGGCCCAGTCTCTTGTTCAGTTTCAAGCTTACAGGGGCCTGAAAGCAATCCTGGTTTTGCTGCTCCGTGACCTCTTGTCGCTGCGTGGGAGGTCCTGTGACTTGCGCCATACCCGAAGGGTTGTGCGTAGTCCGGACATGTACACAAGTCACCGACAGCAAAAGACACATATGTTGCTATATGCAGTTGCTATATACTTTTTGCATATATATATATATATATGTCATCTTATGTATACGCATTATTACAGAATGGGCAATGCTGAAGCCTGGGCTGTGCCCAGCAACTGCGCTCAAAGCCGGATCAAGGCCCATCGCTATGTTTGTTGAAACACATATTGACCCTGCAGGTTTCTCTAGGAATGCAGGGTCTGAAGTCTGAACCTTCCATGGAAGCCTCAAGAATCATCGCTTCTCGGGGATGGCAAAGGTTGCGGAGTCGTGTTTTTGGCTCAGATCGGGACCAACGCGGCCGTGGGGTAGGGGAGCCTCTGGGTTGGCCAGGGGGGCCTCTCCTCTGCTGCTCTGGGGAAGCTGCTGGGCCTGCTGCTGGAGGCCAGGAACTGAGCGGAGTTCAGCACATCCCGGCCGGAAATGGCATGGGAGGGCCTGGAGAAGCCCATGAGCCATCTGTTTCAAAGCCAAGAACGTGGCATGGAAGCTGAAGACTTGTGTCGTTTATGACTGCTTTGCTTTTTCCACGGATTGTTTTTGCCTAGTTTCAGCTATGTTGGTCTTGGGGGAGTGTATTGACGACCATAGATTGATGATCAATCACAAATCTCTGGATCTTCTGGACCAGTCCCCCTCTATCAACCGAGTGCTATGTCCATGCGGCCCTCGATACGTCGAGGCGTGCCGCGGCGGCCGGTGGGACTGCGGCACGGTGGCGGCCCAGGCGCACGAAAGACGAGGGACCCGAGCGCCTGAGCGCTGTGCTGGGTTGGTTTTTTTGGGCGAGGCGCAGGATTGCCCCGGTCCAGTCCATGAAGTGAATATGGTGCCTGAGGTGGACCGTGAGGTGAAAAGGGTGGGATTTTGTTTTGGTGGGTGTGAGACACACCCCCATGTTTGAACAACTGTTGAATCCTGATTTGGAGGGTCCCCTAAAAAGTGACATAATTTTGACCTCCCGGTTTTGCCTTGGGAGGTTTCAGCTTTGGGGTGAGCCGCAAGGGGGGCCCATGGATATGGGGGTTGTTCCTGGCCCCCAAATGGGTAACTTTCTTAGTGGTGAACACTCACCCAAGGCGACCTAAGGTGTCTTTTTTTCTGTTTTTCGGGGGGGAGGGCCACGCAAGACATATGGGCTGCTCATATAGCAGTACTGGAAACTGAGAAATTTGAGGGGCAGAAAGGAGTTTTCAACTTGGGGTGAAGTGGCAAAAGCGCCAATGGCGCCGGGGTCTGTGAAGCGAGCGGCCAGGTGTTGATGCAGTCTGCTGCTCTGGAGCCAGGCAGGGGGCAAACCGGGGGTGGGGGGGAGGAGCTGGGAGGAGGAGCTGATTCTGCGACAGCAAGCCTTTGTGTGTCTTGCTATTGGCGCTTGTCCGCTGTCGGTTCCATCAATGTGCCAAAGCTCGGAGGTGGCGACCGTTTGGCGAGTTTCAAGCAGAACCACACATGAAGACACAACTTTCTTTTGGAGGGCGGGGTGTCCAAGTGATTGACGCGTTTTGCATTCGTGGCCCGACTCCAAAGTGGGGAGCCAAAGGTCAAAGTCTTCTGCGTCAAGATGTGAGGGGTTCTTCCAAGGAATCAAAGGGCACAACACCCTATGTCCTTTTCAAAGTGTCGGCGCATTCGTTTCAGCAACATGACATGGATTTTGCTACTCTGGGCGTGTTCCTGTTTTCCGGGCACCTTTTTGTTGGGATGTCTTTGAGGGGAGCCAAAAGGAATTACCCCAAAGGGAGCTACCCATAATTTGTGTTTCCCAGATTCAGAGACGTCACCAGCTGGCCAGGCGTGCTTACCACCTTGCTGGAGGACAGGGGCCGGATGTGCATGGGAACCCCCTCCAGCTTCCATGTGATTGGCCCCTTTTGAGAATATGGGTTTTCCAGCCCCCCAAAACAGGGCAGTGGCTCAAGGATCAAAATCCCGCGGATCCACGGCGAACCTGGTGTCTCTCCGCCATGCCGCCCTTCACAGTTGAGCAGGTGAGAAGCGTCATGGACAACACAGAGAGGATCAGGTCCCTGAGCATCATCGCTCACGTGGACCACGGCAAGACCACGCTGGCGGACTCCCTGGTCTCCCGGGCCGGAATCATCAGTGCCAAGGCAGCCGGCGAGAGGCGATTCACGCATGGCCGCAAGGATGAGGAGGAGCGCGGCGTGACCATCAAGAGCACGGGGGTCACCCTGCCTTTCGACTATGATGCGGGAGACGGAGCTGTGCCATACCTGGTGAATCTCATCGACTCCCCGGGCCACGTGGACTTCTCCTCCGAGGTCACCGCTGCCTTGCGCATCACCGACGGCGCTGTAGTGGTGGTGGACTGCATCGAGGGCTGTGCAGTGCAGACTGAGACGGTGCTACGGCAAGCCTTGCAGGAGAGGGTCAAGCCCTGCCTCTTTGTGAACAAGGTTGATCGCTGCATCTTGGAGATGCAGATGGAACCAGAGGACATGTACCTGCGCTTCCGGAATGCTGTGGAGAATGTGAACGTCATCATCGCCACCTACAACGACGCCTCCATGGGAGACTTGCAGGTGCGCCCGGAGTTGGGGAACGTGGCGTTCGGCAGCGGTTTGCACGGCTGGGCCTTCACCTTGGAGCACTTCGCGGGGCTTTTGGCGGCCAAGGCGGGTGTGGAGAAGGCGCGGATGATGGACAAGCTCTGGGGCGACTGGTTCTTCCATGCCAAGCGCAAGGTTTGGACCAACCAGCAGCAGCCAGAGGATTGCGCGGAGCCGTTGCAGCGCGGCTTCTGCCAGTACATCATGACGCCCATTTGCCAGCTGGTCAAGGCCATCATGGATAAAGATTCGAAGTACGAGAAGATGATGGAGCGCCTTGGCATCGTCTTGAAGGGCGAGGACCGGGAGCTCGCGGGGAAGGCGCTCATGAAGCACGTCATGCAGAGCTGGCTCAGCTGCGGGGAGTCCTTGCTCTCCATGGTGGTCACCAAGCTGCCATCGCCCAAGGTGGCGCAGC
The DNA here is from genome assembly GCA_963377175.1 of Effrenium voratum. Lineage (NCBI taxonomy): Eukaryota > Dinophyceae > Suessiales > Symbiodiniaceae > Effrenium > Effrenium voratum. The sequence goes on along the minus strand of CAUJNA010000336.1, from coordinate 1,247,543 downwards.
GGTACCGGGTGGAGAACTTGTACGACGGGCCCATGGACGACCAGGCGGCCTTGGCCATCCGCACCTGCGACCCTGCAGGGCCTTTGATGATGTACCTTTGGTGCATTTTGCCAAGGGATGTTAGGACTTCAATTTTTTGCCAACTAATTCCCATTAAACCACTAAAAGTTAAACTTTTAGCAGGGGAGCAGAAAGCAACCGAGGTACGTCTCCAAGATGGTGCCGGCCCCGGACAGGAGCCGCTTCTACGCCTTCGGCCGAGTCTTCTCAGGGACGGTCAGCACCGGACAGAAGGTACGCATCCAGGGCCCGCACTACCGGCCTGGCAGCAAGGATGACCTGCACGTGAAGGCCATCCAACGCACCGTGCTGATGATGGGCCGTGGGACGGAGCCCATCCAGGACGTGCCTTGCGGTAACACCGTGGCATTGGTGGGGGTGGACCAGTACATACTCAAGTCCGGCACCATCACCACCTTGGAGGATGCCCACAACTTTACGGACATGAAGTACAGCGTCTCGCCCGTGGTGAAGGTGGCAGTGAAGCCGAAGGACGGCAAGGACCTGCCCAAGCTGGTGGAAGGTCTGAAGAAGCTCTCGAAGTCTGACCAGCTGGTGGTCTGCAGCACCGAGGAGAGCGGCGAGCACGTCATCGCTGGCTGCGGCGAGCTGCACGTGGAGATCTGTCTGAAGGACCTGAGGGAGGAATTCGCCCAGTGCGACTTCACCGTGTCCGACCCCGTGGTGTCGTACCGTGAGACGGTGACGCAGCAGTCCAGCCAGACCTGCCTGGCCAAGTCGGCGAGCAAGCACAACAGGTTGTACTTCACTGCAGAGCCACTGCAGGAGGAACTGGCTCAGGCTTTGGAGGATGGCATTTTGGGCCCCAAGGTGGACCCAAAAGCGGGCGCCAAGATTCTGAGCGAGAGGTTCGGCTGGGACAAGCAGCAGGCCCAAAGCAAGATCTGGTGCTATGGGCCCGAAGGGGACGGGCCCAACATGGTGGTGGACTGCACAGTGGGCGCCCAGTACCTGAACGACATCCGGGACTCGGTGACGAGCGCCTTCCAGTGGACCACCAAGGAGGGCGTCTTGTGCGAGGAGAACCTCCGGTCGGTGCGGTTCAACCTCACAGAGGTGATGCTGCATCCGGACAAGGTGCACCGGGGCGCCGGCCAGATCTCGCCGGCCTTGCGGCGCTGCTGCTTCGCCTCCGAGCTCACAGCCAAGCCGACCCTGCAGGAGCCGGTCTTCTTGGTGGAGATCTCATGCCCCAAGGACGCCCTGAGCGGAGTCTACAGCTGCCTGAACCTGCGCAGAGGCTGCGTCTTCGAGGAGAACCAGCGAGAGGGCACCCCGATGGTCCAGGTGAAGGCGCACCTGCCGGTGGCGGAGTCCTTTGGCTTCGTGGCCTCCTTGCGGCAAGCCACCAGCGGCCAGGCCTTCCCCCAGTGCGTCTTCGACCACTGGGAGAGTCTGCCGGGCAACTGCCTGGAGAAGGGCAGCAAGATGGAGGAGCTGGTGCTGAGCATCCGCAGGCGCAAGGACCTGAAGGTCCAGATGCCAGTTCTGGGTGACTACCTGGACAAGCTTTAAGCAAACCCACAGGGGTGACTCCGAAAAAACCGCCCGCAGTGATTCGATTCGAGTCTTCCGAGCCGGGAGCCGTGCTCCCGTCTCCGTTTCCAGGCCATGAATTCACCTGCGAACGTGTGCAGATCATGGAAGCTTCGCAGCTAGCTTCAGGCGTTGTACAGATTTGAGGTCGCCGTTGCACTATGCAACAACCCCTGGTGGATGTTCGAAAAAGCCGAAAGAACCTACAAAGTCGCATATTCCCGTCCATGCTAATTGATATTCGTTGAAAGGAAACCAGCATGACACCAAACATGGTTTTTGGTCGTCCTAGCTTGTTTTTTCTCCTTCCAACACTCATGGGGTTCGACGCATGAGATTCCCTGTGTTGATGCTTTGGAGTCAACTAAAAAGATTGAAGGGCCCAGTTTTTTTTGGTTCCCTCCGTTCATTTGCAAAGTATGGCCCATTCTTGCGGGACGACCTATCAGCCCGCATCAAAGTACTTTTCACCCAACCCCCCCGAGTTTTTTATTTACCCCGCCCAACGTTGGCCAACTCGCCCAACATAGTTTCTGACTTACCCAAGTAGGTCGAAAGGACCTCCCCCCCAAAACCGCCCCTGACTTCACCCCCCCAGAAACAGACGACACAAATGGCCAGCCCAAGGGGCTGGACATCTCACCCTGCCTTTGGAGGAGCAGCTCCTGAGTGCGCCGGCACCCGAGTGGGACACGCGTTGTTTTCTTTTGAGGCTCTCGGTAGGAGCTCTTTAGGCCCTTGTTGGGGCTTGGGTCAAAACCAAAAGGTCAACCCCCCCCCCCCCTCAAAAGCATATATGAAAGAGACGGGGAGAGGAAAACAACTAAGGGTGTCCAAATCCAGCTTTGGACTTTCGGCCCATGTTAGCCACAATCAAAACCCGGGTAAGTGAAGGTTGGTAGGGCCAATCCCAACATAGCTGCGGATGTCCGCCTTCTTAGTTCTTTACATGCTTTTGGGTAGACCATTTTAATACCGCTTTTGATTATGGCTCATGTTGGCCCGGGGGTTCCTAAAGGATTTCACCCCGGTTGCAGCTCGCTTCTTGGACGCCTGGTGCCAAGGGCCCGGCGCGGCTTCTTGCTGTCCCTGGCAGCCTTTGGAGAGCCCGGGCGCCCCAAAATGCCCCGTGGGCTTGTCTTCCCTTGCAGGGTTCTGGAGGTTTATCCCCACTTCTGTGATACAAGGGAATCTCCCCCTTTATGTGGGGGTTAGTCTTTGGGGTAGCCTTTTCCGTTCTATCAGGTCAGGGCCAAGGTGGAGAGTTTTGGAACCATCTCAACTTCGGGGCACCCAAATATCTGAGGCACACCACTCTGATTTTTGCTCCTTTGGCCCGTGGAACCTGGGCTCCCTGGCAAAGGCCAAGAGGCCAAGAGACTGGCAGTAGGGGGACTGAGGCGCGGCTCTCTGAACCTAGTCCTAGACGTCCTGAAGCTCAGGTTTGTCAAGTTGGCCCAAACTAGAAGACGTTTCCGAAGGTTGCGCTTGTGGGCAGAGACAGGAAGATTCACGCGACAGTAAAGTGCAACGGAAGGAGGGTCTTGCCCCGGAGGTTCCTTCAAACAAGGATTGGTTATTGGCTTCCCCGAGTAGTTGCGTTGTACGTCTCGTAGTCATCCGCTGCAGATCATTTTAGCAAGTGTACCTGTAGCATTTTGACCAGCGCACGAATGGTCCTGCCAAATCACTTGAGCGTGTTTGCGTAGCACTTGACAGCGTAATTGAATGATCATATGGGTTCGCATAAGCCAGTGATCCCTCACTTGAACAGCGTGCAGCGTTGATGCATGCAGGACTGATAGGGGTCCTAAACATAGCAGTTTCCTGGCCATTGAAACAACTTTCCCGTTAAATGGTACAGTGCTTTGGTGTGAAATACGAGGGCCCCTGAATCTTCACCTTTTTTGCTGGCTTCCCCTTCCCTCCTGAAAATCCTGGACCAAGCTTCATCGGAGAGAACCCCAACCTACACACTTCCTCGCCCGCTTGTCCGCTTTGCCGTTTGGGTCTCCCCCCTTTTTTTGATGAGCAAGAAGTGAACAAGCTGTGGGGGGGTCGCGTCTATGGCTTGTCAAACTGCTGTTCAAAACAGTCTGAACAGCGAGACGTTGTAAAAGTCTAGTGAGACTACTGCACAAGAATCAAGTGGGGAAAAGCATCCGCCAAACCCACGGCGTAGTTCTTGTCAACCAAAAACCGGCGTCGGCCCGAGCCGAGGATGCTAGAGGAGCCGGTTCTCGCGCCGTCTCAAGGCGGCATGGCCCGGGTAACAACCAAACCTGTGAGTGAAGGTTAGTAAAGGACAGTCCCAACCATGAACAGGTGCGGCCGCCCTTTGGTTCTTTACATGCTTTGGAAAAACCATGTTAACGGGTGTTGATTGGGACTCATATGAGCTGACATGATTCTTGGTAGTCTGCTGTAGATCGGAAGAGCGAGAAGGAGGGACATTTAATTCCCACGTCCTCTTGGGAAACATAATTGTCCGGGGATCATATCTCAGCACCAAGATTCATGCCTTATAGCAGTAGGCAGTTTAAGCCAGCACGTGATTGGGTCTAGGACCATCATTTAGATTTTGTGGTTCACTGAATCTGGGCCGGCATCCAAACATGCGATTTCAAGTTGCGAACAGAAGCTGAGGGTAGATCTACGCGCTTGTGAATCACCACCAAATGGACGCTCATCCTAACGCGTGATGTTTCAGTCGCCACAATGTCGCCCTGCGGGCGCGGGCGAGTCCGTGGATGCGATACGGCTCCGAGGATTCTGGAAGGGCGCAGGGGGGCATGGGGTGGGCGGAAAGCAGGGTTTCCGCCACGTTTTCGGCTGGCATGGCACCGAAGGTGAGTCTTTCAGCGAGCCGGAGCCGTGGAAGCAATCGCCTGGACCCGAGGGGGCCAGTGATGACGGGCGAGGTGGATATTCGGCTGCTTGACCACGGGTGAGATCCCTCTAAACATGAATGGGACTTTTGGTTTCCATGTTCCCAACAGGTTGCTTCCGGTTTCACCAGGGTTGTCGAGATTTCGAACCGCAAACAGGGCAAGAATCACATGAGCCTCAAAAGGTGGCACCCTCCAAAATCCCCCTTGTCCGGTGAAACTCCGGGAAAACGGGGCCCAGCTCCTCGGACCCCTCACGCGCCCCACGCGCGCCCGCGCCCCACGCCCGTCGGGGCCTCGAGGCTGGCGGCGCTGGTGGCGGCTCTGGGCGCGGTCTTCCGGTCCGCCGCCTGCCCGAAGCTGGCGGAGGCGATGCTGCCGACGCTGGCGGGCGCGGGGGCCCAGGGGCTTGGGTGGTGGGCGGGGTGGGGTGGGGTAAGGTGGGGTGGGGTGGGTAAGATAAGTAGGTTATGCTGGGTGGGGGATGTGGAACCTTGAGGGAAGGGGTGTTGGTGTCCTGGGAACTGGGGGAGAATTTCGTGGGGGTTAGAGTGTAGGTTGGGTGCGGGTTGGGGTGGTTGTGGGGGGGCGGCTGGTGGCACACGCCGGATTTGGTTCAACACAAGAGCTGCGCGGCGCATGTGGGAGGCTGGGACCAACCCATCCTGGGACAACACCAAGCTCGCCCTGTGTTTGCGAATGACGTGTCACGTGGTCTTCTCCCCAACCAGCGGTCTGCCAAAGAGTTTGGAGAGAAATGACGGTGACACACTGAGCCCATTGGTGCTGCCGTACTGAAACAATAAATCAAGCATGTGTAAGCGGGAGAACAGATGGCCGGCTTGGAGGGCTGCTACAGTCAGTGGAACGCAAAGGGTGTACAATCATTGTTTTACCCCCATCTAGAATGCACAAGGCCAACCACACACGGGGTGCATTTCTATTTTTTTTTTTTTAATGTTTGTGCTCCTTTTTTTTCTTCATGGCTCATGCATTTCAGAAAGGGCTTTGTTTGCTGGATTAGGAGGTTGATGACGCAGCATTCGCCGGGTTTTGTGCGCATTTTAGCCAGGAAACAAAAAACAGAATTCGGGGGCAGCCAAACCACCAGAAACGAACGGGAGAAGAACCCAAAACCAAAATGGGTGACGGACAGCCAGCCAGTATCTGAGCCAACTTGAGCCAGCATGGCTTGAGCCAACATGGCTACGGTTTGGCTGCTGGGTATACGGGAACGGATTCTGCATCTTGATTTGTTCCAACCTCTGAAGTTGGTACTTTGCATTGCATCAACTCAATTGCTTTGTCTACAATGCAGTGATCGACCTTCATTTTTCTTTCTTGTGGAGGTTGGCATGTTTCATGCAATCAATTGTGAAGAACACATATCCTGAGGTTGGCTCTGCATTTCACAAAGTATTTTGGGGTTGGCACATGGATCCAACACCGAGATACAGTACAGACGCATGCTAAATCAGCAGGAATGCATGCTGGGACGTGCCGGTGCGGATCTCTATGGTTTCAAGGAAGGGGTGCTCTCCCCTGTTTCCGATGTGAGGGGGCACCGCGAAAACGTCAGGCCCTTTTATTGAAACCTCGTGACGCCTTCAAAGAGAACGGCCCCGAGAAAGTAAAGAGCATGCCTCTCACCCCCCTCCCAGGCCCGGCAACACTGAGCCTGAGCACCACGACCTATTTTTGGCCGCTTTGTCCAACCCCAAACCCAAAACTCGTTTTTCGACCTCTATTTTACCATATGTTCCTTTGGCTTATAGATGATCGGGCGGCGAACAACCGGATCTGGGGTCTTCCTTTCTTGAGGCTCCCCATCTTCGTCGGGGTCTCCGCCCGCGCTCTCGCGCGTGCCTAGCCCAGGGGGCCTGCTGTGTGCCGCCGGCACATCGCCGGCGCCGGAGCTGGTCGGAGGAGGCCGGGGCCCAGGGGGAGGGAACACACTGCGAGGCATGGGGGTAATGTCGAGCCCATATTGGGTATGGGCCAAAATGAAACCGCCAGGAGATGGACCGCAGGTTTAGTCCTTGATTCCACTTGCACCCACAGCCATATCAATCAACCCCGGTTTGCAACAGGGGGGTGTCGGATAATCAGACCACTTTTGGAGGGTCTCCACCCCCTATCAGTAGACTTGGGTTGATTAATATGGGGTCAATATGGGTGTCTTTTTTTAAAAGGGGTTTCCATTCAACCCACAACTTAAGCACAGTTAGCAGGGGATCGGACAGCGGACAGCCTAGTCGATCGAAAAAGGGGATTCTCTCTCTCTCTCTTTTTTTTTTTTTTTGGGGGGGGGGGCAAAGTAGTGGTTTTGTTTTGATTTTCCTTCGAAACCAACCATAAAAAGGTACCCACCCAAAAACCGACATGCCCAAATAGGGGGGAACGCCAAAAAGGGGACCCGGAGGATGACATCTGTGAACTACGATCAAGGCGCCTGGTAAGGCTGCGATGCTTCCTTTCCATGCTTTATGCTGGCCTTGGCCCGCCTATTTTCTGAGGACGACCACAGGTTCAAAAAGCTGGCCACCCCAAGGTCTTGTCTCACTTCCCTAGTGTTCTCGCTGGCGACCTTCACAATTACACGTGAAAACGCCTTCGGTCAAACGGATGAGGGGGAAAAAGGAGGGGTCCGGCTTGGTGGGAGGGTAAATATGGCTGTGGGTCAAAACCAATGGGATCCCATTTTGGTTAGTAGTTGCACCCATGTTAGAACCCTATTTGAGTGGTTGGATTGGGATGTTCACTGGGGGTACGGGCTTGGGATTTTGAGATTTTGAGCCATGGACCTCTGCGCTGTTCCACCAGCCGCGGAAAGCCCTTGTTCCTCCCTTGGATCATACGTGGACTCATGGACTCATGCACACGAAGGCACCGTCGGTTCGAGAAGTTCAAGGCCTGGAGTTGGATTCCCTCGAGGTGGAGGATACCTTTGAGTGCCCCAAATCAATCGGAGGTCGAACAGGAGATAAACAGAGCTGTGAGGAAGACCCCTTACATGATTCCTGACTTCCACCTTGTTAAGTACTGATGAAGCTCAAGGTTTGTGTCTAATTCTTTGAGGACCTCCCCCCCCCCAAACAAAAAGACGAAGCGAGCGGTTTCCTTTTGGCGTGTCCCTTTAAACCGAGGTGAGAAGGGGTACCGAGCCTCCACACACAAACCCAAACCCAAGCCCCAGCCCCAGCCCATTTGTTTTTGCTCCGGGACCTCGGAGGCTTCCTGGGCGGCTCGCTGGCCTTCCACCTGCGAGGGGCCCTGGGTTTGCTGGCCTGGACTCTTTTGCCTGGTGGTCCCCCCTGAGGTTTGGCGTTGTCCAGCGGAACCATGTTGCCCGTTTTGTGGGGGGTTGGTGCGGCTTCGGGGGGAACACGAGAAACTCTTTCCCCCTTTTCGGGGTTCGGACGTCCCCCGCGGGATGCCTCCTGAAATTGAGAGCACCTCACCTGGTAGATGCTGAAAGGGAAACCACCAGGGGACGGCAGACACGGCACAACCCATTTCAGGGGGTGCTTTGGTTTGCTTCGGCACAATATAATTCGGAATGCGCGAGTGGAGCTTTGGCCCCAAGGATGTTTAAGGCTGCTCCAAGAAACTATCCTTAAGCATCCAAGGAATCAAGGCACCCTCAGACCCATTTGACTCCTCCCTTGGGGATAATGCAAGTTTGGGCTTGCGAGCAAAAACAAGATTCCGGTAGGCGGTTAATTCCAGGAAGGCGCGTTCGTCTCGGTCATCTACCGGGCGCTGATTGGAGAGCGTGCTTATTATCTCCCGCTCGGTCCCCGTTTAAATTTGAAAGGTTGGTTCAGCAGGGCGCCAAAAAAAGGAAACCCGGAAACACTCTTTCGGGGTCCAAATCCCTATCTTGACCCCAGCCCAAATTCAGATAGGCTCACTGCCCGAGTTCCTGAGCTCGCCAACATGGACTGGTGCCAAGCCGCTGGCTGTGAAGCGAGCGAACGAAACTTGCTGGTGTTCACTAGAAAATGAGCGAATGAACCGGAAGGGGATTCCCTTAAAGCAAGAAACATATACGGATGGTTTTTGTGTCCGGATCCTTCCCTTTCTCATTCGCCTGTCGCGCCAGCCAGACCAAAGCCCCCATGGGTTGGAATTTTTCCCCGGCGCGGGCGCGGGCGCGCGAGGCTGCAGGCGCGGCGGAGCCTGGCGGAGCTGCTGAACACCTTGCTGGAGGAGGCGCCGGCGGAGCTGCGCCTGCGCCAGGCGGGGGGTTGCCGTTCTCCCAGACCAAACTTGGCTCCCAGCCAGCCCCTTACCGGATTTTTGTTTAGTGTTTAGATGGGGATTTCCATTTAACCCACTAAAGGTTAAACTTTTAGGAAACACCTGAGGACAGCCCAAAGGGGGTTGTGGGTATGGAAAGCCCGGTTTCAGGGAGAAGATTCCCGGAAAGGCAAGAGGTAGCCGCACATGGGGAGACTCAATGGGATGATTAGTTGAGCTGCTGGCATGGTCTATGTTAGCTGACCAGAAGGCGTGCAAGTATGAACACCCGTGCTATAGCAAGCATCCACTCCAAGGCGGTTGGGTTTCCAAGAAAAAGTCCCAACTTAGGCGCGGACATGTTGAACAGTTCAAAAGCCCCAGCACGAACCCCGGACGGAACGTGCGTTCGACCCTGATTGTCCGAGATTTGTTTGGATCCCCATGTCCCAATGCTTTCGAACAGGCGCAGCTTAACATTGACTCACACGGCTATTGGACTCACATGGGGGTTGATCAAAAGGATGACCATTGGTTGGAAAACCACTAAGCTGATATTTCCAGAGAGACTTAACCATCTTCATCCTGGGCCGAAGGGAGTATTGATCAACAACTGCTGCCATGTTTTTGGGATTGTTGCCTTGGATCCACCAAAGAGCCGGGCCAGGTTCGACCGCTCCTGTTTAAACAGTTGCTTCCCTTGTTTGAGAACCCCCCGTCTTAGAGTAGCTGAAAACGTTCTCGCGGTTTTTAGTTCCCTATTTGAGAGGCGGGGTTTGTCTCAACATTCAAGGGCACTCAACATGGCAGCGGTCCTTTTTACTTCCTAAAGAAGACACACCCATATGCTTACATTAAATGGTCCCATGCAGATTCGCACCCATACTTACAGTTTTCCGGAAAAAGCCGCGCTTTTCCCAGCTCCTCTCCCTCAAAAAGCCAAGCAAAATACTTGGTGGCTCCTAGCCATCCCCTTCGCCTTTTAGCCTTTTAGCCTTTTAGTGTTTAGTGGCAGTTTCCATTTCACCAATTTTTAACGCTAAACTTGGTAGCGGGGGATCTGAAAACGGGCAGCCCCGAAAAGGAGCAGCAGCTGCTGCTGGAGGGGCCCGGGCCCTCGCGGCTGGTGGAGAGCCTGTGCCTGGCGCGTCCGGCCGGGAGCTCTGAGAACCGAGAGGTCGCGAAGCGACCGCGCGAGAGCTCGGGCGAGAGGAGGTCTGGGGGCCTTTTTTTTTTTTTTTTTTATAAAAAATGTATATATATATATATATAATATTTTCAGGAGGGTACGTCCTGGGCCCTGTTTTTTTTCTTTGCACCCAAGCGCTTGTGTCATGATTTCATGTGGGGTGTTTCTCGCAGAAACAAGGCCAAAAGGCAGGGGAGCCCGGAGCCCCTGGTTTTGGTAGGTTTTGCCCCTTTTCGTTCCCTTTAGAGGGGGGTTTTGCACAGGAACAAGCCCAAGAAAGGCAAGAGGACAAGAGGAGCCCCGGGTTTCGTTGGCTTTCTTTAGCAGCGCGATGTGACCTTTTTGGCCAGGGATTGGGGCACAGGCTTGCAAGAGTTGGAGCGCCTCGTGGATGCATATCATTCGAGGGGACGATGCTGCGCGCTAGACAAGCGTGAAGCTATATCTTCTATGGCAGTCATGCCCAGGGGGTTTGAGAGCTGAAGCTGAGGTGGCAGGAGACAATTTGTCTGGGTCCAAATTTGCATGGCGTGTGCTGGCTGAACTCTGGAAGACATGTTTTCTTGTTGGGCTTGGTTCGCTGGCATGCGGGTGTGATGTCCAGTCAGTGTGCTCAAGGGCGAGGAGTTGTTGGCATGGCTTGGATAGGCGGGCTTAACAGCCTATGGAACCTCTGCCTGGCTTTTTTTTTTTGCACGCTCGGCATTGTAGGATGGAAACCTGTGCCTGGCTTGTAGCATGGTCTCCGTTGCCTCCAACCCCCCCGGGGTTCAATGGCATGTACGAAGCTTTCTAGCCGCTTCTCAAGGGGTATGTCGCCTGGTTTGGTGGCTTGGGGTTGGAAGTTATATCTCCTCCCGGCATGGACTGAACGGCCGAGGATCCCAAGCTGCACGAGATGCTGCTGGAACTGCCAGCCCGGCGCGTTTGTTTGCAAGCGGCAGATTGGCGGCGTGTCAGGAGATCAGCGGGGACCCGCCCCGTGCTAGAGAGGAGCCAAGGAAACCCTGGAGATCAGCTGAAGGCCCCTAGAATTTCGGATTACTTGGCAATGGCTACGTGTCTGGTAGGTGCACCACCCATTTTAGTCCATTTTAGTGGTTGGATTGGGATGTTCTGGGTTTTGACCCATGGTCTATGAGTCATATGGGTGTGTCTCAACATGGTTGTTTTTGGGAAACATTTTTCATTTTTGCATATTGTGGTTTAGTGGGACATCCCCACTTAACTGCTAAAATTTAAAAATGTTGCCCAAGTCAAAGTTGGGCACCTTTCGGGGGCTCTTCAAGCCCCACCCCAAAGGCTACCGCGCCCTCCAGAAAAGCCAGGCTGTGGCGGGGACTGCGGCGACGGGATGGCAGGGGGCCTTGGGAAGTCGGATGAGGGGGGTCTTCCTTGTGGCAGGGGGTTTTCCTGGTTTTTGTTTTTACCGAACCATGGACATGTAACATGGACTTGAGACGATTTGTGTGGACTTGCGAAAACTGGTAGTTTTTGGACGTTCATCTTTTTCAGTTTTTCCATGGATTTCGCGGGCAGCCATTTTTCTCCTGGTTTCAATTTTAATTCGGTTTTCTCAGTTTTGTCCTTTGGTTTCTTCAATTCCAAAGGATGAGTTTGTTTCTTTTCCACCATTCCACCAACAAACACGCAAAAGGTGACAGCTGCCCAAATTTGGGCTTTGCAAAGCCGGATGGAGGATCCGCTGTCCAGCCAGCGATTGCAAAAGACTTGCTTCCGGCTGCATGCCAAACTTCCGATCGTGTGGGGGATGTTGCGTTGATGGGAGCGCCAGCCAGCTGTGCGCAGAACTGGCCTTTGGCTTCCGACCGCTGTGTTTCAATCTGCCCAAAAAACTGGAGTTCCCCTTTTTCAGACCCAGAACAGGGATGGCAAGCATTGCAGCTGTTCGGTCCTGCAGTTTGCCCATGTAAGGCGTGAGGCGCGTTTTACTTGGACACATATGGGTATGGGTCAAAATTAAACCACCAGGGGACCGCAGGTTTTGGTCCATGTTTTTCCATTTGCCAGGATTCTCATATTTTTGACCCACAGCCATATGTCAGAACAGGAGGGCCCCCAAAAAGACGTGGGTTTTCCTTGTGGTGTCCCTTGAAACCAACCCGAAAAGGGTATCCCTTAAACATCACGCACACACACTAAAACTGGGCAGAAGTGGTTGGGCTCCCTTGAAGATCCACCGTAAAACCCCGTGGCTGAGGTGCTACGCAGGCGAGGGGCACGGGGTGGGTCTCAAACTTGGGGGACGGCGTCTACAGAGAAGCCAAAAGGGGGTTTGTGTTGTTTGAGGGTGCCTTGGATTAAAGGGAAACAGAAAGGAACACCCGCCATTTTTTGTTTTATTTTTTGGGAAGCCGTCGGATTCGGCCGGACTTCACCCTGCAAAGCTCCTTGGAGCCTCCGCGAAGCAAGCGGCTCTTCTTTCAGTTCGTGGATTCTCGGGTTTGTAAAAGCAAAGGTCTTTTAGCGAGAGAAAGAGTGAAGTCTTCACCTTGCTGCTGGTGTGAGTGGGATGCTGTTGAAACTTATGTGCGGCAGGTTCGCACAGAATGGCTACACATATTTTTGCTGGCGGTTTCTTCACTAAAAGAAAAAACCCGCGGGGCACTTGTCGGCCTTGGTCTTGAGATGGGCGCCCAACTCTCTTTGAACCGCTCAGGGCACGGCGGCCCTTGACCTGCTGGGGGCGCTGAAGGGCCCGAAGATCCAGCACCAGCTGCGGCACGAGGCGCTTTAAACAGCGGAGAGCGGAGCTTTCGGCAGGTGTTTTTTTATCGTCAGCCCGGGCGCCTTCAGCTCTAGAAAGGGTCTGCCTGGTTTTAGGTGGTTGCGCGATTCCATTTGTCAACGTTTGGAGGGGGTGGTTTTAGGCGCTGCACTTTCTTTCTGTTCGCCAAAGGTTTTTTTGTTTTCTGTTTTTCCGCTGAAGTCAACTGGAAGGGTGCATGGTTGCGGGAAGCTTGGAGATTTGGTTGCCGTTTTTGGTGAGCCCAGGGAATCCACGAGAGAACTTTAGGTGTTTTGCACATAAAGGGCCAATGGTCCACAGTGTAATACTGGTTCTTGTGTTTATCTGGTTCATTTTCCCTGGGTCCCAGTGGTGGTTGGGGGCATGTGTGGACTGGACCAGGGTTTGTCTCACAAAGGGGAACCTCTATTTGGACGATTTCCTCTTGATGTTCATTGAAAAAGGAGCACAGACCCAGCAGTCGTGCGACATCCCCAGCCTCAACCCCCCGAACACCCCAACAACAAGCCCCACCAACCCACCCCCACTCCACCCCTACCCACCCCCACTCCACCCCCACCCCATCCAACCCCTGCAGGTCTCGGCGGAGCAGCTCATGGATTGGGGCCTGGACCTCTCCCTGGACTTGTCGCGCCGCCGCAAGGAGATCCAGGGCCTGGCCTGCTCCGTGGCCTGGGGCGGCCCGGGGCCCCGAGGTGTGGGTGGGTTGTGCGTGCAGAAGGCCCCCGTGGTTGGCTGGGCCCGGTGGGATTTTGCTTTTTTTTGTTGTGGATTGGGGAGGGGTTTGTTTTGCTTGAGAACGTCGCATGGTTTGTAGAAACGAAAAGACCTCATTTGGTCGCCTTGTTTTGAAGCCCCGCAGCTGAGTGGCTTGGGGGCAACGGGGGTTGGGGAGGGGAATATGGGGAGAGTGTGCCGAGCGAAATTGAAGAGGTTTCAAGAGAAGTTTGGGCCAACTTGTTGGAGCAGCAGCGATACTTGGCTGACAGGAAAGGATCTTTTAAAAGGTGAAACCTGGAAATGTAGCGGAGCAAAAGCGAACTGCTGCTTTCTTCTCTTTCCGTTCTGCGTGCTATGGCAATCTGCCTTATAGCATTGATGGATCAATCATGCTGCCCTGCACTTTTGGGTGGTTTGGAGTCGGTGGCGCAGACCCAGGTTTGGTCCTTTTGTCCGGAGCAGCGGGGCAGTGGGGGTAAGCTGAGGCTTGCGGGCGTACGAATGTATGGCCACTTTCTCCGCACACAGCCTGGTGGTGGAAGGAGCCGACGGGGCGGGGGGGAAGGGGAGCGGAGGGTTCAGTGATGGCTCGGGGAAGTGCTTGATTTTGTGTGCGCGTTTGCTGGAGGGGTGTCAGCTGGATATTGTTTTCTTCCATTTGCTGAATTCGAATATTTCTTATTTTCCCCTGGTTTTGAAGGGAATCTATCACTGCTGGACATATGTTTTTATGTTTCCAGGGGTCTTAACCAAATGGAGGTTTTGGTGAGCGGCGCCAGGACCAATGAACAGGTAAGACTTGTTTTTGGCAGCTCACGAATCAACATTGACCTTTCGCCCAGAAAATGATCTGCCAAGGTCAACCAGGCCAACAGAGAAGAACGGGAGCCACAAAAAAAAATGCCGCGAACCAGTCTGGAGAGGTCAGCTCAGTTTTCGGCAATACAGCACCACTTTGGAAATTGGACACTGCTACCTCAAAAAAAATGGCGGAGGATTCGAGGCTTTCGGGTGGAGTCCAGGTGGATTCCCAGATGATTTGATGAGGATTCCAGTATTCTGCGAGCGAAGGGCTGTTTTAAGTTGTTAAGGGTCGCCTTTTTGGGTTGCCTTATCAACGACAATTGGCCATTTTCTTTTGTCATTTAAAGACAACCCCCCATCTCCCCCCCCCTAACCTAGGACCCACCCCGGGCTCGGCACCTTCCTTTGTAAAAAAAAAAAAACAGAGCGGTGCAGGCTTTCTGAGCAACGAGGACGATGAGCAGGCCGGACATGCCACAAGGCAGTTGAGGCTTGTTCAACGGGACTCCTTTTGTGACCCCTTTGAAAGGACAAATGCTGGGCATCGGGGTCCAAAAACGGGATCCATTCTTTTGAACCATTCTCTCGCATGTGTCGTTGGGCAGTGGGTAGTCTCATGCGAGCAGACGTCACATTGCGGGCGAGCGCGCGCTCGTCCCTCATTCCAAGAAAGCAAAGCGTCAGCGCCCCCGTCGAAGGCCGAGCCCGGCTGAGGCCGTCGTAAGCATCAACTGCCGGACTTTTTCCTTGTGACCCATGCGATGCCGTGTGTTGGATGAAGCCAGGTCTTAGGAGGCCAGGATACGCCCAGATACAACAGGGGCGTCTCTAGGTCAAACGCCGCCTGGCGCAGGTGGAGCTGAGCTTTGAGGTGCCCTGGGTCTTTGCGAAGGCCTCGGCTGGTTTTCTCTTAAACGATTTGCTGGGGAGGTGTTGGGATTTTCGGTGGTTCCACGAAGCACCTGGGAGAAGTTCTTCTCCCCTGGTGCATCCAGGTGGTGTGGGGAAAGGTTGCGAGATGGCCGGATGGCAAGATGGCTCGGGAGGCACTCCAAAATGGTTGGCTTCCTTTGCGTTGCTCGTGTCAAGCAACCAAAGTGGCACCACCCAACACAATCACACCCACTTTTTGGTTTTTGTGAAGGGGGCTCGTCACAGTTCATGCTAGTCCCTTGGCCCAGCCCTCGTCCAGCCTTTCGAGCCTGGCGCTGGGGCGACGTTGGCTCGGCATTTTACTGGTGACTGGAACGACAGACTTGTACGCTGTAAATACACACCATAGGTGTCCTTTTTGGTTGTTTTGCTAGAAAGATAGATAGGCGATTCCTGGTTTACCTGGTGGTTTTATCATAGGATACACGTATATGTCTCGGACCTGCGCTCGTGGGCCCTTGGTCGGCGACGCCGGCTGGGCTCCACCCGCGCGAAGCGGACGGCGTGTTCCAAGGTGCAGAACCCCGACGCGGCCACCGCGCGGGGCTTCCCTCTGCCGGGGACTTGGGCGGCCGGGCTCGGGGGGGTGTCACTGGCTTCCGTGGCCCAAAACAGCGCGAGCTCGGTTTGACGCTCTGAAGGTGCATCTCATTGGTATTATCATCCTTCTCTTGAGAACTTAGATCTTCTCTGCTTCTTCACATGAATTGGCTCTCAGCGTGGACAGTAGCAGCGGGTCCCTGAAGAAGAACATCGTCACCCCCGAAACGTCTTAAGTTCCATATGGCTGTGGGTCCAAAATAGGTACCCAAACTGGACCCCTGGCAAGAGGACACATGGACTAACAACCTGCGGTCCATTTCCCGGACACCAATCCTTGAGCCACGAGCCACATGCGGAGGCTTCCAGTTGCGCGACCGACCGACTCGCCCCGGGGCCCATGGCGACTCGTTTCGTGGGAGGCATCTGCCAGTGGCGCTGGAGCCGCTGCGCAAGAGCGGCGCCCTGGAAGCCGCCCTGGCGGAGCTGGTGCCGGGGCCTCGGCGGGGGAATTTTTGGGGGCGGTGTTGCTGTAAGTGGAGGTTCTTCTTCTTCTTCTTTGTTTCTCCTTTTTGTTCTTCTTTTCTTTTTCTTGTTTTTTTTTGGGGAGTGGGGAGAGAACCAAAAACCGTTCCTATTTGTGTGGTTATATGTTTTCTTGGGGGAGGGAAAACAAAAAGAGGAAAACCATTTTGTTTTGGGGGGGAGAGCCAAAAGCGGAAAACCGAGAAAGTCCATGTTGTTCTGGATTTTAAAGGGAAGCCGGCAGGACAACCGAAAATCCATTTTGTGGGGGGTTTCAAAGGGAAAGCGGAAGGAGAACCGAGATCCGTTTTTTAGGGGGGTCCCGATTTCTATTTTAAGACGCACCCCCATTTGGGCGATTCTCGGGAGTTTGAAAGTAGTGACGGGTGTTCACGGTGCGAAACAAGAGTTTTGGCTGCTTTCTGTGATACCAAAGGAGATCCCCTGCGAAGTGACAAAGTAGTCAGAGACCGCTGTTGTATCACGGAAAGTTTAGTCTGGTTAAAATATACTTGGACCCCTAAATCATTGCGAAACTAAATCAAACCCTTTTGCCGTCTTGCTGTCTGAAGTTCCTTCATTTTCCAGGGTCCAAGCCTTGCCAGGAAAAATGTTGAAACAACCTCTCTGAGGGTGCCCCTATATTTTCTTCAAAAAGAAGACCGAAAGACAAGCCTGGCCCATCACACGAATCGATTCTTTAAACACTGCAAAGTCCCATTCGGGGTTATGAGCCTAACTGGCGGCCCTACTTCAGGTACCCCCGAATTGGTGCTTTGGATTGGTGGGCTGGGGATTTGAACCTTTGGTTCTTGTGGAGGGTTCATGGGAAACCACCCCGAGCTTACAAAGCCAACCCAAATCGCCAACTGGGTGTGTCTGTTTTTGGGGAGCCCCAGTTTTCTTTGGTCTTTTTGTTGAGGGTACCCTTTTTGGGGTCGTTTTACAGGCTAGGTCCCCCAGTAGTGCCCTTCTACCGTTTCTTTCTTGGGGGAGGGTTCCCCTACTCAAATAGACAAACCAGAAAAAGAAGAATCGGGTACCAACTTCTTCTAATCTCACTGGAGGACCTAGGGAAGCCACAAAACAGCACCACCTCCTTCGAGGGTCCCCTTTCGACCGGCACACCCCAAGTCCCAGGTTGATGCCCACCCCCCCCCGATTTGCTTCAGGTCGCTGCCGGAGGCGGTGCTGCACATCGACAGCACCGCCGGGGGGCCCAAAAAAAATCCCCTGGGATTCGGAGCCGTGGATGGAGGTGAGGGGTCAGTTGCATAGGTGTCCTTTTTGGTTGTTTTGGTGGAAAAATAGATAGGCGATTCCTGGTTTACCTGGTGGTTTAATCATCTACCAGGGAGTTGAGCCACTTGCTCAAAACCGATTCGGGTAGATGAAGGGTAGTAAGGGACGATCCCCTTGCCATTAGCCGCGGATATCCGCCTTCTTAGTTCTTTACATGGTGCTGGGTGCACCATTTTTGTACCGGGTTTTGATTATGACTCAGTTGGGGTTGGGGGGGAGAAGGTACTGGGGATTTGTGAGCGACTTGCGAGGTGTTTCCTTCTGACGGTTGAACCGCTTGCTGGGCCCCCCCCCCAACCAGCAAAAAAAAGGTGTAGTATACTAAGACCCTTTTCTCGACCTTGACGGCCCGCGCGCGCGCGCGGGTTCTTTTCCGGTTGCCAGGTGGAGGAGCCGAAGACGCGGCAGATCTTCGAGGAGCTGAACAAGCTCTTCCAGGGCCTCGGCTGCTCCCAGGAGCCCCTTGCTGAAGCGCTGAGCCGTTTCTACGCGAAGGGAAAGCTGAGGGTTTGTTCGGGGGAGGGGAGGGGAGAGAGAGAAAGAGAAATAGAAAGAGAAAGAGAAAGAGAAGGGATGGAGGCGTTTGGGATGTTTGAGGGGAGATAGGAAAGGCGTGTTTGAAGGGCTTAGCCAAGAAAAAAAACACCCTCTTTTTAGCCCTTAGTCAGGGCCGGCGGGGTTCCGTCCAAAGTTAGCCAACCAAGCTTTCTCGCTGGAAACCATTCGGCAAGCCGGGCTTGGCAAAGACGCACACAACCTGACGCAGGGGAAGAGGTACTGCTTTTCGCACCTTGTGAGAGCAGTCCTTCCGGTGTGCTTGATGTTTTGCTTTGCCTTGAGCAAGGTGCACTTTCAGGGTTCGTTTTCTCTGGCACCTTCGCGCCGCTTTTGAAATGGTGCCACGCGTTGAAAAAAAAAAGCAAGACAAATGCAGGATGAGACCATGAGGAGCAACACCTTCGCCCGGGCCTCGGCCTTTGATGCGTGGAGTCGCTCGCTGCGAAGCGGAGCCATGGCAGCTTCGGCCCCTTCAGTTGGCAGGGGATGGGCAACGAAGGCACTGAATGGCCATTGGGCCCCGTGGGTTTTTTTCCCCAAAAAAACAGTCACCCCCTTTTGCTATGGGCAATCAAGGAACTGAATGGCCATTGGGCCCTTTTGCTATGATGGTATTTGAGCCTTTTGTTGGCTTCGAATGGGAATGATCGTATTGTAGCTTTTGTGACAAAAGGCGCGGCTGGCTCTGCCAGCGGCTGGGAGGGACCTTGAGCGCGATGGCGCTCCCAGGAGGAGAGCAACACCTGCTTTGTCACGCCTACCAAAACTCGACCTGCCGCGGAGCTCAGGGGAAATGGGCGATGTGCGTCTTTCTTGGTGTTTGTTTTATTTCTTGAGGGCGGGGGGGAGGATTGTTTTGAAGGGACACCTAAGGGAAGAGCCTGATGTTGTGCTTCGGGCTCCCTTTGAAATCAGCTACCAAAAGGGTACATGGGTGTGGAACCTGTTTTTCGGGGCAAACTTCTTTAACACCAAGGGAACCCCTTTGCAGTGATAGATTGTTTTTTTGGCCGACTTCGGTTTCACAGAAATGGCAATTTTCAAGCAGCATGGCTGAGGCTCTGTGTTAGTCTCTGCTTTGGCTGGTAATTAACCCTTCCCTGTCGCCTCAACAATGACTCCAATGCCTGCTGCCCACTGATGGAGGTGGTTCG
The DNA here is from genome assembly GCA_963377175.1 of Effrenium voratum. Lineage (NCBI taxonomy): Eukaryota > Dinophyceae > Suessiales > Symbiodiniaceae > Effrenium > Effrenium voratum. Next base: position 1,228,301 of record CAUJNA010000336.1, on the reverse strand, counting down.
GGCTTGCATGCTGCACGTGTCCGAGATCCGGGGCCCTTGCACACGGTTGGCCGATTGATGTCCAGTCCCTCAACGTGCCGTGTACTGAAGGGGCTGGCGCGGCACACAGAGTCACCAACTGACTAGACAGCAGTTCAAGATCCAGCATACTTTCCCAGGGCTACGTGGTTGAGCCCGGTTGAAATGGCCTCGGTGCAGTGGACAGGGATACTTGACAGTAGGGCGGGCAGCTCTTGCCCTTCTGCAGGGTGCCCTCCAAAAAGCTTGTGGTGACCTCCAAAAGGCCGTGCCATCGCAAGCAAGGGGGCCAAAAGGAAGGCCCTAAAACGGGTATGTGTCGTAATAGGGAGACGCTACAAACGGCGGCTTCATGTTTGGCTTCCCTTTAGACCACACCCCAAAAAGGCAGCCTCACAAAATACACACCCAAATATGGTGGCTTTATTCTGGGTTTCCCTTTAAACCCCGCCCCAAAGAGGTACCTGGATGCATGCAGCCAAATGTCCGAGGTGCCAGAAGAGGATGTGCGGGACCCCGGGGCCCCGACAAGGATCAGACCTTCAAATCCCGAAGCCACGAATCCGAACGATCAATCTAGATAGCTGTTTGTGCTGGAAGGCTATCACTTGCCAGGTTGATATGGGTGTGTCTTTTGTCATAGAAGGCTCCCTTCTTTTGGGTTGTTTCAAGGGGGACCACCGCGGGGAAACCAGCTGTCAAAATTGGGGTCCTTTGGTGGCCATGATGCCATGTCGTGCCGCCTTTGACGCAAGTAAACGTGCAGTTCAACAAGCCGTCCGTAGTTTCGCCAGCCCGGCCAGATGGTTTCACTGTCCGCGGACTCAAATCCGTCGAACTCTCGCAGTGCGTTCGTTCGAAGCCTTGGGCATTTTGGCCATCTAAACTTTCGTGCCAGCTGGATGGCCATTTCTCAACGTCATTGTCAGGTTGCCCCTGGTTGGCTTGCCTGCTTTTCGCAGAAGCCGCATCCTCGCTTTTCCAAGCACCTTCAAAGGGGGTTGGGTTGAAGTAGGGGACCCCCCCAAAAATGTGGTTTCCCTCTTGGTCTCGCTTTCAAGCTGCCCAAATGGGATACCCTCAAAGCACACGTGGCAGTGGAGCTTCTTTATTGCCGGCAAATCTGGGTGTTCCCTTCTTTCACGAGGCCCCGTCCGTACGGCTTCCAACACTTAGTTGACTCTGTTCAGCTTGAACCTGCTTCCGGGACGCTCTTGTTTTTTTGTTTTCTTCCGGGCGCCGAGGTGGTGTGGACTCCGCCGCCGAGTCAGAACCTTCTGAACGCGGCTGGTCCAAATCTGGGCCTCCCTTGTACCCTTTCCGGGTTTGGAAATCGAGGAAACCAGAAAGGGTACCCAGAACAAATCTCCCATTGAGGAGCCCTTTCTAGGGCAACCAACACCCGCATTGCAAGAAACTTCATTCTTCGGGAGGCGGCCATTCGGCTGAAGACGCGTAAAGTCTTAATTGCATTAAGTGCTTCTTTGTTGGTCGTCCTCTGCTTCTGTCATGATAGTTCTCCTTTCCAAGTTGTTTCATTGGGTGGTAGCGCTCGAATTGGGGGACTTGACTCCCCCCTCAAGGTGGGGAATCACCAGGACTGTCCCCAGACCCTGCACGGGTTGTTAGCAGGTGGGGGACAGTCTCTAGCATGAAGGCAGCCATTTGACTCCTTGAGTACCCAGGTTGTGATGATGACTCTCTTGTCCGTGAGTTCTAGTTGTTGGAACATGGCTGGTGGCGGGGGGGGGGGGCACCTGCAAACATGGCGAGCATTCATCGGAATGGACACCTTTGAACACGAACCCCTCGTGTAGTTCTGATGTCCACCACAGGGTCCAGCGAATTCACAAGTCGTACCCGCACCAGGGGCTTGTATCTTAGGATACCGGAATGCTATCATACGGTCCAACCAAATAACCCCCCTCCGACTTGCATGGCACCTGACAGCAAGTTTATTTTCCATCAGCCCAGTCGTAGGGTATTATGTAAGTGGGAGGACGGGTCTGGTAGACCCCATACATGGCAGTTGGTTGGAGGGATTTTATCGGCCCCACGGGCAGGGAACCCAGCGGGCCTCTTGTAGGCAGCGCGTAAAGCGCTCACTTTGGGGAAAAAAGACATGGCTTTCATTCCCATGTTGGGGGGTGAATCTAAGTTTCGGGATCCTACGTGCAACTCACGGGGAGTTCTGCCCAGCAATTTTGGGGATCCGGATCCCAACCCGAACCTGCGACACCGTCAAACATGGAAGCCCACAGGGTCCCGTTTTGGGATCATGAACCCAGGAAGACGCAGCCATCCATGGCGACGTGGAGTATAATCCATGAGGGGGATTTTGAAGAGACCCCATTACCAGACTTGGCTGGGCTTTCTAGCCTTTTGCCTTTTTGGGTTTGATTTTTCCGTTGGAGCTTAACGTTTTGCGGGGGTGTAAGTCGAGCCAAGATATGGGTATCTTTCTTCTTTTGCGGGTACCCGTTTTTGGATCGGTTGAAGGGGACAGCGAAGGGTTTGGGCCTTCTCAACATGGCCCACTGTTAGTTTGGTAGTGAGAGGTCAACCAAATGGAACCCCCCCCCCCCCCCCGCTCCATTTTTGTGGGTCTGTTTTGTTGTTCCACGCACCTCTTTCCAGCAGAACACCTCGGAAGGTCACCCGAAGTCCCCCCCCCCCCCCATTCCTTCCAGTGAGCCGGCCTCAGGAGGCCTCAGCGGCATCTCCGAAGCGGTCGCCCCCAAGGGTCCGACGCCCGGACCCACCCGTCTCCCCTCTAGTGGGTGGTCTACCTCCGGGTTTTTTCTGCCACCCATCCCAAAAAATTCAAAAAAAGAGGTCACTTCCCAATGATTCTGGGGCGCTTCGGCTTTGGAAGGTGTTTTTGCCCCGCACTTGGGGGGCCTTGGTGGTTTTCGCGCAGCCGGATCATGCCCTTGAACTGGGGGACCAATGGGGGAAGCCAAAACGAACCGCTTGGGGGTGTCACCTCCAGCTTGGGAGCCGTGCGGATGGTTGGCAAATCATGGCGGCTCCTAGTTGCCAGTGTTTGCCAAAGTGTCCAACTTGGTTTGACATGTGGGTCTGTCTCCAAGTAAGGACACACTGTTTGGATGGTTGTAAAGGAAAGCCAACAGGAAACCAGGCATTTCAGGGATGCCTAACGTTGAGACACCAAGGGTGTCCACCAAAAGGGCCCCCAATCAAAATTCATGCCGAAGTGTTAGAGCCTGAGCCACAAATGGGTGTGCCCCAAAGTGGTGGACCTCCGTTTGGTTGGTATTTGAGTTGACACCAAAAGGAAGCCAGCTATTTGCGGGTCCCTATTTCGAACACCACCCAGAGCATGTTTGATGACCAAACGAGTGGAAGTCGGGTAGTGGAGCAATTCGACGTGCGTGGACAATTGGTGCGGAAAACCTGTTTCCTGCAGAGCATGTTGCATTCCGCGCATGGATAGGGAGGCCCAGCACGTTGGCTTCCCTGGTGATGTCCCTTGATTGCTATTGGGTTGGATCTTTAGACTTCAACTTTTCGGAAAATCATGGTGTTTTCCACCCCCAAAAGTTAAACTTTTTGCAGGGGGGGCAACAGCAACCCAGGTCCGTAGAGGCCAATTGGGACACGGGGAATGGATTCTCGGAGGAGTCCCAGCGCGTGCGGGCCTTGGCCGAGTCGCAGGACTTCAAGGCGGGGGGGCCAAAGGCTTTGGGATGCGGGAGGCCCGTGTGTTTTTTGTTCCTTTCCTTTTCGAGCTCGTTTTTTCCTCCGGGGAAGTTTGGGGTTGAATTTTGGGGTTGAATTTGTGGGGTGAAATTTTGGGGGTTGAAATTTTGGGGTTGAAATTTTGGGGTTGAGATGGTCGCAGGAATACTTGTACCCACAAAAGCTCGGCTCTCTTTGGACTCGGTGGAACGCATGGGGGTGGTTTCTTGGCCAAGCACCGTCCAGGAGTCCCAGCCTTCTGGGGGGTCGGCAGCGGCCACAGTAGAGATGAAGGCGTGGGGCGGGGGGGAGGGATGGGGCAAGACATGTGGTGTCAGTTTGGGGTCCAGAGCTGTCCGACCAGCCAATCATTTTTCCCAAGAGAACAAGGCAGCCGTTTTCGAGAACCTTGGCTCAATCGGGGTCATAAGTTCACTTGAAGACCTGGCCATTGCCGTTTTGTGAAGGGACAACCAACAGGTCAAAGACTCGGTGAACATGGCCGCGCCTTTCTTTTGATAGGGGGACCCCTCACCTGCCGGACGTGGTCCCCGAAGGTACTCCGCCAAATCGACAGGGAACAGGGCCTGACCTAGGCGTCCAGCAAGAGTGCCTGGTATTGATTTAGTATTCGCTTAATTTTAGCAGTGCAGCGAACCAGCACTGCTTTGAATTGATACTTAGCACTGTTCCAGAGTTTTTGTTTAGTATGTTTAGTATTGGTTTGCACTTGGTTTCGCATGAACCTCATCTTGCGCTGGTCATGTGCAAACCTCCTTTTCGTCGGGTGCGTCTCAGGGACCTGCTGGGCCAAGTCCAAGTCCGTCGCAGGAGGTGGGGTACCAAGCGACGGAAGGAGGTTTTGATGGGTGCAAGTTGGAACGCCCTCGAACATGACGCAAACCTGGTCGAAGGACAAACAAGCAAGTGAGGGAGAACCCAACTATCTGACAAGAACTAATTTGTAAAAACAAGGGTGGACGGGTGGGTGCGTGCGTGCGTGCGTCCTCCTTACGGGTGCGGCAAGGATGAGGATGCAGGGTTGGGGCAAAGGTATGGTTTGGGATTGTAGCTGAGCATCGCAATTCCATAGCATGACCCTTTCAGTATCCGCTGAGATGGTAGTTGTACCATGCTGCTCCCATTGCTAGTGGGTGCCAGCAAGGGAATGCATGCATTGATTGCAGGTCGACCAGGCGGGACACTTGCATTTGTTGATACCCTCAAAACTCTGCAGGATTGGTCAAGTTTTGCGCACGATGCACACGTTGTCTCAGACAATAATCATGTCGGTGTGTTGTTGAAGTGGAGACCGCGTGATTCGGTATGGGCAGCGGCCCCTGACGCCCACAGTTTTCTTGAGCCGACTAGTTTGGGAGTGGCCGCTGATCAAATTGACCTTTGACAGCACGTGAAAGAGCACGCATCAAATTGGTTGCAGGTGGAAGAAGCGCGAGCCGAGATGAAGGAGCTGGAGATGGCGTCCGTGAGCGATGAGGCGTGGCACACGCGCGTTCGCGCGTCCTTCTCAAAGAGGCCATGAATGTTGCCAGGCCCAACGCACGCCTGAAGTGGGGGTCGAGAGGGCCTCGCCGGACAAGGGCGAGTCACTTCCAGCGTCGAAGGAGGCTTGAGGGGTGCAGCAAGGATGAGGAAGCAGGGTTGGGGCAAAGGTATTCTTCAAGATTGTATGTGAGCATTGCAATTCCGTGGCTGACCCTTAAAGCCTTTCAGTTGCTAGTAGGTGGGATCCAGAGGCGCCAAGTGTCCGCTGAGATGGTAGCTGCACCATGCTGCACCCATTGCAGGTAGACGTTGCCGCGGCCGAGACAAGGGCCGCCGACATCTCGCCGATGCGTGACCAGGCGGGCCTCTTGCACTTGTCGATACCCTCAAAGTTCTGCAGAATCATGCAAGTGTTGCACAGGATGCAACCATTTCTCGGGCAATAATTTGTGTTTGTGTGTGTGGTTGAAGTGCAGCCCGCATGGGCAGCGGCCCCTGACGCCCACAGTTGTTTTGAGCCGACTAGTTTGGGAGTGGCCGCTGATCAAAATGACCTTTGACAGCACGTGAAAGAGCACGAAGCAAATTGGTTGCAGGTGGAAGAAGCGCGAGCCGAGATGAAGGAGCTGGAGATGGCGTCCGTGAGCGATGAGGCGTGGCACACGCGCGTTCGCGCGTCCTTCTCAGAGAGGCCACGCCTGAAGTGGGGGTCGAGAGGGCCTTGCCGGACAAGGGCGATTCACTTCCAGCGTCGAAGGAGGCTTGAGGGTGCAGCAAGGATGAGGAAGCAGGGTTGGGGCAAAGGTATGCTTTGGGATTGTAGCTGGAAAATTGCCTTTTCAGTTGCTAGTACGTGGGTTTGATAGGTGCTAAGTGTCCGCCGAGATGGTAGCGGCACCATGTTGCACTCATTGCCGGTGGGTGTCAGCAGATGACACGGCATGCTTGAATCGCAGGTAGACTTTGCCGCTGCCGAGACAAGGGCCGCCGACATCTCGCCGATGCGCGACCAGGCGGGCCACTTGCACTTGTGGATACCCTCAAAGTTTATCGGGCAATATTTGTGTTTGCGCGTGGTTGAAGTGAAGCCTGCGTGATTCGGTATGGGCAGCGGCGCCTGACGCCCACAGTTGTCTTGAGCCGACTAGTTTGGGAGTGGCCGCTGATCAAAATGACCTTTGACAGCACGTGAAAGAGCACGAATCAAATTGGTTGCAGGTGGAAGAAGCGCGAGCCGAGATGAAGGAGCTGGAGATGGCGTCCGTGAGCGATGAGGCGTGGCACACGCGCGTTCGCGCGTCCTTCTCAGAGAGGCCATGAATGTTGCCAGGCCCAACGCACGCCTGAAGTGGGGGTCGAGAGGGACTCGCCGGACAAGGGCAATTCACTTCCAGCGTCGAAGGAGGCTTGTGGGGTTCAGCAAGGATGAGGAAGCAGGGTTGGGGCAAAGGTATTCTTCGGGATTGTAGCTGAGCATCGCAATTCCGTGGCATGACCCTTTCAGCTGCTAGTAGATGGGATCCAGAGGTGCCAAGTGTCCGCTGAGATGGTAGCTGCACCATGCTGCACCCATTGCAGGTAGATGTTGCCGCGGCCGAGACCAGGGCCGCCGACATCTCGCCGATGCGCGACCAGGCGGGCCACTTGCACTTGTGGATACCCTCAAAGTTCTGCAGAATCAGGCAAGCTTGGCATGTGGATGCACACGTTTTATAGAGAGCTGAAGCGTGCAGGTGGAAGAGGCCAGAGCCGAGATGAAGGAGCCGGAGATGGCCGTGAGTGATGAGGCGTGGCAAACGCACGTTGGCGTGTCCTTCTCAGAGAGGCCATGGATGTTGCTAGGCCCAACGGACGCCTGAAGTGGGGGTCAAGAGGGCCTCGCCGGACGAGCGCGAGTCACTTCCAGCGTCGAAGGAGGCTTGAGGGGTGCAGCAAGGATGAGGAAGCAGGGTTGGGGCAAAGGTATTCTTCAGGATTGTAGCTGAGCATCGCAATTCCGTGGCATGACCCTTTCAGCTGCTAGTAGGTGGGATCCAGAGGTGCCAAGTGTCCGCTGAGATGGTAGCTGCACCATGCTGCACCCATTGCAGGTAGATGTTGCCGCGGCCGAGACCAGGGCTGCCGACATCTCGCCGATGCGCGACCAGGCGGGCCACTTGCACTTGTGGATACCCTCAAAGTTCTGCAGAATCAGGCAAGCTTGGCATGTGGATGCACACGTTGTCTGAGGCAAGAATCATGTCGGTGTGTGGTTGAAGTGGAGCCTGCGAGACTCGGTATGGGCAGCCACCCCTGACGCCCACAGTTGTCTTCAGCCGACTAGTTTGGGAGTGGCCGCTGATCAAAATGACAGCCCGTTCTTTGCACGAATCAAGTTGGTTGCAGGTTGAAGAAGCCAGAGCCGAGATGAAGGGGCCGGAGATGGCGTTCGTGAGCGATGAGGCGTGGCACACGCGCGTTCGCGCGTCCTTCTCAGAGAGGCCATGGATGTTGCCAGGCCGAACGCACGCCTGAAGTGGGGGTCGAGAGGGCCTCGCCGGACAAGGGCGAGTCACTTCCAGCGTCGAAGGAGGCTGGAGGGGTGCAGCAAGGATGAGGAAGCAGGGTTGGGGCAAAGGTATGCTTTGGGATTGCAGCTGAGCATCGCAAATCCGTGGCATGACCCTTTCAGCTGCTAGTAGGTGGGATCCAGAGGCGCCAAGTGTCCGCTGAGATGGTAGCTGCACCATGCTGCACCCATTGCAGGTAGACGTTGCCGCGGCCGACACCAGGGCGGCCGACATCTCGCCGATGCGCAACCAGGCGGGCCACTTGCACTTGAGGATACCCTCAAAGTTCTGCAGAATCAGGCAAGCTTGGCATGTGGATGCACACGTTGTTTGCGGCAAGAATCATGTCGGTGTGTGGTTGAAGTGGAGCCTGCGTGATTCGGTATGGGCAGCCACCCCTGACGCCCACAGTTGTCTTCAGCCGACTAGTTTGGGAGTGGCCGCTGATCAAAATGACAGCCCGTTCTTTGCACGAATCAAGTTGGTTGCAGGTTGAAGAAGCCAGAGCCGAGATGAAGGGGCCGGAGATGGCGTCCGTGAGCGATGAGGCGTGGCACACGCGCGTTCGCGCCTCCTTCTCAGAGAGGCCATGAATGTTGCCAGGCCGAACGCACGCCTGAAGTGGGGGTCGAGCCGGACAAGGGCGAGTCACTTCCAGCGTCGAAGGAGGCTGGAGGGGTGCAGCAAGGATGAGGAAGCAGGGTTGGGGCAAAGGTATTCTTCGGGATTGTAGCTGAGCATTGCAATTCCGTGGCATGACCCTTTCAGCTGCTAGTAGGTGGGATCCAGAGGCGCCAAGTGTCCGCTGAGATGGTAGCTGCACCATGCTGCACCCATTGCAGGTAGACGTTGCCGCGGCCGAGACCAGGGCGGCCGACATCTCGCCGATGCGTGGCCAGGCGGGACACTTGCATTTGTTAATACCCTTAAAGTTCTGCAGAATCAGGCAAGCTTGGCATGTGGATGCACACGTTTTATAGAGAGCTGAAGCATGTCTGTGTGTGGTGCAGGTGGAAGAGGCCAGAGCCGAGATGAAGGAGCTGGAGATAGCGTCCGTGAGTGATGAGGCGTGGCAAACGCACGTTGACGTGTCCTTCTCAGAGAGGCCATGAATGTTGCCAGGCCCAACGCACGCCCGAAGTGGGGGTTGAGAGGGCCTCGCCGGACAAGCGCGAGTCACTTCCAGCGTCTAAGGAGGCTGGAGGGGTGCAGCAAGGATGAGGAAGCAGGGTTGGGGCAAAGGTATTCTTCGGGATTGTAGCTGCACAATGCCGGTGGGCGCTGGTGGGTGGGGTAACATATTTGTGATTGGTTTGCAGGGATAGGAAGACCACATTGTTTTGGCCCCCCTATTTTGATATTGGCAGGTAGACGTTTCTGCGGGCGAGGATGTGTCTCCGATGTGGCTTGCATTGAGATCGGCGCCCGATACAGCTGGAAGAGCAATAGTATAAGTGCTCAACGAATCATAATGGGTTTCTGTAGGGGGGGACTTTGAAACCAGGTCAAGTCACGATCCTGAGATTGTAACCATGTGGGGTTTGTTTCAACCTAGGGGCACCCCCGAAACGGTGGTTTTCCCTTTGGCTTTCCTTTAAAGCAACCCTAAAACGGATACCCGCGAAAGACAAGCACCCCCGCCCCCCCCCTCCTTCCCCCGCCCGTGTGTGTGTGTGTGTGGCTGATATCAAGCGTGCCACAGCGCAGGTCAGACCCGAAGCTGAGCTGATCTCCGCGGAGCCTCAGGAGGCAGAGTCGGGGGGGGTGGGGGCGCTGGGGCGGCGGGGGGCCGGGGACGGCGGGAGGTGAGTAGAGGTGAGTAGCTTAGAGCAAGACCTTCCCTGCAACCATGGAACATGAGGGTTTTGGAAGTCTAGCCCTGCTGTTGTGGAAGTCTATCTCTTGAACAGGCCCCTGGTCCACTTTGGAAACGTAGCAAGTGCAAGTGCGCACATGAAGCCTTCCGGTTTCAGGCGGGCATAAGAGCTGGGGTGAAGGACCCGGAGATGTCGGCCACAACTGACCAGGCGGGGTGAGGTGCTAGAGCATTGAAGCGACTTTGTTGGGTTTTCCTGACCTTGTGGCTTGTTTTGTTCGACCGACCTCGCGCAACACCCTTGGCAAAGTGGGTGAGTCGAGAGTTGCCAGAAACGAGCTGCAGTTCTCGTTTTGAAGCGCCGATGTTGCATCAGTCAGGGCGCTGCAACCTGCGGAAACTCCGCGCCGGACGTGGCCAGGCCAGCGAGCCGGAAGTGGAGGAGTTTGTGCGTCAGGATGTGCTGCCGGAGGCCGAGGGGTTCCAGCGCAGTTGCGGCGCCCTCTGGGTGTGGGTTCAAAATAAGCACTTGTGCCCAACATGGCTTGCCCTGGAAAATGGACACAAGGACGAACACCTGCGGCTTTGGGTGGTGTAATATTCGACCCCGAGGCAAGGGTAGGAGAGGGAAATAGAAGCGAGGAGATGGACCGAGAGAAGGGACAGCATTTGTGTATGAAGGATGACTCCGTACGTGGAAGAAGAAAAGCATTCCATCTCTTAATTTGGATTTTTAAGTCGTAAAAGCATTATATTAAAGCAAATTAATTATTTATTGTATTTTATTTTATTTGTCTTTCTGGGAAGTTCACGCCCATTTGCTAGCTCTAAGAGCCGCTGCAATAAACGATAATATGCTGGAAAGAAAGGCCCGCCATCACTTGCCATTCCTATCTTGTTCTTTTATTATTGTTCTTTTTCTTTTTATTTACTTTTCCTTTATCATTTTGTGTTTATAATAATAGAATTTCTTTTTCTTTAATTGGCTATTACTTCCATCACACACAATTCTATTATTTATTTATATTTTAGAATTATGTAACTTGTCTTTTTTATAATACTTTTAATTGTCCTTTTAATTACATTTTGTTTATTTATTTCTTTTATTTTCTATTTATTAATCTTGGAATTTCTTTAATATCATTTCCTAATCAATTACCGAGAATAAATAATAAGAAAAGAAAGGGAAAGTAATAGATGAAACATATATGACACAGATAGAAGGAATACAGACCCAGTTGGTTTGGTAGCTTTCCCCACCAAATAGTCAGGATTCCTTTTACCAGGGCCACTGAGCAGCTGGTGACGGAGCTCGGGGGAGGGAGGGGGCACGAATGTGTTGAGCCACGGCCGTGGTCGTGGGAGGCTCGGTCTTAGGGACACCCCGGGTGTGTTGGGCAAGTAAGGAGGGGTTTGCTCTGTACGTGAGGGCTTCCTGATGTGCCGATTTTCCCCGGCCTTGCAACCTACACGGGGTTTTGGTTGCTCACGTGACAGCAGGTCCATATGTGTTGAAGGCGCCCTGTGTGTGGCTGTTTTAGAGGGAGGCTCGAAGAAACCCATCCATTCTGGGCACCAGTTCGAGACATCCCCGCGCCCTCATTGCAACAATCATGGAAACTGACAGACTTTTGGAAGAGAGTGCTCTTGTTCGACAGTCCTCTTCAAAAGGCCTGTCCACATCCCTGCTGGAAAGCGGGTACTTCTCGCGAGAGAGACGCCCAACGCAGGCGGAAGGAGGCCAAGCGTCACCGCCCCCGCCCTTGAGCCCAGAGAAGGCGAAGCAGTGCTTGTGGCGATCTCTTTGTGCCCAAAGACCCAAAAGAAAAGCGACAAGAAAAGGCCTGTGATCCTTGTCCCCCCGAAACAAAGCTAGTGACCAGTGCCTGTTTTTTTGGGTGCTCTGGATGCTGGCGGGAGGGAGGGGGGGATTTGTTCCAAGGAGGCGGCCCAATGACTAGGAAGACAGAGTTCCGGCGGTTGAAACTGGCTTCATCAAAACAAGGAATCTACAGGGCTTCTTGCTTCATCTGTTTCTGGCTGGGAACCTTCTTGATTGTGGCTCACCTGCCCGCAGATCCATGATTTGATTGGTGTACCCTTTGTTGAGGGTGCGCTTTTGTGACATGAGTTTTTGGAAGGGATTGCCGCTATGAGCCAATTCTTGGCGATTGAGACACCCCGCGCACCTCTCGCGGCCCGGCGCAGGTGAAGGAAGTCCAGCCACCAGAGCAGGACTTGCAGGATCCAATCCCAGAGATTGAAGAGGCGAGGCCCATCGAATGGCCGCGGAGGGTTCCGGCGCTTGAAACTGACAGGATCGACTGGGTGACCAGTCTCACTCAAAGTTCTCATTCTTGTCCAAAATGCTGTTGGACATTCTTTGGCGTTTGGCAATGGGTGTTTCCTAAGCGAGGAGCCCGCTCTCAATGCTTGGCTTCCGGCAATTGGGGGGGGGGGTCGGGGGGTTTGCCATGCACACCTAGAGCGTATTTTGCCAAGAAACCAACACCCTAAATGAAGGAGGTTGCAAATAGACCCTAAGCCATTATAGTGGGGGAAGGGGGGAGGCCCTTCTTTCCAGACATCTCAGCACATGTTTTGGCAGGATGGGCCGGGAGGACACAGGGGCAAGGATCGGTCGGATCAGGGCAAACTGCAGGTTCCGCTCACTTTCCTATGAAACGCCATCCCAAAGAAGGTCACCAGTTCTTTTTTTTTGTTTGTCTATTTTATTTCATTCTCTTCTTGGCTTTTTATTTTTTTTTTTTTGGGGGGGGGGGCGGGGAACGGCACAACTCTGCGGTTTTCCTGTTGGCTTGCCTTTGGAACGACCAAAAGGGGTACCCGCAACTCGCCAGTTTTCTGCAGACCACCCGGTTCAGACAGAAACGGATCTTGGTAAGCGCGCCCTTGGTGTCTTGCATGGCGTCGGTGATGCAGCGTTGGCAGGAAGAGCCGAAGCCAGAGAAGGATGCTGATCAGGCAGGGTCGACCTCTTCAATGTTATGGCGAAAACCTGCCTAATTACTTGGTATTACTATGTGTCGCACTATGAGATGGTTGTCCACTGCTCTGAGTTTGACAACATTTTCAGACTCCTCATTCGGGAACCACGACTATGGTCTATTTAAAGAGTTTTTATCATGGCACTGGTGTCTTCAAACTGTAAACGCTGTGTAAATTGGAAGAGTAGGAATCCCAGTTGAGATGGTGGAGCGGGACTAAGTCCCCATGCCAAGTTCTGAATTGAAACTCTGCGACCAAAACTCCTGTGAGCCATGGCCCTGATTCCCTTAGAGCAATTGTTTGTGAAATTCCTTTGCGGTCCGTGACTGTCCCTTCCATGTCAAAGTCAGATATGTAACATCACCTACCGTAGCCGAGGAAAGGGGCGCCAGAACACCTCCCGGCACCGGTCAATATGAAACATCAGCTACCGTAGCCGAGGGAATCCCACTGCGTATCACAAACTTGCCACCGGTTTTTGGAGCAACAGGCGCCCAGCACGTATTGATCATGGCCGCCCATCTAGACGCCAAAACTTCAGTCCGATCGTGGACATAGTCCATAGCCAACCCAACATGTGCGCCCGGACCTTTCTTGTGCCCTCTCTCTCTCTCTCTCTCTCTGCTTTTTGAGGGGGGTCAACAGAGTTTTGTAGTTTCCCTTCAACGTTTGCTGGTCAGACTGTTTTTGGGGGGAGTTTTCCCTTCAAAGCTAACTACGAAGTAAAGTGCCAAACTCCCCGACCACTGAAAGTCTAGGGCTACGGGAGACGGTCTCAACTACTCGGGTAAAGAAAGGAGCGCGAAGAACAACCCCGTCCGCCAAGCTAGCAGTTTCCAGCCCCGCATCCGTCAGCCCCAGGATTTGCGCACTTTGAGCTACAAGGCGATCGGCAGAGATCGATCCGTAGATTCGATGTTGCCGCTGACCTTTGAGGAACAATTTGAAAGGGGACACCAAAGGAGAGGCACTTGTGCTTGACCCTTGTCCAGCTCGTTCCATGGGTTTGCCTTCCACTAACACAGCAACAAAGAATGCTTCTCCTCTGGGTTTGCGAGGGGCCAGTGGGCCACTGAGCGGCTTTCAAAAGGCCCGCTGGATGTCTGGTTTTCCCTCTGCTTCCCGTGTTTACGGAATGGAGGGGCAGTCCAGCATTCCTTGCTTGTGTGTTTCGCTAGAGCCCTCTGTGACAACCCCGTTCTCTTTGTGGGCCATCCAAGTTCCGCTGGAAAGCCGCGCTTGGCGTTCTTGCAACTCGAACAAACGAGCGTTGGGTGTTCCCTGGGAAGGGCGGTGGTTCCACCAAAGGGGTAAGGTTGTCGTCAGAAAGATGGCGCCCAAGGGACCTTGGGAAGGACCAAGGCCAAGCCCCAGCTTTTTGATTCGGCGACACCTGGAAGAGATGAGGCGAGCGGCTATGCCCCAACCGGTTGGGCTTAGTGAATGCCTACAGCTACATAAGGTCCCCCCCCCCTCCCTCCCCGGCAAAACATGGAGTGCAAGTGTACATCGAGGAAGATCATTCCCCAGCAAACTGCGATTCCGAACCCGAACTCATATGCGGACCAATGCTGAACCCCCCAAAGCCCAAACCAGGAGTTTCCACACGCACTGTCTTGAGCCCACCTCTCCCCCTTCTGCTGATGGAGCCGGCACTTCTCTCACTTGTCAGGAGCTCTCAGCGCTGGCGAAGCGCCGCGGCGTCCGCGCGGGGGGGAAGAAGGCGGGAGCGTCTTGTGACTTACTCGCCCAACAAATGAGCCCGGCAGAGGGTGGCGAGAGGAAACTGCGGGCTCCAGGTGGTTTTTTCTTGTTGGAGGGTAAAGAACCAGAAGCCGCTTCGAGGCAGAACAGAAAGGAGTTCAAGCAGAAGGCCCTGAGAGAGGTCCTGTTCAACACGAAAGCTTTGGCCTTTTTGGTTGGGAGTTTGAAAAGGGAATGAACAACAAGTGGTGAGTGGCCACAAATACCCATGCACATGATGTGTATCAAAGGGTCTCTAGTCAAAATTCATACCCAAACCGGTGTGCCCAAGAATTGAGTTGCTGTTTGTACAGTGGTGATCTTCATTTGGGTTTCCCTTCAAAACCAAGCAAGCAGTGGCTCCTCCCCCCAAAAAAAGGCTGGGAACCCAGATCCTCCTCTTTTGGGTGGTTTCATTGGTTGGGTAGCCCTCAGCCTTGGACAAATCTTGAGAACGGCCCAGTGATTCCAGTTTCCTCTTCTATCAATTCCGTTCTCTTGCTATGGAGTCCCAAAGTGGGGGTGGTCCAGCCTTCAACTTCAAATTCTCACTGAACATCAGAAATTACCCCACCGACGCTTCCATGGAAGTGCCTGCAGACCCTGCAGAAAGACGACTTTCCTCTTGGGAAGCGGGTGTGGTGACTTCCATGGAGGTGGGAGGGCAAGACGCATTTGGGGTACCATGAGGCGGAGCTGTTGCGGCGCATGCAGAAGTGGGAGCGGGAGAGATCCAAGACCCAGCCCAAGGAGCGAAGGGGAGGATCCGGAACCCAAGCTGAGGGGCGCGACGGGGTTGGCCGAGCCATTTCCCATTTTTCCTTGGTGGCTCCCAGCCATCCCCTTAGCTTTTTTTAGCTTTTGAGCTTCTTGGCGTTAGTGGGGTGTTCCATTTCAAAGTTCAGCATTCTAGCGGGAGATCTGAGGACAGCCCAGCTTTGGACCCTCCCAAAGCGGCAGTAAACTGCAACCTTAGAAATCCAGTGAAAGGGCTTGCCAACTTCTGTCAGGAAATCCCAGATTCGGCCGCTTGCCAAAAAGTGGGTCCCGAGGTCGCCTTTCGGTCATCCTCAAACTTACGAAAGGCGATTCCCTTCAGGCTGTTTTTCCTTCAAGTGCCCTTTGCTGCACAGACTCCGAACCAAGGTGTAGTCAGTTGTGGTTGGAAGGGAATCTATATATCAGGGTTCCCTAAGGTCAGGGTTCCTGCGGTCAAACATAAACAAGTGAACTTGCTTTGATGATGGTTGATCACGTGGCCACTTCTCGCTGCCACTTTCCGTGAAAACCCAAGTCGCAAACAGAGAGACATTCAGTAGTAGTGGTTGGATGGAAATCCACCACTTCAGTATCACTCACAGAGTGGTGGTACCCCTTTGAGCCCTGAAAGGAAACATGCCGTGACAGGTACACCTTCAATGGAAGTTGACTCCCCGAGATTCACCAGGATTTTTTCCCAGATCCCCCAAAAGCCCGGGGGTGCTTCATGTAGCCCCCATAAAAGGAGTGTCCTTCGGGCGTGCTCTCGGGCTACGTTAGACCTGGACGAGTGCCGTGCCGAGGAGCCGAAGGCGAAGCCGAAGCCGAAGCCGAAGGCGAAAGAGGCGACGTTTTGTGGGCAGACGGGCGGTGTCGTTGGGATCTCTCTCTCGAAATTGGGTTTCGAAAATAGGTCCTCGTCTTGTCTTGGGACCTTTTTATTTTATTCTTTGGAATTGATTCAAAGGGAAACCACCAGGAACATCACGGATTTGGTTTGGTTTGGGTTGCAGAGATTGGTTCAACGCGCGGCACATGGCGCCAGGGACACCTCCCCCGTGGATTTTTGTTTTTTGCTTTTCGTTGGATTCCAGGGATGGAGATTGAAAAAGGAGCTGAGGAGCGGCACGGCCTGAGATCGATTTGGAAGCTATGCCGATTCTGTCCCCAGTTGGCTTAGTCAGCCCCTTTGCCCACATGGTAGTTGTGCGATACTTTCACCCTCGCCTTGCTTGGGGGGTTTCGGGGGGTCAAACGCCGCCCAGGAGCGGGCGAGGCACGCGATGCCAGAGTCCCCGCCGGACTTTGCTGAGTCCCCGTGGCTTGGCCGTGGAAGTAGCATCACATCTTGGACGTGGTACCCTTCCAAAATTCATGGAAGTGTGTAGGAGGGTTTGGAAACAGAAAGAGACGCTACACGGGCCCCCTATTTTGCCGCGCGTGCAAAAAGACTGGGATTCCGGAAGTGTGATGCAAAGCTACAAGAATCTGCCGGCGCCCCGCTCCGTTTGTAAAACATTATCTTAAAAAGTGCCCTGTCCACTTTCTCGATTGTTGGAAAGAGGGTAATATCGACCCCGGATTGATGGCCCTGGGGTATACTACACGGACCCTTGACTGTTAGGGCAGCACCCTATGCGGCAGGTTCATGAATCCAGGGTGAACACTACACGAAACTCTCAACATGGACACCGCCCATTTCAGGGCTTTTACCCCCTCCAATGGGTTGCCCCAAGGGAGATTTGGCTGTGGGTCAAAACCAATGGTACCATTTTGGGGTAGGTGAACCACCCATTTTTGAACCTATTTTAGTGGGGATTGGGATGTTCACTGGGGGTGAGGGGTTTTTCTCTCCATGCGCATGCGCGCCGGTTCGCACCCAGGCGAGGAGACGCGAGCGAAACATCGCTGCCCGCCGGCAGCCCAAGGGGCTTGTGTTTGGGATTGTGGCAAAATAGGCACCACCAATCTGCACCACCCTCACCAAGATAGCTTTAACTTGGTTGTTCTTTGATTTGACCTTTAACCGTTGGTTTCTTGGGAAAATGATTGTTCTCCCCACTAGAAGAAGAAGCTCAACTTTCAGCCGGTGAAAGACCAACCCAGCAAACAGCGGCTTGGTCAACATGTTGGAAACAGGTTGCAACGGAGATGTTCAGTCCGTGATTTGATCTCTTGAATTGATTGGTTTACACAGGTTTTTCGGGAATGTTGCGATGTTGTTTTGAGAGCTATCCCGATTGCAAGAGGTTGACATTTGTTGATGAAGTTATGGAACTTGCTTTTCAAGTAAATTTTGCAAAACCGAGGCACTCGTTTTTCGTTTTTGCGAAAATAAAAGCGGAGCATTTCGGAGGGATCTTTCAGAGGGCTGTCTTCCCTTTTCTGCATGGTGGTAAGTTGGGCTTTAGGGCCACTTTCTGTGACGAGGGGATTTTTTTCGATGTCCACCCATAAATCCTCCCCCCTTGAGGAAAAGCGGAGTTTGGTCACCAGTCCTCTCCGGTCCTCCCGGACCCAATAGAAGAGGAGGGTCAGGCTGGAGAGGGCCAGGATCAAGGAGGGGTAGTTTCAGGTTATTGAGTCTCACTCCCCGAGTTCATGGACTCCAAGCAATTGGAAAGACAATTTTAGTGGTGAATGTGGAGTTCAGACTTTTGGAAGTGAGGAGTGGGTTTGGCCTTGAATGGGGGACCCTTTGCGAGCTTGTCAAACCTTGTTTTGTTTTTAATGTTACAAGACATTTGCTGTTTCCGCTTCGAAGACTATGACGGGAATTAGCACTGGCAGAGAATTGGCAATGGCATTCGTAGTCAGTCTAAACTTGTGTTTATTGCATTTTTGGATTGGGGGGGAGGGTAGTTCGGGGGGGTGGGCGTGTGCCGAAAATGGATTAAGGGTTGTGTGCCCCTTCAAAGTAATTAGTATTGGCTGGCATTGGTGGGAAAATGGGGCAGTCTTGCACGCTGAGAATCAACCAATTTGGTATCAGAAAGGCTATTTTCCACAACTGGTTCTGACTGGGTCTTGCCTAACATCCCCCCCAACCTCGACCGTACGGCCCAAGGCAGCTCAGGACCCATCAGCCCCAAGAATTGACCCAGCGTTTCTGGCGCTTTGCCGAGCCCTCTGCCCCCCTCGCGTCTGTTGCTTGAGGCTGAAAGCTCCAGCCAGGGCTCGGGGGCCTGCAAGGTTTCCAGCGGCCATTAGGGCGGTGGTTTTTTGGAGGGTACCCAATTTTGATAGGCTCAAAGGGAAGCCATTTTGGGGTGCCCATGGCACAGAACTAATGGGGTGAGTTATGTCAAATCGGCGTTTTGGTTTCCGTAAGGTCCATGTCGGACGCGTAAGTTTCAGCCACCCACCCGGACACTCAGACACATGTGGGTGGTCATGACGGGTCTTGAACAGCACGTCATTCGACACCCCTTTATTTGGGGATCATGAAAATCCCCTAAACAAAGTTTTGCACCAGCGCAAGGTTTTCCATGGGACTCCGCGACAACATGGCCTTGGTGGGAGTTCAGATTGAACGCCTGAAAAGCAAATCGGGGGCGGTTGGTTGGCTCAACGGGTGTCCGGTGAATCTTTGGCATCTTTGGCCAAGCTGACGGAAGGGAGCCTTGATCTCTTTTTCACACCCTACGCTTCCCCGCGTACTGCAGTTTGTATAGCTTTTTGGCCATTTGAGTCGCCTTCGCACTGCATTTCAAGCATTGAGGCTCAGATGTGTTCGCAAATCCTTCATTTTGTCAAATTGGGTTTAAGCGGTCGCGTGACAAAGGCTGCGGCGGAAGAAGAAAGCACAAGAGACGTCCAGATTTGGGTGGCCGTTTTGGGTTCGATTGAAGGTGCTGGGTGTTTGGTTCGGTTTCGTCGGGCGCCCCCCATGGGTGAGACGTGGTGAGCCGAGGTATCGAGCAGCTTCCGCTGGCGGAGCTCCGGAAGGCTGAGCCGGGAGGTCTCTGGGCAAGTCGCGGTGTCGCGGTGCGGCCCCGATTTGAACTTCATCCAAGTGGCTTTCCTGTATCGTGGGTTTCCTTTTTAAAGGGGGATCCTCAAAAAAATGGCTCCTGGCCTCATTTGCTGAGCACCACCAACTTGTGTTGTTTCAATCTTCTGAAGGGTAATTACTCCCTTCAAAAGAGAATTCAAAAGGGAGAACCATCCTATTGTCTCTTTTTTTTGCGGGGGGAATCCATCAAAACCAAAAGGGAGAAAAGGGAGAACCATCATGTTGTTTTTTTGGGGGAATCCCTCAAAAATATTCACCCATGTATGCTTCTTGGTGTAGCTTGCAGCCTCGCCATTTATGATCCTTAGCGATATTCGAGGTACAAACGTGTCGCCCTCACAAGGAACCAGCAGCACTTTGGAAGGGCGGGGTGTTCTTCTTTTCTTCCCATTTGTGGCCGATCCCATTTCTCTCCCTTTCTTTGGTCTGCTGTCAGCGGGATTGAATCCAGCCCGGAGTCCTGTGGTGTTGGGGGTTGCACGAGAATGCGAGCGCCTGGAAGCTGGGCCCCACGCCATTCGCTGCCCTTCGAGGCCGGGAGTGACCCCTTGGTGGTTGAATTGTTTGACCCTTCAGTTTTTGGCCCAAGCACCAACCTGGCTTGAGCAGTGGAGTCTAGTGACCGTAGTTCCCTGCCATAGCCGTAGCATGTCAGAGGTGCCTCGTAAATGCCTGCGTTATGTGGAGTTCAAGGTGCGCGACCAACAAAATTCACCGGGTGGATTGGTGAAGACAAAAGTGTTTGGCGCACAGAATGGTCAGCATGCACTTGAAGTGCAGCTGTGCGGCGAAGTCAGTGCCAATCTGCCGGACCACGCGAACTTGCACCTGCACTGGGGATTTCTGCGCGAAAAGGGATCCTTTGCTTGGACTCGGCCAGAGAACATGTCATGGCCAATGCCAAGCTGGGCCGCCGAGCCTGAAGCCGTTCAAACGCCTGCGTCTTGGATTGGGAAAAAAACATGGCATTTAGTCGTGTTTATTTCCATTCACATGATGCCGAAAGGCTTTGCCTTTGTTCTCAAAATGGATCAGAACCGCTGGTTTAAGAAAGGGCCAATGGCTGGACCGGATGACTGCGTGATCAGTCTGGAAGGACTTGGCTTGGGCCCTAGCTGGACCCCACAGCCTGAACATGCTCCATCCCGGACTGCCAGTTTTTCTTCGCTGTCCTCCGCACTCACACTCTCGAGCTGGTTCGTCGTGGATGGCAACCAGTGCTTCTTGCCGACCGCGGCCTTCCTCAACGCGGATCGCAGCGGTCTGACGTTCGTGAGCGAGTTGCGGGAAGGCTCTGAGGTGCGCTCGGTGGACGATGAGGTCGTGACGGTCACATCCATTCTGGAGCATCCAGAAGCCCGGCGTGAGATCGTGGTGCTGGTGACGAGACATGGACAGCTCAGGGTTACCAAGGATCATCTGATTCCAGTGAGGGTCACGGGGTCGACGGAGATTGTGCGGAAGCCAGCAGGGCGGATTCAGCTCGACGACCTGGTCCTCATCAACAACGCGCCCTCCCCGGTCAAGAAGTTTAGGGAAGATTCGTTGAAGACAAGGCTCTTTGCCGTCTGCTTTGACAACCCCAACACTCGGGTTGCAGTGTACGATGTCTCCACCAGTCCCATTCAGGCATACGGAAATCCCAACATAGAGGATCCAGCTCAGAGGACGGCCTTTGAACATTCATTGGACTTATTCAGTGAGGCTCAGCTGCGTCAGGCCGAACCTGGGTCGTATCATGATTGATCCGGGGAGGTAGTGCCAGGTAGTGTTGACTCTTCATGTCGTGCGCAATTGATTTTCAGATTTCGCGCTGCGGGACATGCCTAGGAGCACCTGCAAATGACCTCACACGTCCTGATTATGGGTCACCATCCGGCGTGGCTATGGTCTGAGCAGGATGCCATTTTTGCTGCGCGCAAAAGACAACTCAGCTGGAATTGCATCTCTTTCGTGATTGTGTTAGTCCTTTACATGGTGAAGACATGAGACAGAACATGTCAAAGAGAGCGTCTCGATTTCTGGTATCAGTCCGGACAAGTGGCCAAATTATGGTGTCAGCCTTATCATTTTGTCCAAGGACGGTCATTTGGTCAAAACTTGCATCACCAAACGGCCAAACATTTTTCCCGCCAGAAATCCTTCCGCCTGGCATCCTTCAGGCCTGTGAGGATTTGGGCATGGCCACGGACGGCGGCAAGGAGGCGAGTTGTTGTTTTTTGTTTGTTTGTTTTTTTTGGGGGGGGGAGGGGGGGGAGCAAAAGGCATTTCAGGCAGGGTTTTTTGAGGCCAGGTTTACCTTTTACGGGGATTAGGATTAGGGCACTTGAATAAGTGGTAAATGACCTCCACTCCAACAGTCTGGGAAATCAAACATGCCTGGAATCAAGTCTACCTGTAGGCAAGCACAAGATGGAACCTGGTCAGGTAACCCTTAATCTGCGGTTTGGATTGGTGGCTTGTGGAATTGAACCCCAGTCCCCCTTAAACACCCCTAGCTCCAGGAAGCTACAAGGGCACGTGTCAAAATAGGGGGATCCTATGATGGTTTCCCCTTTTGGTTACCTGGTTTTCCGACCCAATCCCAAAAAGAATGCCCTCACCAGAGCAAGCGCGCACACAACTCCCATGTGTAACAAAAATACGGGGTCCTTCCGAATGTTGATAGCTTCTTTATCAAACCCGCAAGCAAGCGCGTGGCTCCGCTTGCCGCTTTTCCCACAAGAGTCATAGCTCTTTTGCATCTCGGGTGATCCTCAAGATGGGTGGCTTCCCTTGCTTCCCCTCAAAAGCCAACCCCAAACAGGGTGCACACAAAACAGACGCTCTCGCCAATTTCGGCTGTGAAGCGTGACCGCGAGTCATGCGTTTTTTTCATTCCAATATCGCTTTGCTCTTGGGGCACCCTGAAGACCATGGTTTGGGTGTGGCTCAAAAAACCGGTACCAAAATGGAACCCTGGTAAGTGGAAACATGGACCAAAACCTGCGTAACCCCTCCTGTTTAATTTTGAGCCACACCCATTTGGGTGTTTTCATGTTTGCATTTTGGATTCAAGCATGAACAGACCTGGAAGAAAACATGGCGACCTCCTCACGGTGTTGAAAGGGCACCATGGAACCAGCCGGTTTCTGGGGGGTCTCCTATTTCATTTGGGGTCTCCGATTTCAATCGTTCTTGTTTTTGGGGGTCGCTGTGAACCCCGCTATGCGTCATTGCATTCGCATTGCCATTGTTCTTCAACCATACTTTAGCAGCTCGTTTTGCCGGGTGCTGTCATTCGAGTAGTAGTATGGCCAAGCCGCACCAGCAAGAGAGATCTTCCACTAAGATGGTCCGGAAACTGATCTTCAGGTACCATTTCTCCCAAAGGTGTCATGGGAGGAAGGGTAGATGCTAGCTCGGTGAAGGATGATATGTTTGCCCCATCGCTAACGTTGACATGATAGGAACGACTGGGTTTGAGGTGCGTCGTTCCGACGCCCGCCTCGTTCTTCGGCCGTGCAGGCGCTGCTGAAGCGCCTGGCGATGTATGCAGACAGCGCCCGGGCCTCGGACGGGGGTCTGGGGTCGGCTAGCGCGCACGGCGGCTTCGGGAACTTGGCCTTTGGGGTTTTGAAAGGATTCAAAGGGGCAAAGTGGGGCCCATGTTTGCGGGGGGGTCCAACTATATCAATATTTCCCTCTTCAATTGGGTGGTGTAAGCAGCGCTTCTTTTGGGGGTGATGTTTAAATGGAGAAAAGGAAAGGATAACCGGAAGCTGCGTTTGACCTCTGCGATGAACGTAAAAGTTTTTAAAGGCCAAGAGAACTGAGTAGGGTGTCCCTCTCTTTCCCCAACTCATGGAAGAGGTGGCGTCTCAAGCTTCGGAGATGGGAGATTCCGGGCAAGCAACGCAAGCGTTCTGAATTTCTGGCACCAGCCTTTGATCTTGCTGAGCTTGTTGGATATGTGGGTCATGATCTCTGACATGAGGCTCCTCCACATGCCGAGTGTTGTCTATAGTCACAAGTTGTGCGCGATTTGGCTACCTGTGCTGTATGCCGTTTTTAGCCGTTGTTCCTGATAGGGAACATTCTCGAAGTGTTTTTTGTACAGTCCGCAACAAGGTCCTCCCTCCATTAAGTTTTTGAGGAGAGATCAGAAACTATGGGCAAATTCCCAAGCCTGGGCCCAACGGGGGAGTGGGCAAATGGCTTTGTCAGGCTATGACACCGCCCATGACGCAGAGCCAGAACTTCGGCGCTTGCCTCGGCATGTGTCGAGCGAGCTCACTTGGGGGTAGCGAAAGCAATGATAATGGGATATGCGCACGCGCGCGCGTGCGCGCGTGCGTGCGTGGGTGGGTGGGTGTGTGTGTGTTTTGCTTGTGTTTGGCTGGTTTGGGTTGGCGTTTTTTGTTGGGTTTGTTTGTGAGGGTACCCTCTTCAGGTTGATTTCAAGGAAGCCAACCGAACCTGCGCCATTTTTGGGGGCCATTTGGCCATGGCGAGCCGATGGCTTTGGCCCCGAGCATGTGAAAAGAGACGGGCGGAGCCCTCCAAATGGAGCCATAAGCGGCCCTGAGACAGGGAGTCTGACCCCGATTTAAACCGGGTGGATGGAGTTTCCTTTATTCGGGAACTAGTTTTCTTACTGGTTTTCGAAATGGATTCTGGTTTTCTCACTGATGGTTTCCTTTATTCAAGAATCCCCTTCCGGTTCATTCCCTCATTCCCTGAGCACCAGCAAGTTTTAGTGGTTGACCCGTTCACTGCGGTCCAAAACAGGGATCTGAAACTTTGATCCGTTCGAAACAGTTCCGTTTCGTCACAGCTGAGGCACTCAGGTGGATTCTCAGCCAGGCCGGCATCGGCATCCGCACGGTTTCGAAGTGTGTGTGTGTGTGCGCGTGATGCGGCTGAAGCATCACCTCTTTGTTGCCACGGTTTATTCTTGACTGTTTCTGTTCGGACATAGACGAAGGAACCCTGTTGGGAGCTTGCTTGCTGAAATCAGGTTTGGCCCCCCTGAATAGTGAGCCAGTGTGACGTGCGCTCACTTGAAATTGGCGAGACAAGCGGCCAAACGCGTGGGACACGTTTCGTGCATGGTGAAAGTGGCGCGTAAGAAGCAAGCCTGGAGTGGCCAGCCTTTTTGCCCTTCCCAAGGCTGACTCACGACTATGATTCTTAAGAGTTGGAACCTCACAAGTGGTTGGTAGACATGAACCACCACCAAAGGGTCCCCAAGTAACACTTAGCTTGCCACCGCATGTTTTGACCTCTGAGTTTGGTTCCGCCAGGTGGCAATCTCGCATTACCGCCTGAGAGCCAGCCAGCAGGCCGGTCGTCGCATGCCCAAGCGTGCTGCGGAAGAATTGGATGTGACTAAGGTTCCCCTTTTTAGGATGGTTTGAAGGGGCAGCCAAAGAGAAACAACCATTTTGAGGGTATTCCAAAGGGAAGAGGCCATTCACCTCGTCCTGGACGAATGCCGTAGTTTGATCAGTCCATCCAGCTGGATTTCCTATGGCGGATGGCCTCTACCAGAGCGGATGCCCTTTGCGGAACTCCACCTCCCCCTCCGTCCCCCGCGTTGCTTTGCCTTGGGGCGGGGCGGTGCAAGGTCCCACGGTAGTCCCCGCGGTGCAAGGTCTCCGGGGCGGTTCCACGTTAGTTTGGAAGGTCTCACGGTATCCTTGTTTCGAGGGGCGACCACCATGGGCAAACTTCCAAGACGCGTCCTTTGAGCAAGACAGGCGACCTCTCGTTGCCGCCAGACAGCCAGCCTGCAGGCAAAGGGCGGGCGAAGTAACCTCGACCCCGGAGTGAGACATTTATAGGGGAGTTCCCCATAAGGGGAGGCAGATGCTGATGACATCCCAGTCGTTCAGCAGGGCTCTTTTCTTCCGGCCAGTTTTCCCGGGATGTTGCTTGTTGAGAGTATCCTTTTTGGGGTTTCTTGAAATGCACATCAAAGGGAAGCAGGGAACTTTCACCGTTTTGAAACACCCCTAGTTGGTTTCCCACCGAAATGGGCGATCTTCCCCCCCCCATAGCTACTGTGGATGGACGAAATCCTGCACCACTTTGAAACCATGAGAAACCATTGTTTGCTGGTCTTTGCAGGGGAATCGAATCCTTCCCTTGGGTTTCTCAGGTGGTGCGAAATGGATTTCGCAACCATCCACAGCTAGTTGGACGTGTTTTATTCCTGTTTTGGTCCTGCTGACTTGGCATTTTTTTTTGCAAAAGCCGCCGAGGGGCGTGGGCCTCAAACCCTCGACGCCGTTCAACACCCTAACCCTATGTGTCCACCACAGAGGGGAATTCCCGAAAGTAGTGGCTTCTGGTTGGCTTCCCTTTGAACAACCAAAGATGGATATCAACCAAAACACACACACACATCCACTAGGATCGGTCTTAGACTGGGACCCTGAGAAGTAGTTATGATGATTGTTGGTGAGTTGCCCGAACACTCCCACAATTTTACTCCCACTGCCCACAAGTTCATGTCCATGTGACCCACCTGCGACCGCTAGGCGTGAGAAGGAGCTTGCCCAGGGAGACTGAAGGCCGGGCCTCGAAGCTCGGGTGGACCCGTGGACCCGGGGAGAGTCGCTTGAACTCCGTGGCTTGCGGGGAATGGCCTCCGTATTTGTTGGGGTGTGTGCAAATCCATGTGTTGCTTGTGAGAGGCTCTAGGAAGTTGCGGTGACAGTTTTTGGGGTGTAAGTCCATTGCATCACTTCAGGGTTCTATGTGGGTTCTACTCTCAAGAGGCCTTCACTCACGGAGACTTCCGTTTATCAAGCTTTGGGTTTCACGGGGCCTCCGAGGGATTGGAACGAATCGACCCCTTTGAGCCTTTGAGTTGGTATTGTCCAAATCCCAGCGGCCGAGTGGCTGGTCTTTTGTGCGGCTCGGTACACGGATTTGTTTGGTTTGGTTTAAAACGACACCAACAGCCATAAAGTGGCAGCTGGCGAGCTAGCGAAGCTTTTGCCTCGCTGTTTTTGCGCCTCCCAAGCTAGCTTTCCGCGAGATTGATGGTAAGGAGTCAGTGAGTCGTGCTGGCATTCCATGTCATGTTGCTGGGCAATGCAGGGCAAGCCGGCCAAAGTTCCCAGTATTGCGGAGCTTCGAGCAAACAACAACTTGGGGCCTCTTAAACCTCCTTAAGACCTCCAAACAGACATTGTCCCCCAAGCAAGCAACTGAACCTGACAGGACACCGTGCGTTTAGAGGAATCTATTTTTGGGAACCCCGTGTGTGTCGTTTGCGTCGTTCATTCGCATGGGGGGAAAACCTCCAGATGTCCACCGTTTCTTTGGAAGGCCCAGAGCTGATGCCCCCGCCGGAGGTGGGACCTGAGGGTGGATCTTGCGGGTCCTTTTGAGACTGCCTCATTCGAAAGATGTGGCTGTGGGTCAAAACCAATGGGATCCCATGTTGGGGTAGGTGCAACCAATCTTAGTCTATTTTAGTGGGGGTTGGGATGTTCACTGGGGCTACGGGATTTTGACCCATGGCCATGCAGGTTGATCCTCTAGAGATTGAAAAGAGATTCTGGTCCGATTTGCTCTGGGGTCGCTAATCGACTACCTTGGATAAAAGTCATGGGTTTCTCCCCGCAAAATATCTCTTGGATCAAGGTGGCCCCTTTGAGACGACCTCAGTAGACCAATTATATGGGTTCCATCCCCAGAGACAAACATGTATGAAGGTATGCTGTTCTTTTTTTAACCGTCTTCGGCAAACGGACCCAGCCCTGGCCTTGCGGAGACGTCGAACCCGACCTTTGTCAGGCACCTAGGGATTCTGTAATGATTCTGGCAACTTGGAGGATTTGTTTTCTTCTTTTGCGGGCGTGGAACCCGTTTTGGGGCGATTTAACATGGTTTCCTACTTTGACACACGCACACACACCCAAAGCAAACTTTGTGGCTGGTCATTCCTTCCCATGTTGAATCCCTTGGAAGCCAAAAGGAAGCCCACCATCGCGGGGTTTGGGGGGGGCATTTCCTGCTTTGAGACGCACCCATGTGTTCAGCCATGCGGGCGGACGCCGCGATGTCGGACCAGGTGCCACGCAAGAGGGCGCGCACGGCCGCGCCAGCAACCAGAGCTGAGACTCCGACGAGGAACGAAGGGAGATTCGTTCCGTGCCAGGGAGGGCACCGTCGATTTGAGCTCCGCGGTCGGCAACTTGAGCCCGGTCGTTCCGTGGATTCCACATGTTTCCCTTCTTGTTTGGTGGGTTCTCCTCTAGAAATGGTGAAGCGAACGTCTCAAAATCAAAAGGTTTCTTTCACTTCCTGAGTTCATGAACTTTAAGCTTTTTGGGAAGGCCGTTTTTGTGGTACATATAAAGTTTGGACTTTGTTGGGCCATCCACTCAGCCAGCGAGCTCTCGCTGGCTGCCTTTTGGGGTCACCGGTTGCAGCGGGACCGGAGGACCACCCATCATCTCATCCACGACCTCAGCGCCCTCACGGTGAAAGAGCCTGGGGCCTCGATGACTGGTCGGCCCCGGTGCTTTTGGGCGGATGTTTCTTGTATCCCCTGTGGGATAGGGAGAAGCACCATCTAGCTTTTGGGTTGCCATGGTGAAAGGGACTTTGTTTTTTATGTCTCCAGGGACATGTGTGGCTGACACGTGTATGTTTGGCATTGAGGGGTTGTCAAAATTGTGGACTCCGACACCTTTGGGGACCCCTTTGAGAGGCTTCAACTGTCACCAGGGTCCCCCAAAACATCCCAACCCACGCAAGCCTTCTGCTTCGGTTGGATATCTGATAGGTTTTTTGCAGATGTCTTCTTGGGCTGTTGGCCTAGGACACGTGCGTTTGGTTCAAGGGCCCCCTGGTCGCCACCAGCTCACCTCAACCCCACGCCCCCCGCCCCCCTCAACCGCCCAATGCGCAACGCATCGAGGCTGCGGCAGGCGTGCAAGGACCGGAGCCTGCCTGCCCACGGCGCGAAGCCCGACCTCGTGGTGCGGGGCTTGGCCCGGCCGGGGCGCTTCGGCTTGCGGGGCTGGGGCTGGGGAAGGGGAAGGGGGAGGGGGAGGGGGAGGTTCTAAGGGAAGAGGGGTTCTCCTCGTGTTTGGAGTTCATTTCTTTTGTTGCTGTTTTTTGTTTGGGGGGTGTTCGAAGGGGGCCAGGGTTGACTCGGGCGTTGGCCATGTTTGGCATTGAAAGCGAGGAATCGATCCTCACTGGCATTGGTTTCTTGGAGATCGCACTTAAGATTTGGTCAGTGATTTTGTTTTTGAGGGAGAGCTTCGCAAATTCATAGAATGGGAACACTCGTCGATTCTTACCGCAATGTGGGTGCCCAGAGTTGGACTCCTATTCTGGTTTTGCGAATCCGGGATTCCGGAAGTCGGAGTGAACCGCCACAGTGGTTGGTGTTATCAAACCGTCCAAGGGTCCAATTCTTTCGAGACTCTCTATGGAGAGCTTGGTGTTTCTTGGCCTGGTGGATCCCCCCAAAATGGTGTGTGTGTGTGCTTTGCATTTGGTTCCCCTTTAAGTCAACCCCCTCCCAAGCTGAGTCTGTCCTTGTTTGATGCTGGGTTTTGGCCCTTCAGGAGCGCCTGGCGGAGGCAGAACGCCTCGCACAGGCGGAGCAGGCGGGCAAAAGACCGCGAGACAAGTCGCTTGACAACTCGATCGCGCGTGTTCAACTCGCGAGTTACTTGGGGGTAAACTCTGGTTGGTCAAAGATAGTAGTTCCCTTTGTTTATGGCCTTTGCCTTAGCGATTCCTTGATTCTGGGTTGGTCAAAGATATAGTAGTTTGTGCGCCCAGAATCTATTATTTTTAATGTCACTTTGAGCTAAGGTGCAATTTCTGAGGTAGACGAGGGGGCAGCTTCCGTTGTTTTCCTGCAGTCGATTTGGCAACCACCCAACGCATACCCCGTGAAGAAAGTGTGTTGCAATTGCCTAGGTGATTCTGAACATGTTGCAAGTAGGGAACCAATCTTTAGAGAAGCGCCCGCCATGTTTCGTAGCCGTGAAGCGGCTCCCATTGCAAGGCAAAATGGCCGACCTATTCGATTCTCAGTGGTTTTGGGCTTTCACACAATTTGTCTCACAGAGTTGCCAAGTGGTTCGGGTTCGAGAGCTGTTTTTCAACTGGGTACAGCCGCCTTGAGTTTGCTTTTGATGAGTTCTTGGACTTTAACACTTGTTGGGAAGACCATTTTAGTGGTAAGCCAAAAGTTTGGACGTCTTTGGGGCCATCTACTCAGTACTCAGGAAGTGGCTGTGGGTCAAAACCAATGGGATCCCATTTGGGGGTAGGTGCACCACCCATTTTAGAACCTATTTTAGTGGGGCATTGGGATGTTCACTGGGGGGGCTTTTGACCCATGGCCATGTGAGTATTTGGGGCACACCCTGTCACATGGTGTGAAGAAGCCAAGCGACCCACCTGAGACCATCACACCGTTCGTGTTGAAAGGACCGATCCGAATCTGAACGGCTGCCATCGGAAAATGTATGGAAGGCCGGAAAGTTTGTCTTTTTGGTGCGATAGGCAGGGAATGAGAAATGGAAACCATCCACCTGATGGTTTCCTTTAAGGGACCGCTGGGTTCATGCCCCCATTCCCTACTCAGCACCAGCAACTTGTTTTGGGGGAGTAACCCCTTACTAGGGCCCTGAGGGATCCTTGAAAATGAGGCGTCCTGTTATTTTCGCTATGACGACCCAACGGGATTCTTACACACCAGCGGCAAGGGTTTCCATTGGTTACCCAAAAAAGCCAACCTAGAGGTTACCGTCCATTGCCTCAAAGCCATCCATTGGCTGTGCCAGAGGCTAACTGCAATCCATTGGTTAGCCTACACATGAGTTAGAATCTGCCGGAGTCCATGATGTCTGGAAAAGCCATCTGTGGTTACCTAGCAATAGAGATCCATTCGTTACCGACCCTACAGGGGCTGTGATAAAGCGGCTCCAGCTCAGGACAAGCATGTGTGAGCATCCGAAAGAAACCCACTTGTCAGACCCAATTTGGGTGCGTCTTTTGGTTGGTTAAGAGGGGCCCACCATTTTTTGGGTTCGTATACTGGAGAAATAAACACCCCATTTAGGGGGTGTGACCCGCTCACTCAGGCGCCATCGCCCAGCCCGGGTCTTTGGGTGCCACCTACCAGGCCCGGCGCGGCATTTGGGTGGGATGGGTGGGGCTTGGGGTTTGGCGTGGGGGTTGGGGAGACGACACCCGAACTGAGGCGCCGGCCGCTAGGGGGCGTTGTGTTCTGATTTTGTCGTGTCGTGTCGTGTCTTTGTCTTTGTCTTTGTCTTTGTCCGTCTGTCTGCCTGCCTGCCTGCCTGCCTGTCGGTCTGCCTGCCTGCCTGCCTGTCTGCCTGCCTGCCTGCCTGCCTGCCTGTCTGCCTGCCTGTCTGTCTGTCTGTCTGTCTGTCTGTTTGTCAGGTCTGGTCTGGTCTGGTCTGGTCTGGGCTGGTCTGTCTGGTCTGGTCTGGTCTGGTCTTGTCTGGTCTGGTCTGGTCTGGTCTGGTCTGGTCTGGTCTTGTCTTGTCTGCCTGTCGTTTCTTGTTTGTTTGTTCTTTCTTTTTGTTTTTTCTGTGTGTTTTTTTCTCTCTCTCTCTCTCTCTCTCTCTGTGTGTGTGTGTGTGTTTGGTTGGTTGGTTGGTTGGTTGGTTGGTTGGTTGGTTGGTTGGTTTTGTTTGTTTGTTTGTTTGTTTGTTTGTTTGTTTGTTTGTTTGTCTGTTCATTCATTCGTTTGTTTGTTTGTGCGTTTGTTTGTGCGTTTGTTTGTTGGTCGGTCGGTCTTTTGTTGTTATTCTTCTGTGTTCGTTGCGGTTATTTTGCGTTAGTTGGCTTCCACCAGGGAAGTTTTTTTTTTTGTAGTGAAAACACCTGCTCACGGATTTGGGAAAACACCGAGAAACCTCGCTTTGGTATCGCGGCTATCGTTCTGTTTGGAGAGTCCTGCAAAAGGGTCGCTTGGGTCAGTGGGAGAATGGATGTGTTTCTCAGCCACCAGAGACAAAGCCAACTTTGGGTATGAAAAGTTTTCAGGCACTGCTTTGCTGCCATGTGGCGTCTATCTAGGTCATGCTTTTGGGACCTGTTCCAGTGTGGAGCCTTGAACCGGGACCGGGACCCAAAGAGGGTCGCCCTTCCAACCAGTTCGCTCGCCGCACACAGCTTGCTTCTTTCCCAGGGTTGTGGGATCAAGGGTTTACCCCCACTTCTGTGATACAAGGGAGTCTCCCCCTTTATGTGGGGGGTTGGTCTTTGGGAGGCCCTTTTGGTTGTATCACAGATGTGGTCATCTTCCACAGTCCACAATCAGCCCACCCGTGAGGTCACCGCTCTGCGCTACAACGGAGGCGACTCGGGGTTCGGCGTTCGTCGTTCGGCGGCAAGGGCTGAAAGATGGGTTAGAAGCCCTGAAAGGGATCGGAGGATGGCTTTTTGGTTGGCACGAAAGGACCGGGGAGCCGACCGCGCTCGGTTCTCAAGCCAGAGGCATAAAGGTCTCTGGGATGGCGACCCTCAGTTCAGCATTTTCTGAGTACCCTTCAATTCGACACTCGATGTAGGCCTTGGGACCCCAGGACTGCGTCCCCCAAGAAGCAGTCTCGTTTTCAGGGGAAAATCGGCTTTCGGGCTTTAACTCGTTGAGACTTTGAGATCGCTACCCCGGTTTTCAGGCAATCTCCTTCCGGCCTATCCGTCCGTCAGGACCTGCATGCCGCCCAAGCGTCGCCGAGATCAGAGGCGGGCTCTCTCCAAGATGTGGTCGGGAGGGTTCAACTACCGGGATGTGACGCTCAAAATGGCGGATCCAGTGTCACGATGGGCATCAATATGAATCTTCAAACGCTTTGTAGGGTGCTGAGCTTGTTTGGACATATACCCTGGCGCAGCATCCCCTTGCCTGGTTTGGAGCTTAGGCGATAGCTTCCCCTTTAGAATCAAAAGGAACAACTGCTCAAATCCCCAAATCCATCCGCTAATTTGAACAACCAGAAGAGGGGCATGCTTTTCACCACTGGAGAAGTTCACGGATGTGGGGGAGCTTTCTAAGGCGGTAGGTACAGGGATTTGACAAAGAAGTTGCTCAGTTTCATGCATTGCTGAAATTGCACGGGGAAGATGGTTTGAAGGAGTCGTGCCTTGTCCCCAAACACATAGGAACTCATCGGCTTTTGTGAGCGCTGCTTTTAGAAGCACGCTGTATTCAGTGCTGGAATTACACAATCAGCTTGATGTCACGCAGCGTTCCAATGGAAAGGTGCTAAGGCATGACTTAGGCATGACTTAGGCATGACTTAGGCATGACTTCCTCAGAGCAGCGTTTGCATTGTGGAACACATGGCTACAGAGATAAGGAGCGACTTAGGCATGATTTTGTCGTTTGACTGTAGTCTTCTAACACCTTCCTGGGCAGCTTCCATTGAATCAGCCACTGGGATGTCGACCCTCAGTTCAACACTCGATGTAGCCGTTTGGACGGGTCCCGCAAGAAGCAGTCCTATTTTTTGGGGCGGCTTTCGGGCTTTAACTCGTTGAGACTTTGAGATCGCTACCCCGGCTTTCAGTCAATCTCCTTCCGGCCTATCTGTCCGGCAGGACCTGCATGCCGCCCAAGCGTCGCCGAGATCAGAGGCGGGCTCTCTCCAAGATGTGGTCGGGAGGGTTCAACTGCAGGGATGTGAGGCTCAAAATGGCGGATCCGGTGTCACGATGGGCATCAATATGAATCTTCAAACGCTTTGTAGGGTGCTGAGCTTGTTTGGACATATACCCTGGCGCAGCATCCCCTTGCCTGGTTTGGAGCTTAGGCGATAGCTTCTTCCCGTAGAATTAAGAGGAACAATTGTTCAAGTCCCCAAATCCATGAACTTTGGCAGGGGGAAGCCTGTCCTTTTCCCGTGGATGGGGGTTTCCGTCTAAAATTCAACAAGCAGAAGAGGGGCATGTTTTTCACCACTGGGGAAAGTACCCTTTTCCAACAATCATGGATGTGGGGGATGACAAAGATGTTGCTCAGTTTCATGCATTGCTGAAGTTTCATGTAAAAGAATATTTTGAAGAGGGCATACCTTTCCCCTCCCATTCAAAGTGCGGCCTTGGACGAAAGCCTGCGTGGCGGCACAAACCACCTCAGCCAAGCATCAATGGGAGTAGCCGAAGTAGGCGCAAACGCATAGGAACTCATCGGCTTTTGCGAGCACTGCTTTTAGAAGCAGGCTTTGCTGAGTGCTGGAATATCATGGGCTTGCCATGTCAGCAAAGGTGCAAGTTGAGGGGAGCTGCTGGGCGTCTCGTGTCAATCCGGGCTGCTGAGGGTCTCTTTCCTCGTGTTGATCTCGTTTTGGATCCCGCGTTTTTTTTCCTGCCATCGAAACAGCGATTTAGACATGCATTAGTCACATTACTTGGTGTGGAGCAGTGTACATTAATCAATGTCATGATTTCTGACTACTTTACATGCATCATTTTCTCAACCGAGGCTTGCTTTCCACGCAGGAAAGGTCGAAAGGCGAAAGGCGAACGGCGTGGCTTTGTGAAAGTGGCTATCCACACACAGCTCGCTTGAAACCCCATTTTTTGGCAACAAGCGTTTTCGTGGGCAATCTGCGGGGTCGGAAAACAAGCCTGTTACTCATGTGCGTTCCATCGGGTTTTCGATTTGTTGCGTCATACAATTTTACACAATCAGCTAGATGACATGCATTGTTCCAATGGACAAATGCTAAGACATCACAGCATGACTTAGGCATGACTTAGGCATGACTTAGGCATGACTTAGGCATGACTTAGGCATGACTTAGGCATGACTTAGGCATGACTTAGGCATGACTTAGGCATGACTTAGGCATGACTTAGGCATGACTTCCTCAGAGCAGCGTTTGCATTGTGGAACACATGGCTACAGAGATAAGGAGCGACTTAGGCATGACTTTGTCGCTTGTCTGTAGTCTTCTAACACCTTCCTGGGCAGCTTCCATGGAATCAGCCACTGGGATGTCGACCCTCAGTTCAACACTCGATGTAGCCGTTTGGACGGGTCCCCCAAGAAGCAGTCCTATTTTTTGGGGCGGCTTTCGGGCTTTAACTCGTTGAGACTTTGAGATCGCTACCCCGGCTTTCAGTCAATCTCCTTCCGGCCTATCTGTCCGGCAGGACCTGCATGCCGCCCAAGCGTCGCCGAGATCAGAGGCGGGCTCTCTCCAAGATGTGGTCGGGAGGGTTCAACTGCAGGGATGTGAGGCTCAAAATGGCGGATCCGGTGTCACGATGGGCATCAATATGAATCTTCAAACGCTTTGTAGGGTGCTGAGCTTGCCTGGACATATACCCTGGCGGAGGTTTCCTTGCTTGGTCCAATCGGAGCTTAGGCGATAGCTTCTTCCCCTTTAGAATCAAGAGGAACAACATCTGTTCAAGTCCTCAAATCCATCGGCATTTGGCAGGGGGAAGCCTGTCCAACAGTGCCCCTTTTCCCTTTTCCATTTTTCTGTCGCGGGGGTGTTTCCGTCTAAATTCACCAAACAAAAGAAAGGCATACTTTTCTCCGCTGGGGGAAGTACCAGCCACTGGGATGTCGACCCTCAGTTCAACACTCGATGTAGCCGTTTGGACGGGTCCCCCAAGAAGCAGTCCTATTTTTTGGGGCGGCTTTCGGGCTTTAACTCGTTGAGACTTTGAGATCGCTACCCCGGCTTTCAGTCAATCTCCTTCCGGCCTATCCGTTTGTCAGGACCTGCATGCCGCCCAAGCGTCACCGAGATCAGAGGTGGGCTCTCTCCAAGATGTGGTCGGGAGGGTTCAACTGCAGGGATGTGAGGCTCAAAATGGCGGATCCGGTGTCACGATGGGCATCAATATGAATCTTCAAACGCTTTGTAGGGTGCTGAGCTTGCCTGGACATATACCCTGGCGCAGCTTCCCTTGCTTGGTGGTTCGGAGCTTAGGCGATAGCTTCTTCCCCTAGAATCAAGAGGAACAATTGTTCAAGTCCTCAAATCCATTGGCCTTTGGCAGGGGGGAGCCTGTCCAACAGTCTCCCTTTTCCCTTTTCCTTTTGTTTTTTTGCGATGAGTGGTTTCCGCTAAAATCAAGCAGCCGAGGAGGAGCTTGCTTTTTCCCCAGCCACTAGCAACCAACCAGGGATGTGGGCGAGGAGCTTTCCCAGACGGTGGTCTTCTAAAACCCTCCTTGCAGCTTCCGAACGAGCCACCCAGTCCCCAAAGAGCCCTTGATTGTTGAGACGCCTTTTGTGGCTTCGCCTTCTGGGGTCGGTTCTCAAGGGAGCGAAAACCGGGGAGCCCAGTGGGCTGGTTTGACATTTAGGACGGCATAGAGCCGGCGACGGAGGCGGAGCAGGCCGGGGCCCGGGCGGTTTCTGGGGGGCTTAGCGAAATGCAGCACATGGGGTTTCCCTTTAAGCCACGCAGCCCGGTGACTTTGGGGGATTTGCAGGATGGACCCCAGTTGAGTTGTATGGGCATCGCCACCAGGATTGGGCAACGTGCCGGCTTGTTAAACCCATTGCCGGAGCTAACATTGCTTAGCGCTGGAAGGCTTTGCGAAACCCTGGTGCCTCCACTTGCGTGTGATGGCCTGTAGCACGGCCGATACAGATCACCCCCAGTGGTTGCTTGAGAAGATTAGAAAGAAAGCGATCGAGGTCCACTCATATTTTGTTTAGTCATCCCCTGAACTTTGCTTCCCCACAGAAAGGGAGTTGTGTCATGTACCTCCACCCTTGCCGTGTCGGCAAAAGTTGGATCTCCACCTTCTTGGCTTTTGCACCTGCCTGGCAATGACCACTGAGTCGGATCGGTTCCATGTTTAAGAATAGGAATCATGGAAGTGGGGGGGGGGACCCAGTCAATCGGGGAAAAAAAAAACAACAACTTGGGGTGGTTGATTTCAGAAGGGCACCCCCCCTCCGCCCAATTTGCAGGTGCTCAGGGAATGAACCTGGCGGATTTCCTCAAAGGAAGCCACCAGTTGGATGGTTCAAGTAGGGTCAGACTCCATTTCTCATTCCGAACCGATGGACCCCTGTGGGCATGTGGCTGTGGGCCAAAACCGTTGTGGGATCCCATTTTGGGGGTAGGTGAATTCACCACCCATTGTAGCTTCCTATTTTAGTGGGGTACGGGATGTTCACTGGGGTACGATTTGGGTTTTGACCCATGGCCATGAAAGAGGAACGACCAAGCGCTTCAGGCCGCTGCTGCCTGCGGCGTCCTGGCCTCCGTGGCAAAGAGCCTGGGGGTGCCTTGGGCCAGCGCTTTGGGGGGGATGGGGGAGACGAAGCGTCGGGGATGTGCCGAGTGAGTCAGAATCAAAGCCCGGGTAGTTGGAGGGAAGGGACAGTCCCAGCCAGAAATGGGTGCCGCCTTTTCAATTCTGTACATGGTTCTGGGTGGACCTTTTTTGTGCCAGGTTTTGATCATGGCTCAAATGAAGGCGTCCTTTCTTGATGGTACAACCACCAAATGGCTTTGATTTTTCAATGGGGAACCCCTGCAAAAGTGGCTGGTGGACATGAATGCCACCTCAATGGTGTCCACCGACCCCAAGATGCTTTATGACCGCCTCCAAGCGGGCACACCCAGCCGGGCTTGCTATTCTAAAACGGGGTATGGAGCCTCATATCGACTCCGGTCGGACCATGAGCATGATCTTTTTTAATGCTTTCGGTGTACTTAACACGGGATCAATTATCACAAAACGATGTTTGACTTTGTGTTGAATTTAGAAAGAATGCCCAAAAACGGAGGGCTTCCTGTGGGTTCCTGTTGGCGTTGCCTTCGGTTTCCCTTTTGACAGATCCGAGAGGGTGTCAACAAAAACAACACACCTGGATCAGATTCCGAGACCGGCCGTTGTTAGGACACGTGGGGGGAATTGTGGGCTGACGTCTCGGTCAGTCGTTGCGGTTTGAGGGCTACTGTTGGAGGTGGTACACCATCTAAAGGGTCATTTTGGTAATATCATAGTTTATTTGGGCAATTGGGGAGGATGCGGGATGACGCAACTAGGAAGCCCCCCAGCGTTGCTGGCAGTTGCTCCTCCCTAGTTGAGACATACCCAGCTTGGTGTTGTGTGATTCATGGTCTGCTTTGGTTTTGAAGTGGGACACGTGCACCTGGCAAGTACGTTATGTATTGGCTTCCTTGACCAACGTAGGCAGCTTTTGCTTAAGCCCTCAACGAGAAGCAGCCATCAGGGATCCAGCTCGCCCATCACTCCACGGCTTGTCCAGATCGGCGGATTTCCTGCAGATGTGCTCCTTGTAGCTTGTTTCCTTGACTGGGTGGCCGTTTCAACTGTCGGAAACGTGCGGTTTCCCCGTTAAAGTCTGGAAGGTATGCATTCAGGGCAAGAGGACCCCGCCCCTGCCTGCACCCCCCAGACTTGAGCAAGCTTTGGGGTCGTCCTCAGCTTTCGGAGCTTCGGACACCTGCTAATAGGTGACTATGTACGCTTTCCCATGGGCAAACATTTGTAGAACTGCCCTCTGAAGCAGCTGGACGTTTGTTCCAACAGCACTGGCTTTGGTTCATTTGGGGCATTGCCGGAATCGGCCAGGGTTCTGGAACCAGCACGCAACCCCAACATAAAATCGAAACCATGTTGGGGGATACCCAACTTTTCCCTTTTTTACCTTTTTTGTTTTGACACCACCCTTCTTTTTGTTTGGGGGGGGTCCCCCCAGAACGAATCAAGGAACAGCCCCAGACCCCCTGCACGGCGCCTTCGCCTTCGCTGGGTTTTGAGGCGCTGCCCATCGAGGAGCTGCGGAGCGCCTGCAGCGCCCGGGGGCTGACGGCGCGGGGCAGCCGCCAGCAGCTGGTGGGGCGCCTGGCGGCGCTGCTGGCGCCCAGGCGGGTCTCGAGCCGCTCTCGAGTTCGGATGTTCAAATGGCTAGTGAAAAGTTGGGGTAACCCCAAACTGGAACCTGGCAAGTGGAAACATGGACCTGCGGTTTTTGTAGTGGATCAATGTTAGACCCACACCCAAATGGTGGGGGGCCTTTTTGGTTTCCCTAAGCCTTTTATTTTTTCTTCGGCGAGCTACCGGGTAAAACGAGCTCACCATGATAAAGGTCCTGAGGACTTGGGGCATCTTGGGGCTCGCCTTATTTCAGCTTTTGGAAGAGTCAAATATGCAGATAGATGTGGGGTCTTGAAAAATCCATGGTGGGGGTCCTTTTTGGGTTCCCTTCGAAGCCGTCCAAAAAGGGTACTCAAAAATGAGACATCCATGTGTAGATGTGTAATGTGTGCATGCCAGGCTGGCTGGCTGGGCTGGCTGCCTGCCTGCCTGCCTTCCTGCCTGCCTGCCTGCCTTCCTGCCTGCCCGCCTGCCTGCCTGCCTGCCTGTCTGCTTGCCCTGCCCCAGGGTTCTGTCCTGTTTGGATGCAGAGTTCTTCCGATCACTTGCTCACTGTCACCCACTCTCATCAACCCACGCCAGAAATACGGGCCCCCAACTAAGAGACCTTCACCTCCTGGATCGGTGAGCTCCTGTAGAAGTCGCCGCAGACCAGCATGAAGAAAACCAGAGGGCATGGAGAAACTGGCCAAGAAGCCTCGGCAGGCCCGATGTGGAGGCGAGCCAAAGTGAAGAGGCCGCGGGAAGGGGTGGGATTGGGGGGCTTGCCTTTTGGTGAGGCGGCGCAGTTGCACAGGTGAGATTGCCCATTTGACACCCGGATT
This sequence comes from Effrenium voratum, assembly GCA_963377175.1. Lineage (NCBI taxonomy): Eukaryota > Dinophyceae > Suessiales > Symbiodiniaceae > Effrenium > Effrenium voratum. The sequence continues at coordinate 1,189,472 of CAUJNA010000336.1, read as the reverse complement.
CCACCGCTTTTGGACAAGTGAGGAGTGAGGGGGATGAGGGAGGGGCAGCGTCGGAAGTTGGGAGATCGCGCTGTTCGTTTTATTTTGTGCCCGATGGGTGAAGCGAATAGGGAACCCCCACATTGCTTTAGTATTGGTTCGATATTGGCTAGTATTGTTTTGCATTGCTTTGCTTGTGTACTATTGTTTGTGGTGAAAATGATGGTGGTGAAGAAGGTGGTGGTGGTGGTGATGGTGGTGGTGGTGGTGGCCATGGCTGTGGCCGTGGCCGTGGCGGCGGAGGTGGCGGCGGCGACGGTGGTGGTGGTGGGGTCTGCGAGGCAGGGTTGAAGAATTATGGGGAGACCCTTTTTCTCGCATGAACACGGTTGTCTATATTGAGTGCCTTTTTTTTTCTGTTGAGGGACACATATTTGTTGGAGCATTTTTCCGTGCTTACCCTTGGATTCATCTGGTACCGACAAACGTGGTGAAACAGAAGAAAGCAATACAACGCAACATACCTGCGACCTACCCCCGCGAAGGGGTGAAGGGCCCATTGCCAGGTGCCTGCCAGCCTGAGCCTATCCTTGTCTGGGCTGCAAGCTGCCTGCCCGGGGGCCTGGAGTGAGTGTCGCTTGGAAGGATCGGATCCGAAAAAGATCCCTCGCACTTGCTTGGTTGCCAACGGATCTGGTGGTTTTGCCTCTGTGGCCCCAAAAAAGGGGCTGGGTCATGCATGACCCAAACCGCCGATGGTGCTCTTACACTTTTTGAACATGTCCCATTGTAAGGAAGATAGGCTTGGAATTCCGACCTGTGCTGGTTCGACGTCTTCAATGCTAACCTTGCATCTTCATGAAGGCAAAGGCCTCTGTGTTTTGGGTGCCAAACAATCCGATCTATCAATTTATATGTCCCACTATCTTTTGGCAGCCGTATCAAGCATGATTTTCCTTGCGGTCAGTATTTGTTTTCCAGTTGGAAGCCTGCAATAGTACTATGTTTTCCCTTTTTTTTTGGGTGATGAAGGTGAGAACCCCGCATCCACGCCTGCAAAATGTCAGCCGGCGAATCCGCCAGGAGCTCTCTTCCCAAGAACTGCCTGCAAAATATCGCCCCCCAAACCCAAAACCCGCGGTTTCCACCCCCACCTTCGGCCGGTGGGACTCCGAGGCCGGGCCTGCGGCCTGCCTGCGGCGGGGGAGCCGGCGGAGCTGGCCGAGCGCCTGGCGATCCACGTGGCCTCGCAGGCGGTTTTTTTTTTTTTTTGTTTTTTGTTTTTTTTGGCGGGGGGTTGGGGGGTTGGGGGGCTTTTGGAGGGGGGGGGGGGGGTTGGGCGGCAGGATGTCATCGGCGCGATTTTTTTTGGGGTTCGCAATCTTTTGTTTGTTGGGGGGGGCAGACGCCATCTTCGGGTTTCCTCGGGTTTCGGGTTTCCTTTTGTTTTTTCCTGAAAAAGCCGGGGTTCTGAAGGGGGGTCCTCAGGGTTCCTTGCGGTTTTGCTGAAAAAAAGAGCACGTAATTGGTGGGGTTCCTTCTGGTTTCTGATGTTGACACACCCCCGGAATTGATGTAAATATTCTCAAATGGCCGTTCACTGCCTTACAGGAACAAAAACTGACTAGGTCTCCCAGTAGTGCCCTTTTATCCTTTTTTGGGGGAGGGTTCCCCCACTAAAGTAGAATACAGAAAAAAGGGCACCCTTATTCTAACCTCACTGGAGAACCTAGCCGGAGAAAACGGGTGTCCGAAGGAACGCCCCTTGGTCAGGAGGAGAACCAGCCCGTGGCGGACTCTGGGGCCGTGGGGTTTGCGCAGGCGGCGGATCCCGCGGACCCCATCGTCAGCTTCTCCAACCCGGCGGCTTCCGAGGCGTCGAACGCCGAGGCGGGGGACGGGCGCGCGACTCCGAGAAAATGACAAAACCGCGAGGTGGTTTCCTGTTGGTTTACTTTTAGCTTGGGTTACCCTTGTGCTCGACCGGTTGCATGGGAACACTCCAAGAAAGACAATGCAAACACCTGCAAGGGAGCATCGGCTTGGTTCTCCCTTCGCTTTCTGCGGTTTTGCTCTAAATCTCCTCGGCTTCCCTTCAGAAATTGTTCTTCTTTTTTTTCCAACGTGAACAACCAACCCTGGGAGGGGACTCCGATGGCGGTGAAGTTTGAGACGGAGAACTTGAGCTGCGCGCAGGCGCACGAGGCGCCGATCGCGGCGTTTGAGGCGAACCCCTCCCCCTGGAGCGTGCCGGCGGCGCAGCCGGACGTCACCCAGGCCAAAAACTGCACCAACTCCATGGCTCCCAGCGGCGGTTTGGTCGCACACGGTTTCCCGGCTCCAGATGCCTCCGGGAGGGCTCCGGAGCGCCTGGACGAGGGCTTCCGCGCGGGCTTGCGGCTGCTGCACACGGAGGAGCTGCGCAGGGCGTGCCTGGAGCGGGGGCTGGACATCGATGGGCACAAGGGCGACCTGCTGAACCGCCTGCTGGCGCACTTCGCGCACGCGCCGCTGCCAACGCCCACCCAGGACCTCAGCCCCCCGAAGCCAGCGGCGCAGCCAGCGGCCACGGCCGGGGCGAAGCCGCCGGCAAGCGCCCCACCGGCGGCGCCGGAGTCGAGGAAGCCGAAGCCGCAAGCGGCGCCTCAGATTGCGCAGCTTTCTCCCGTGGCGTCTGGCCTGGCAAAGGAGGTCGCAGAGCTGCGGCCCTTGCAGCACGCAGTGAAGGAGCTGAAAGCCCCGCAGAATTCCCTGCTGCGCCGGCCCCGGGTGGCGGCTGCCAGTGCTGCACCCAACTTCTCGGCGCTGTGGCAGACCATGTGCAAGAGCACCGCGCGGGAGTCTGCGCGCGAGGCTGCGCGCGAGGGCGCGCCCGAAGGCGCGGGGGGAAGCATCCAGCCTCAAAACCCACGCATCCAATTAAAGCCAAGATGGCTGTTCTTGACTGCTCAATGATGTGTGGACAGTGCTTTTGCCTGGCTCATGCAAACTTGTGATATTGTCTTGAGACTTGCTAATGGTACTAGAAACTTAAAAACTCTGGGCAGGTTCAGTGCCGTCTCCGGGCAACAGTGTGGGAATTCTTACCAGCCTCATTCCATCCATGCTGGTGATTGAGCACTAGGCCAGCACAGCATCGAAAGGAGAGATGGGGGGCTTGCCGATAAAGCCAGATACTCCGATTCTCAAACCACATTGAGTGAATGTCAGCTGCGACCCTCAAGGGCAAGGTCTGGTTGTCACTTATAACCAGACCTTGCCCTTGAGGGTCGCAGCTGACAAGTTATAAGTTGCATCCCACTTGGACTTCCAACCAGTGGGTGGCGTACTTCGCCTCTTCGCCAGGCGGCGGCGTGGGCCTTTCCGTGCGCCCCCCCGGCGCCGGGCCGCGCCGCGGCAAGCCGAAGGCGGCGACGGGGCTCCTCGGAGCGAAGGCGCGCCGAAAGGCGCGGGTGGGCAGTTGCCACGGCCGCACTGCCGCAGGCGCGTGGGAGAAGCGGGATGGGATGGGAGGGATGGGATTGCTTCATTGTTTGCTTTTTGTGTTTTGTTTGTTTGGCTCGGGTTGATTCCTTTCCCTGCGGTTTTGGTGTTTTGTTTTTCTTGGGTTGATTCCTTTTGGTTGTGTGTGTGTGTTGCCCTGGCCTGCCCTGTTTGTTGCTGTTTGTTTGCAAGACCGTATGGTCTTGGGTGTTTGGGCGTGGACATTGGATCCACTTCCGCTTGGGCAGGGAAATGTCGGACGCTGTGTCGACCTTTCCCCGGTGCTTTTCCAGTGTCACCTGGTATCCACCAGGCACTTGGCAGTGGGTGGAATCCTTCCGTCGGGTGGAGTTCTTCACCATCCGACTTCTATTTGTTTGTTACTTCATAACACGCAATGTCAGCAGAACAAGCACAAACCATCAGCAAATTGTCAGTACTTCATGGCAACCCGCCGGCCGAACCGGCGCAGGCGCCGCCTGCCGCAACGCGGGGCGCCAGCGGCCTGCCGGGGCGCGCTTTGTGTACTGCGCCCAGCACGCGGCGCGGTGGCCGCGCTTCGAGACGGTGGGGGTGGATCAACTCAACGCGCCTGGGCCCAGTGGGACCCGTGGGGCTGGGTTGGAGCAGCTACTCTTAGCACCGCTTGTTGGTGTTCTCCCTTGGTTGACTGCCTTCCTTTTAAGGAGCCTTTGCCATACAGGTTAGCCTTTTTTTCCGAGCAAGGGCGCTTTGTGGAACGGGTTCGAAGTCGTGGTTGAGAGCCTGAGCCATGACCAAGGAGAGGCCGCCGATTGCGGCCATTGCGGCCGCGGCCGCGGCGAGTTCTGGCAGCTCAGAGGAAAAGGAAGAGAGGAAGGGGACGACTGGAGTTGGGTTCATGTGCACATTCTTCATCCTGCATGTTTTGATGGTAAATGAAAAGTGAAGCAAAGAATAGAACATAACATGTTGTAACCGGGCTTAATTCCAGTGGAGGGTTGTATCGAAGCATGGTGCGAAATGGGCTCCCTCAAGTTCCAGTGGATCCCCCAAAACAGTTCGGCCCGGTGCTTTGCGTGCACGCTCGGTTGGCAAACGAGGGTACCCTCTATTTACCCCTTTCCTATAGTAGAAAGGGCAGGGCATCATTGTCG